>CM050164.1:145064399-145386899 GCA_027410445.1 Discoglossus pictus | reverse complement strand
AGATCTTGATTGCTACTGACACCTGATCTTTAAGTGTTAATCCACAATCAAGTGCCACACCAAGACCCCACACTTATTCTGAATTATGTCTCTGTAATTGACCATATCTCAGGTCAGTCACCTGATCCTGCTTCAGTTTTGATTTTACAAGATGGTGTCCTCCCATCCCTTGGTCTTGTCTGGTTTAACTTCAGCCATTTGGCACTCATCAACTGTAGGGAATCTGCAAGACCATCATCGACCAGTGACACAAAGTGATTTGTGCTTGGTTTAAATGATAAATGTGTGTGTCATTGGAATGGCAGTGATTGCTTAGACCATGATGTCTTATTATATCTGGATTCAGATTAACTCGGCAGATTGGAAATCAGGTCTTCAGTTTTGTAATCCTCTTCAGGGTAAACAGAAGGGTGGGGACAACAGACCATGGCCATCAAATACCACTAAAATAAACTGAGATAAGGAGAAGGTTGTGAGGCTTAATAATTGCTGCCTGAATTTGACTGGTTAGTGCTTGTCCTACCTCCGAGCACTACCCATATGTTAGTTCTGGTATAGGAGAAATAAGAACATAAACTTTTTTTCTTTGGTTTCTGTAGACATACCAACTTCAATGGATAGAAGTTGTGATTTATTATTGCAGTGAAGTAAACATATACATTTATAGGGAACTTGAAATTTATGGTTCCTCAAGAATTTAAGAGCGTTCAGCTATTTTTTATCCATATTAGCTCAATAGATCAGCCGGCTCATCTAAACTAAAGATAACACCAAGATAATCCAAGACTTTGAGGGCTTCAAAAGCTAGCACTATCTCATTAAAAAAAATAAACAATCCTGAGTTACTTCAGAGCAGCCCAGCTTGCCTCTATCCCACTAGCTCACTCCATTCCACTTCAACCAAACTGGGTCTTTGTAGAGGAGTTGCAGATGGCCCCGCTAACGTGGGGTATTATCCTGTGGGCTCCAGGTGCAAGTGCTTTTTACTCTAGAATACAGAACCCCATAACTAAGTTTACACTGAGAGTTTGGATCTGGGCTAGGAGGAAATACAAACTGACTTACCCGGTTTCTCCCCTCACATCGATCTTTACATCGCCCTCCTTATTAACCACCATCACTGCAGAGTCCAAGGAATATTGGACTTCGCATGGTCTGGATAAGCTGGGGGCTTGGTTTGAGGGAGGGATTATGAGAACTTCAGAATCCATGATTAGGAACTTCGAGGTTCCACACCGGGAACACTTTAATTACATTAAAATAAGGAGCTGGATTGATGAGATACAAAGAACCCATGGACCCCCGAGGGAAACTTGGATGTCGGTGGTGTGTAAGAGTGAGGCCCTGTCCAAAGGAATCTTGGGGTCAATATACCAAATCTTCAATAGTCCACCAAGCACTTGGAGGCCTTCCTTTGTATCGAGGTGGGAGTTGGACCTAGGGCAAATTTGGGATGGGAATAAATGGGCTGAATCCTTAACGAACCTATCTAAGGGTTCACTTAATTATAGTTTATTAGAAACCTCCCTTAAGATTTTACATCGGGCATATACAACTCCAGTTCGACTAAATAAGATATCCCAAACAAACTCAGATAGATGTTTTAGGGGGTGTCACGGAAGGGGAGACTTCATTCATACTTGGTGGAGTTGTCCTAAGGTATTTAAAATTTGGTCTGAGACGACCAATCTAATTTCGCTAATACTCAAAACCCCACTCCAACCATCAATAGCAGTCTGTCTCCTGGGAGCACGCTTCTCAAAATTGGGTAGGGAGGGGAATAAACTGGCCCAACTGATATTTCTAGCAGCTAAGAACACCATCGCAAGACGATGGAAGAGTAGGGATATTAATTTCCATGATGTAACAAACAAAATAAACTTTATTTGCATTAATGAGCGGATGACCCATATCATATCAGATACACATCACTGCTTCCTGGAGGTTTGGGAACCTTGGATTCTTTTCACAGACAGTAATATATAATAAATAAGTTAAGGGAACACATTAAAGAAGCCATTCCTGATGTGCGGCTGGGGAGTGGAGTGTGGAGCGGACGGGGAGAAGTGGTGAGAGGTCCCGGAGAGATATTTCTTCAGTACGCCAAAGGTACAGGGGGGAAGGATGGCTACCTTAAGATTGGCTGAGCAGGGAATTAATGGGGGATGACACCCCACCATAGGTGTTATATAATGTCACTTGTTTTTTTTTTTTTTGTTTTTTTTCTATTTTATCTTCTTTTAACATATCTCCTGCTGCTCAGGTTCATCCATGGAAATGTGAATTACTGCAATTTGAGCAATGTGACTTTATAAGCTGTATATATTGCTGAGTATTAAGAAACTAGTGTGAATATTTTTGGACAGCATCACAAAAAAAAGAAAAAGAGTTGGAATGGAGTTTTTATTTAAATGGAATGGTTTTAATATATTAGCAATATGATGTTAGTTATAAGACAACATGTGGACTATGTTTTTCATTATTCTTTTTGTTTTGTCATTGCAATTCCAGAACTTCTCAATAAAATTTATGTTATAAAAAAAAAAAAAAATAAACAATTATAAAACATTGAAAACATATCAAATTATTTGCTTTTTTACAGCTACTCAATTTGATTTTGACTGCTGAACATGATGGTGATCCATAAATTCAGAGTCCATTTACATTTCTTGTCAACTATGATGATTTATAAACAATTTAATACGAGCAAGAGCTGCATATATAATTATCTTTTTTTTTACCCTAGAATCCATTGGGATTCAGCAGGTTCCATATTGTGCTAACTCATTACTGCAACTTCAAGAACGGCTGCCAAAAGGAGGAATCTTCATAAAATAAGACGCAACATACTTTTGAGTTGTTAGATATAGGTAGATTAGAAAGGAAACTGCATCTTTGAGATTGGATAAATCTCCTACTCAACCCAGAGGAAATAAAACCAAACTTAATGTGAATGAGATTGACTATACAGAAATGCTGTCGGAATTGAAATGAGCAATTGGAAATGCTGTATAAAGAAGCTTTACATCCCAAGCCTCAGTACCGACAGCGGACACAGTTTAGAGCACTGAATATTTAATATTCTCATTTACCCAGTAGTATTTAAATATTTAAATTACAGCCTTGCGCGAGCGAGATGAATTATCTTAGTTTCCCTTTGAGAAATAGAGAAACAGATGCATCCTTCCAATTGCCTTATACATTTGTCCTGTTTTCAAATTCCCTATTGTCCTACTAATTCTTAACTAATCTTTCTATGGTTAAGTGAGCCGTGCCGCTGTAGAAACAGCTTTCATATTTATATATTTATTTCTAAGTAGGACAGCGTGGCATGTGAAGTTTAGCTGAATAGCTTTGATTATACACAGTGGTATACAATCAAAGCTAAGACATAAACAAACTAAGCAGTTCTTAATACCCAAAGCAATCACAGATATACTTTCTGTATAATGCCTTTTTGTCTGCGTAATGAAGCCTTTTTATATAATATAACCAGTAATGCAAAAACACAGACAGCCCCCAAAAATGTCTTTCTTACCCTTTACTTTCTGCCTCGTCTCTCCTTATTAACCTCTCATCTCCTCTCTTGTGTAAACTCTATTCTTATTACAGTGGATATAAAAAGTCTACACACCCCTGTTAAAATGTCAGGTTTCTGTGCTGTAAAAAAATTAGACAAAGATAAATCATTTCAGAACTTTTTCCACCTTTAATGTTACCTATAAACTGTAAAACTCAATTGAAAAACAAACTGAAATCTTTTAGGTAGAGGGAAGAAAAAATATAAAAATAAAATAATATAGTTGCATAAGTATGCACACCCATAAAATAATACTTTGTTGAAGCACCTTTTGATTTTATTACAGCACTCCTACTCTTTTTGGGTAGGACTCTATCAGCATGGCACATTTTGACTTGGCAAGATTTGCCCACTCTTCTTTGCAATAACACTCCAAATCTGTCAGATTGCGAGGGCATCTCCTGTGCACAGCCCTCTTCAGATCACCCCACAGATTTTCAATCGGATTCAGGTCTGGGCTCTGGCTGGGCCATTCCAAAACTTTAATCTTCTTCTGGTGAAGCCATTCCTTTGTTGATTTGGATGTATGCTTTGAGTCGTTGTCATGCTGAAAGATGAAGTTCCTCTTCATGCTCAGCTTTCTAGCAGAAGCCTGAAGGTTTTGTGCCAATATTGACTGGTATTTGGAACGGTTCATAATTCCCTCTATCTTAACTAAGGCCCAGTTCCAGCTGAAGAAAAACAGCCCCAAAGCATGATGCTGCCACCACCATGTTTCACTGTGGGTATGGTGTTCTTTTGGTGATGTGCAGTGTTGTTTTTGCTCCAAACATATCTTTTGGAATTATGGCCAAAAAGTTCAAGCTTGGTTTCATCAGACCATAACACCTTTTCCCACATGATTTGGGAGACTTCAGATGTGTTTTTGCAAAATATAGCCTATCTTGGATGTTTTTCTTTCTAAGAAAAGGCTTTCGTCTTGCCACTCTACCCCATAGCCCAGACATATGAAGAACACAGGAGATTGTTGCCACATGTACCACATAGCCAGTACTTGCCAGATATTCCTGCAGCTCCTTTAATGTTGCTGTAGGCCTCTTGGTAGCCTCCCAGACCAGTTTTCTTCTCGTCTTTTCGTCAATTTTGGAGGGAGCTCCAGTTCTTAGTAATGTCACTGTTGTGCCATATTTTCTCCACTTGATGGTGACTGTCTTCACTGTGTTCCATGGTATATCTAATGCCTTGGAAATTCTTTTGTACCATTCTCCTGACTGATACCTTTTAACAATGAGATCCCTCTGATGCTTTGGAAGCTCTCTGTGGACCATGGCTTTTGCTGTGGGATGCGACTAAGAAAATGTCAGGAAATACCAACTAGAGCAGCTGAACTTTATTTGGGATTAATCAGAGGCACTTTAAATGATGGCAGGTGTATGCTGACTCCTATTTAACACAATTTGGAATGTGATTGCTTAATTCTGAACACTGCTACATCCCCAGTTATAAGAGGGTGTGCAGACTTATGCAACCACATTTTTTTTCTTTTTTCTTCCCTCCACCTAAAAGATTTAAGTTTGTTTTTAAATTGAATTGTACAGTTTATAGGTCACATTAAAGGTGGAAAAGTTCTGAAATGATTTATCTTTGTCTCATTTTTTTTACAGCAAAGAAACCTGACATTTTAACAGGGGTGTGTAGACTTTTTATATGTTCTCTCATGTATCATCTCTTCTTATTACCTCCCATATCTTCTCTCATGTATCCTCTCTTCTTACTACCTCCCATATCTAATCTAATGTATCCTCTCTTCTTACTACCTCCCATATCTAATCCCATGTATCCTCTCTTCTTATTACCTCCCATATCTAATCTCATGTATCCTCTCTTCTTATTACCTCCAATATCTAATCTCATGTATTCTCTCTTCTTATTACCTCCCATATCTTCTCTCATGTATCCTCTCTTCTTACTACCTCCCATATCTAATATCATGTATTCTCTTTTCTTATTACCTTTCCATATCTTCTCTCATGTATACTCTCTTCTAACTACCTGCCATATCTTCTCTCATGTATCTTCTCTTCTTATTACCTCCCATCTCTTCTCTCATGTATCCTCTCTCTTATTTACCTCCAATTTCTTCTCTCATTTATCCTCTCTTCTTACTACCTCCCATATCTTATCTCATGTATCATCTCTTCTTATTACATCCCATCTCTTCTCTCATGTATCCTCTCTCTCATTTACCTACAATTTCTTCTCTCATGTATCATCTCTTCTTACTACCTCCCATATCTTCTCTCATGTATCCTCTCTTCTTATTACCTCCCATATCTTCTCTCATGTATCCTCTCTCTTATTTACCTCCAATCTCTTCTCTCATGTATCCTCTCTCTTATTTACCTCCAATCTCTTCTCTCATGTATCCTCTCTCTTATTACATCCCATCACTTCTCTCATGTATCTTCTCTTCTTATCTCCCATCTCTTTTCTCATGTATCTTCTCTCTTATTTACCTCCAATTTCTTCTCTCATGTATCCTCTCTTCTTATTACCTCCCATCTCTTTCCTCATGTATCCTCTCTTCTTATTACCTCCCATATCTTCTCTCATGTATCCTCTCTCTTATTTGCTGTGGCGCACTAGATAAACAATTGGCAACCCACTCCAGTATTTTGACATGAAAACCTATTGGATCAACATGACCATGGACAAAAAAATATGTCCCTGGTTTGTTATGCAATGGATATGAAAACCAACTATTGTCACTGAAAATAATTGGTTTTCCTCTGAGGTTTTCATTTTTCCAGAGTATGGAGTACTTCTCTGAAATTGCCTTGTTACTTTTCAATAAAAGAATATTGAATTCTGCCATAAAGTGGTGTACTACTGAAGATATGTGCTATACAATTTAATTAAAGAGAGAACCCATATTCCAAAGACAAGGATAAAACAGCTATACATATTACAATAGATATTTTTTTTTTAAATAACAATACATTCAAAAATGCTTTTATGTTGATCTTACATTGAATAAATATATAAAGGATGATGAGGCATCTACTAATAATTGATTTATATTGATCTTTAATACTTAAAGGACCGCTATATGATAGTATTAAAGATCAATATAGTACATATATTTATATATAAAAATATATATAATTGAATTCTTCATATTATCAGAATTATATATATAAGCAACCCTCAGGATTGCTACCTTCTTGTGGTAATTTTTTTTTTATATATATATATATATATATATATATATATACAATATATATATATATATATATATATATATATATATATATATATATATATATATATATATATATATATATATATATATATATATATAAAACTGGGACTCTCAAGTAACCGGCACTGGCATCAATTCCAACATTTAAAAAAATCTCCCGCTTAACCAGCACTATCCGGCACTATTCGGCAGTTCGAGACTGCAAAAAAAAAAAAAAAAAAAAAATGACCCAGTTTAGATGCTAATGCCTTTTTAAAGGCATTTTGAGGGGTTTTAAGGGGGATTTAAGGGTCATTTAGACCCTTTTTTTTCAGGGAATCCCAATTAACCGGAAACTAAATTTTCTGACAATAGGTAGTCCCCATAGGTGCCGGATAATGGGGAGTCTACTGTATATATATATATATATATATATATATATATATTGCATTAAAGCTGTGTAATACAGCAGGCATAAGCTTAAAGGAAGCCAGGTTTAAAAATGGCTATGGATACCTACTCATAAGGTCCAAAGCTGGATTTTACACAAGCTGAGATCCCGCTCTGTAAATGGATAGGATTCTCAGCTTGTGTAAAATCCAGCTTTGGCTTTGCATTAAAGCTATGTAATACAGCAGGCATAAGATCAAAGGCCATGTTTGAAAATGGCTATGGATTGAAGAGCGAGGCATTTGTGGGCTCATTTGCATGTCCCAGCTCAGCTTCCCAGAGTGCAGTGTAATAACTGTTTTTCTCAGAATTCTGAGCTGGAAGCAGGTTTTTTAACTTGTTTTAGACATTCAAATGTGAACACAGATGTACTAGATATTTACTGTACTACTGTACGGTGGAGGGCTTCTATCGCTCTTTTGCCCACCATATATTAAATGATTGTTGTGGTGAAGTACCTACTCATAAGGTCCATAACACAAGCTGAGATCCCGCTCCATGCTGATGATAGCCAGTAAGCTTGAAACAGCTGTAAATAGATAGGATTCTCAGCTTGTGTAAAATCCAGCCTTGGCTTTGCATTAAAGCTGTGTAATACAGCAGGCATAAGATCAAAGGCCATGTGTGCACATTTGCATGTCCCAGCTCAGCTTCCCAGAATGCAGTGTAATAACAGTTTTTCTCAGAATTCTGAGCTTTTTTTTAACTTGCTTTAGACATTCAAATGTGAACACAGATGTACTATTTATTTACTACAGTAAATATATATATATATATACTAGCGACTTGCCCATCAAAAAATGATGGCAATGAGATGTGCATGTTTGTAAATTTGTTTAGTTAGTAATATACGTATTTGACACTTGTAAGGTTTTAGTTATGTCGAAATAAGTACAATTCTTATATTAAACATGTTTATTTTTGGAACATTTTCTTTTCTTCTTGAGTAACTGTTAAAGAGTTTTGTAGTAAAAGTATTAACATTTGAATGTAAGAACAGTTGCACTTTAGATTAATCAGTATTGTAAATTTGAGGTAATGCAAGTTCTATCTCAAGAACTGTTAACTAAAATATACATTGAATCCAGAGAAAGGCAAACAGTAAAAACCCTCTTTGAAATGTAGCCAATTGTATCAAAGCGGGAAAAAAATTAATTCCTTCCTGACCCCATTAACTGGTGATCGGATTACTCTCTGGATTAATGTTTAACATGCAATACAACATTTACATTGTGCCTGAAAACGTGCTTGTGTTCTTAACATGAACTTTGTAATATGTCTAACTAAGGAAATTGAAAGTATTTTTGGGGAAACAAACTTTCTTATCTGTCTAAGTAAGGAACTTTGAAGGATTTTTTGTCAAACTTGTAATGTTATAAACAGTAACATAGTTAATTAACATTTGAACAGAATTTTTTTAAATAATGCAAGGCAAGTGTTTTGTGGGGCTAATCATGCATAAACAGTACTTCCATGAATTATGACTGAATTCTTTATTTATTGGTAGTTTTCAATGGTTGACCTTTGTTTGTTGGTGTAGTAATTGTTTTAAATGGCACATAGAGTTTCCTCTGTGGAAAAGTGGTTCTCTAAAAAGAGAACGCGAGACCTTAAAGTTGGTCCCCGCTATGTGTAACCACTGTTCTCTATGGGCCTCATTCTATTATCGGCCGTAGGAGATGCGGGGCCGCAAGGACCGGCCGCAAGCTATTTGCCTATTCTATTCCCTTCCGGCCGGGGACTCCGGCAGGCTTGCGGCCGGGGCCTTGCTATCCCTTGAGGCCGCACGCGTCGGAGGAAAGCCTTTGATCTAAAACGGCCGCAAGAGTTTCGGCCGTAAGAAAATCCTGGTTGCTATTCAATTGCTCCAGGAACCCTCTCTGCAAGGCTAAAACCGAGCCGCAGCTTACTTGCAGCAAAAAGGTCCCGCAGGCACACATTTAAGCACATTTTAAAGCCATAATAAAGCCATCCTGCACTCTGAGGAGACTATAAAGTGATTGTAGGTGTTAGCATTAATAGCACAACATTCCCCTACACTCAAATCCGTAAAAAAAAATTATTTTAATTTATGTCACATATCCATGTAAAAAGTCCAGAGGGCTTTGAGCACCTCAGACCCGCCCACGCTGCGGCCGGAAAATAAACAGTTAATGTAATCTCGGATTTGGGCTGATGTGCAAGCTTGAGAGGGGGTTGCTATTAATCCTCATGTCCCCCATTATGATCCCTAGCATTTACAGAGCTTTATAGTGCCGTCTTGAATTTATTTTTGCATTTAAAGATTTCTGAGCTTATGGCCGATTGCAAGATATACGGCCGGCCGTAAGGGGATAGCCGTATAATTGAATTGCAAGGTAACAGAAGCCCCGCAAGGAATCCCAGCTTTGCGGCCGATTTACGGCCGATAATAGAATGAGGGCCTATGTGTTTTACAATTGTATGTAATTTAATATGGAAATATTGTTGGTGTAAACCTAATTTCTGTGGCGTAATAATGATCTTTTGAAAGAAACGGATGGTTGTCTGTAATTTTTCTGAATTTTTTGTGGTTATATTGTGGTTTAGTTGATTTTTGAGTTTGGTTTTAAATTGGTTTGGCATGGCTTTTGTTTGTTTGATGGAAAGTTACAGTACTTCATAGTAGACAATGTTTTTAGTAAAAATACATCCATCCTCTAATAAATCACCTTGACTTTCATTGTTTTCAATGTACACTTTAATAGCCTGTGGATTTTTGCACCGTGATAAGGCATACTGGTTGTTCTAACAAAATACTCACAGATTTGAAAGTTTGTCCTTGTGATGTATTAATGGTCATGGCAAATGCAATAATGATGGGAAATTGTCTTCTTTGAAGTATAAAAGGGAGACTACTTTCACTTGGTGCTAAATCTATCCTTGGTATGAAAACTCTCTCTCCTTTATGGGTACCAGTTAAAATTTCAGCATCTATGAAATGGTCCTATAATTGTTGAACAATGAATCTTCTCCCATTGCATAGGCCTTTTTTGGGGTTCATATTTCGCAGTAACATGATAACATGACAATTGCACATTTCTTGAGCTTCAAAATATGTGGTGGCATTCCAGAAGGAGTTAATGAGTTTATGAATTCAGTGGAAAAGTCTGCCTGACTTTCTTTGTCATCAGCAAGTACAGAATCAGCACTGTTATAATTTCTTTTGAGTGCATAAATTTTTTTAAATATTTCATTATTGAGGATCAATGCATCCTTATTTTTGCATGTTAGTATGACTTGGTTGGCAAGTTCAGAATAGTCCTGGGTATTTATTGTACTTTCGAATATAACCGATATAAGATCTTGTTGACAAATCATATGAGGTGGGATGTGCACAGTGTCGTCAGGTAAATTTTGTATTTTTCCTTCTCCAATTTTAATAAGCCAATCATTGAAATAATTTTGGCCTTCTGATCTCATATTTTGTTGTAATTGAAGATGGGTAAAATGTTTCCATAGTGTACTTGACTTTATACAGTTTTCGATAATGTCGGTTCGATTTCCATGTACAACGACAGGTAATGTTTGTCTAAAATCACCACCTAACAACATTACCTTTCCACCAAATGGAAAAATATTATCCATGACTTCACAAAGCAAATGATCAATACATTGGAGGGCATAGCATGACATCATTGTAGCCTCATCTATTATAATTAATTTACTTTTTTTCAGTTTTTTTGCTTGTAATGATGTAATGCGAATATCTGACACTGATGTTTCTAAAATAGGCAGTGGCAGTTTAAATCCACTATGCACAGTTCTTCCACCTTTTAACAAAAGTGCAGCAATTCCAGTGGTGGCAAATGCAAGTGCTATTTGACCTTGTGCTCATACAAAACTCATTCATAAATTATATAGATAGGTTTTTCCTGATCCGCCAGGTCCATCAAGATAGAAATAACGCTCTTTGACCATGTCATCATCTAGGGCATTAAATACTTGCAATTGTAATGTATTTAAAGTTACAAGTCTTTCTTGTGTCCTTTCTGCTTGTAGTTGAATGTCATAGTCTTCAAAGTTTATGTTGTCTATAAGACCTGGATCAGGCAGATTAAAACTTGCACAACTTAATCCATGAGTTAAAAATACTTTTAAGTGTGCAATGGGTTCATTGTATCGTTGCATAAAGTCTTCAGCCATATTACTTTTAAATGTGTCCCACAAAGCTAATGCATTTGGAGCATTTGAGAAGATACAAATGAATGCAAATTGTTCCCTCATCTGCCATGGCATTTGACATAGTGCTGCTTCTTCTAAACATCTTTCCCATTCTGTATCATCAGCTAGTAAGTTTCTATGTCTGGAAGCTAAATGAAAGGATTCATATACTATGTCATTAACAGTTCTTAAGTGTTCAAAACTTTGTGCACCAGGAACATTTAAAAGTAGAAGTCGTAAGCAGAAATGTTCAAGGTCTCTTGGACTGACCGTGTAAATTCTTGGTATTATTTTATTTCCTCTGGTTTTTCTTGGTCTCCATAATCCATTAACGAAAAACATAGTGATATGGAATTTCAATATATAAGAATTGTGTGGCCTGTGAATCTGTCGAATTTAATTGAAACCATGCAGTTAGTGTAGTGTGACGATGCTCACTTTGGGTCAATGCATTAGTTTAATTTCAAGCATGGAAATAGACTAAATGTCTTTGTGGCAAATGTACTGCTAATCTATATACTGCATGTGATCTATCATGCATTTCAAATTTTAAAAGCCGCCACATAGCTTCTGGCGCACATGCAGTCGTTGCACCATAGCCTTTGTAAATGTGATTGTAGACATATTTAATGAATTTGATGGAAGTGCAGGCTTCTACATTAATGTGTGCATTATACTTCATAAGTAAATATGGATTGTATGGTACCACATATCTATTGTCGACGTTTTTGCCACGAATAATGGCACTATCTCCCTATCTCTATATAATGGATAGCCATCACAATTGACATAAGTTATAATCTTTTGAAAATTATTTTGTACATTTATTATTTTCCATACATGGTGATTGTGGATTAAGATCGCCACAGGGTCCATGAATTATCCGATGAGTTACAATCTCATATAGTCTACCATATACTTCTGGATCTGGTAGTTCAGCAACAATGACTGAATCCACTTTGTCATCAGTACCTAATTTATCTTTTTCTTGAAGGATTATCAGAAGATGTGCATGTGGAAGGCCTCTTTTTTTAAATTCATTTGTATATATATAAGCAAGACATTTGCCAAATAAGTGACTTATAGTGATGTCACGTAATAATTAATTTAATTTAATTTTGAAAACTCTGGCTACTAAATCTGGTCTATCGGAAGCAGTTTGACCAAGAAGTAAATTTTGTGTAATTTCTGGCCATTGGGGATTACATGTAAATGTACTAAATCAATCTGGTTTCCCAAATTTGGTGACAATAGCCATGGCATCATTGTATCTTTCTCGCATATTGCGAGGAGATCCCTGGAAAGAAGATGGTAAAATTATGGCTTTGCCAGCTGCCATGTCTCTGCTTGTAGCAACCTCAGCGACATAATTCATTAATCCACAATACTGTTCTACACATAGTTTATCTTGTTGATATTTTATGAAGTTTAAATTATTGGACTCAACTTGCAAATAGGAAGCAATAATCCACTGTTGTGTTAGTTTTCCACCACATAAAATTGGATTCAATGTATTTCGAATGGCAATTTGAGCTACTTTAAATTCAAGCATGGAAATATTATTTTGCATTCAGACTTTAGCATTTCGGTAACTGGAAAGGGTTAATTTTGGTTACCAGCCTGCTTCTCCGTGTGGGAAAAAATGGGATATGTCATTGGATCTAAATTAGTCCTTAAGATACTGATATTAATGAATGGTTGCTCCTCAATTCTGGGATATATTCTAATGTCTCTTTGATATGGTGGTTCTCCTTCATCATTTCAAAACACCATTGCAACCTCATTTGATGTTGGCAAGTTATAACAGCGTTTATCAGTATGTCTATCTCTTTTAAGCACCATATTGACCCTTGGGATTGGTAATTGATGACTTTCTGCATGAAGTTGTTGTTCCTTTTCTACTTCTGCCAATTTTTTATAAGCTTGAGTGTAGGGGTTATTGGCCATAATTTTATCTAGCTCTATAAAAACACTGGGTAAGCATTTGTTTATTTTCTTGCAGCTGCATACGTTGGTCAACAGCTTCCATTGTATCTAGGACATATAGTTGGGAACATTTTCTTTGCTCTCCTTCCTCTGGATGTAAATGGGAAGTACGATGGTAAATTTGGCCTTGGACTTTAAAGCAGTAAGGACCATGTCCTGGTACATTAGCAGCTAATGTTGCCCCCCATAGATGCAAAGTATATGGCACTATTGTACGATCTTATGTTTGTTTTGAAATTACTGTAGTTTGGAAAAGTAGGTTCAGTCATAATGTTTTGTAAATATGTTGGGAATTGTTTTCTTTCTGGTAGTTGACCTTGCCTTTTTGACAGCAACTAATGAACTGTCCATCTCTGGGTCTTTCCTGTTTAAAATGATAAGCCTCACAAAACTGACTGAATATTCATGTCACCACAATTATGAACCTCTACTGCGCAAGACTTGAGTAAAGGACAATTTGAAGAGCATATATCAGTTTCAGTTTGCAATTCATAATTTGAAATGCTATGTGATGTTTCAGGAACAGGTTCTAAATGCTTTTGTTTTTTAGTCGCTTTTTTGGGTGTAGCTTTTATTTTTTCAGCTGATAGTGTTTTGCTTGCAAGTCCTTTCCATTCTTTTTCTCGTAGAATTTCCTATTGCTCCAGCGTCTGCTGGTTTGCCTGTCCTTTGTTGTCGTTCTCTAGCTTGACGTCTTATCTTTTCCTGTTTGGTTTTGTTATCAGCCATCTTAATCTGGAAATGAAAAGAATATATCAATAGTAGTGTTGTCCCGAACAGTTCGCCCGCGGACTATTTGCAGTGATTTTGGCATGTTCGCGTTCGCAGCGAACGGCGAACACATGCGCTTTTGGGTTCGCCCCCTATTTTTTAACATTGAGGAAACTTTGACCCTGCACCTCACAGTCAGCAGACACATTCCAGCCAATCAGCAGCATACACTCCCTTCCAGAGCCTTCCATCTGAAGGACAGCAACCCAAAAAGCCCTTTTTAGGGCTAGAACATCATTTATTTTATTTTATTATTTTTTTCCTGCTGATTTAATAGGGAAATAGATAGCTCGGCTGTGTATTTAGCTTTAACTACACACCTGAAGGACTCCTTTGATATCTGCTGTTGGACAGCAACCCAAAAAGCCCTTTCTAGGGCTAGAACATCATTTATTTTATTTTATATATTTTTTCTGTGTAATCTAATTGCATATGCCTGCCTACCAGCGTGTGTGTGTGTGACAGGCTAACACCTAACAGCTTATATTGTGCTCAGTGAAATAAAACAACACTTTTTTGACTGTAATAGATTGAATATCAGTTGCCTGCCTACAGGCGTGTGTGTGAAGCCTATTGCATCTACTCTGCCAACTTTTGCCCGTGCACAGTGATACGTCATATCTGGTGCAACCATAGTGTGCAGTGACATAAAACAACACTTTTTTGACTGTAATAGATTGAATAGCAATTGCCTGCCTAAAGGCGTGTGTGTGAAGCCTATTGCATCTACTCTGCCAACTTTTGCCAGTGCACAGTGATACGTCATATCTGGTGCAACCGTAGTGTACAGTGACATAAAACAACACTTTTTTGACTGTAATCGATTGAATATCAGTTGCCTGCATACAGGCGTGTGTGTGAGGCCTATTGCATCTACTCTGCCAACTTTTGCCAGTGCACAGTGACACTCATATCTGGTGGCACCTTAGATTGCACGCGCAGTGCCCCAAATTTGAAGTGGGAGGACCGACCAAGCATCTTTTTCCATCTCCCGCTTCCAAAAATCCATGCCATATACACGTCCCCTGATAATGGACGTAACAGGGATTAAACCGATAGGAATAGTACTACTTAACAGTACACACCTTATAATAACGCAGACAGAGGCAACGCGTATAATCTTCTATGCTGTGCAGTGGAAGCCCCCAGACTCTGACCTGTGTATAATATTCCATGCTGGGCAGTGGAAGCCCCCAGACTCTGACCTGTGTATAAGATTCCATGCTGGGCAGTGGAAGCCCCCAGACTCTGACCTGTGTATAAGATTCCATGCTGGGCAGTGGAAGCTCCCAGACTCTGACCTGTGTATAAGATTCCATGCTGGGCAGTGGAAGCCACCAGACTCTGACCTTTGTATAATATTCCATGCTGGGCAGTGGAAGCCCCCAGACTCTGACCTGTGTATAATATTCCATGCTGTGCATTGGAAGCCCCCAGACTCTGACCTGTGTATAAGATTCCATGCTGGGCAGTGGAAGCCCCCAGACTCTGACCTGTGTATAAGATTCCATGCTGGGCAGTGGAAGCCCCCAGACTCTGACCTGTGTATAAGATTCCATGCTGGGCAGTGGAAGCCACCAGACTCTGACCTTTGTATAATATTCCATGCTGGGCAGTGGAAGCCCCCAGACTCTGACCTGTGTATAAGATTCCATGCTGGGCAGTGGAAGCCCCCAGACTCTGACCTGTGTATAATATTCCATGCTGGGCAGTGGAAGCCCCCAGACTCTGACCTGTGTATAATATTCCATGCTGGGCAGTGGAAGCCCCAAGACTCTGGGAGTCTGAAGAAGAGGTCAGAGGAGGAAGGTGGCTTTGAGGAGGTGGAAGACCAAACACAGCAGGCGTCCCAGGGGGCTTGTTGTCACCTTTCGGGGACCCTTGGTGGCTGGGTAGAGGAAGAGACCTTCAATGACATCAGTGAGGACAAGGAACGGGACATGGCTAGCTTGGTATCCAACCTTGTGCAAATGGGGAGTTTGCGGTTGTGCAAAGGGACTGTTTGCGGTTGTTTGCGGTGCATTAAATAGGGAGATTGGTCTGTTACTGTGAAGCAGGTGTAACCCTTACACTACCTGATCGATACAACATCATACCTGATGTTTTAAAGCATGTTATTCCAAACAATTTATAAATGTTAGGTGATTTATGCCCTTTATGGCTTAAAACCAGACTCTGCATCAACTATGTAATTTTCCGTGGGAGTTTTGCCATGGATCCCCCTCCGATATGCCACAGTCCAGGTGTTAGTCCCCTTGAAACAACTTTCCCATCACTATTGTGGCCAGAAAGAGTCCCTGTGGGTTTTGAAATTCGCCTGCCCATTGAAGTCTAAAGCGGTCCGCCGATGTTCTCCCTTTCGCTGTTCGCGAACCCAAAATTTGATGTTTGCGACATCACTAATCATTAGTTTAGTTTGGGATGTTAATTTGGTTTCTAAAATGTTTTTCTTGCAACACTGTTGTGATTCTAAATTAACTTTGTTTGTATGTGATTATAGGTCATTGTAGATGAACTTGCTTTCTACTGTTAAACGAGTCTGTTTAATTTTTTTGCTGTTACTTTTTATCTTGTAGGTTCTAATTTTTGGCTTAGAGGCATTTCAGACCCAATGTAATTGCATTATAGCTTATTGTAGATGTAGTAGCTTTATAGTGTTAAACGAGTATGTTTTTTTTATTTAATTTTTTTGGTTTTTCAGTGGTTTTTATATTGTAGGGTTGGCTTAGAGGCATAGTAGAGGCTAAAAAATGGTAGTAATATATTGCTCTTTGAAATTTGTACTGCATGGAATTGTTGTAATAGTACCCTTCTATTTTACTTAAAGGCTTATATGGTGTAGGTGTGAAAAGAAGGTTTGTATTGTTCTTTGTTAGGTGTTAGTAGTATTTGTTGTAGTATTCTATTTTTTTTTTGTGTCTATTTTTTTGTGTGTCTGTTTTGGTTTTGTGCTTAATATTGTACGTTAGGGCTCTGAACTGAGAATTTATACATATATTTTTTATGTGTTTTCACTCTTTCTTGTACTATGCTGCTTTATCTTGGGCATGTTTTGTTTGATAGATTGAAGTTAGGGTTTACTGTTAAAGGTTGTTCTACGTAAAAGCTAATTAGTAGGTAAATGAGAAATGTGTCAGTAATATTTTGTGAAAGCTGGTGATTTGTGGGGCTTGTTGTTGGTGTGTTGTTGTTTTATTTAGTTTTTTCTCTTGACATGGCTGCACAGCAAACATGTTCATTTTGTTTTCTCTTTTTTTACTTGTTATACTGTACCTTGTTGGAAGTGTGATTTCAAGATGAATATCCCTGGATCCGCTGTTGGAAATCTTTGTGCGAGAGTCTTAACAGGGTAAAAGAAAAAGATAAATGTTATTTGATTATAATGTATTTTTCATGAATAGCATAGTTTATTTTTTTGCAAAGCAATGTGTTTTGATATTAGCTTTGTTTCTTCTGTGTAAAATGTTATTGATTTGGGAGTGTGTGAGAAAGCGTACAGCGCTGGCTGTAATTGATAAGTATTGTGTTTTGTGTAGACCACTGTTGTAATTGTATTATTCTTTTACTGTAGTAGTTGTTTGTTCATGAAACAGGATTCATTTGTTTTTATACTGTATCTGTTATCCTGATTTCTTATGCTATGCTGTTTTTTGTGCACCACTTCAAAATTGTTTGATTTTGTTCTGGGTTACAGCTATATTTTTTTGTAGAGTAATTATTGTTATTTCAATTTTGTATATGTTAGCAATGTTTGCTTGACGATCCTGTTTTGTTTCCACCACTTTTGGGATGCTGTATTTGGCTTGTGGCTGAGGGTTAAAGGTTGTTGTAGAGTAAAGCTGACTGTGAATTGTATTTTCTCTATGTTGGAACTATTTGCAGTAGTATCCTGTTTAGCGTCTGCCACTTTTGGTATACTTAATTTGGCTTCTTTGTGAGGGTTAGAGGTTGTTCAATAGTAAACAGGAATGTTATGTTACTTTTGTATATGTTGTGGCGATTTTTTGACTATCCTGTTTTGTGTCCACCACATTTTGGAGGCTCCATTTGCTACTTTTGGTATGCTTAATTTGGCTTCTTTGTTAGGGTTAGAGGCTGTTGGACAGTAAACAGGAATGTTAATTGACTTTTCTACATGTTGTGGCACTTTTTTTGTATTATCCTGTTTTGTGTCCACAACTTTTGGGTTGCTCCATTTGGCTTGTGGGTGATGGTTAGAGGTTGTTGTAGAGTAAACAGGAGGAATACTTTTGTTTTCTGTACGTTGCTTATGTTTGGTATGCTATCCTGTTTTGTGTCCGCCACTTGTTTTTTTAGTACTGCTGTTATTTGTATTGAGGCTTGTATTTTTTTGTTTGACTTCTGATATTGGCGGGCACTAAACATGTGATTTGTGTTTCTTTTTGTACTTGTTATACTATACCTTGATTGAAGTTTTTTTTTTGTGTGAATGACAGAGGGTCCATCCACCAGTCTTCTTGTAGTGTCTGTTTGAAAGAGAAAGGGAAATGGTTAATTGTATATTCATTATTTTGGTTTTTGCAAAGCATGGTCTTTTTTTGCATGTAATGTATTTTTGTATCTTACCTCTTCTTTCTTTCTGTTCTTTAAAAGTGATCTTCTTTCACAGCCCACGCTGCAAATTCTTGAGTGATGCTGTTGATGCAGAGTTAAAAAAAAATGGGAAAGGTTGAGCTGCAGGTTAAATATGTATTCGTGTCATATTTTTTTGGGGGGGCATTAGTTCCTGTGAATTAATGTCAGTTGAATATACTTATTTGATTACTTTGAGTTAAGATTAGCTTGTTGTAGGGTCTATACACATATATGTGCATTTCACATGTCACTATACATGAATAACGTCTTGGTTCGGAATGTTTGAAATCTTTCTTTTTTTTAAAGTTTTTTTTGGGGACTTTCTTAATAAATTAAATATATTATAGCTTACCTCTCAGTTGGAATTTGCAGATTGTGAAGTTGTAAATTAGGAAATAATTATCTTCTCAAGTAACGGCAGCAGTGAACTATCCAGTCGCACTGTTCATCACGAGAGGAGAAATGTAGAATTTTCTGGAAAGTAGGCAGTATTATAAACTTTTAGGTGTTGGAAACCGTTAGAAAGCAATACACATGTGCTATTTGCGTTACAGCTTTAAATTTGCGTTCCAGCCGCCATTTTGCAGCTAATAGTTGTGTGTTTCATGTAAAATGATGGGTAATAGCAGTGTGGTACGTGCCGCATAGTGTGTGTTACGTGCCTCGTGAACTGGACTGGAGCGTTCGTTCCGTTTTGCGAGTAAGTGTAGTAGTTTTGCATCCTTAGCCTCGTTTTCGTTTTCTTCGGCGGACATTTTTTTTCTCGCTTAGGTGATTTTCAGGTGTCTAAACTCTGTCATTTGGACTTAAATTGAGGTGTAACTTCATTTGCAGAGGTCCTGACCCCCCCCCCCCCCCCTGCTGTAAGCTTTTTATGTGTTTGTTGTGTGTATTTCTTGTGTTTCTAAAGTTTTTCTGGTTTTGGGGGTTGCGTGCTTGTTTTTGGATCTCGTACGACTTTTTCGGAAAATCCATAGGTGTTTGGTGCTGTTTTGCATCCTTAGAGTCCTGTAGCCTTGTTTTCATTTTTTTCAGAGGCCTTTTTTTCTCTCGCTTAGGGGATTTTCGGGTGTCTAAACTCTATTATTTCAAGTGAAATTGAGGTGTAAATTCAGTTTTCGAGGTCCTGGCTGCCTCTCCTTCCTGTAGGTAACCTTTTTATGTATTTGTTGTGTGTATTTATTGTGTTTGTAATGTTTTCATGTACGCGGGTTTCCGGCGGTAAGGTCGTATTTTTGCGAGGTCTTAATGGGTCGTAACTCGTCTCGTATTTTTGTGTCGGAAGTCCGTAAATTTTGCGAGGTCTGCAGTTGCTGGCAAGGAGCGCCTTCTAGCCCGCAGCGTTAGCAACAACCCGCATGCTCAAAACAATATATGTGATATATATATATATAATACAGTGGAGGAAAAAAGTATTTGATCCCCTGCTGATTTTGAACGTTTGTCCACTGACAAAGAAATGCTCAGTCTATAATTTTGATGGTAGGTGTATTTTAACAGTAAGAGACAGAATAACAAAAAAAAAACTCAAGAAAAAAACATGTCAAAAAAGTTATAAATTGATTTGCAGGTCAGTGAGGGAAATAAGTATTTGATCCCCTATCAATCAGCAAGATTTCTGGCTCCCGGGTGTCTTTTATACAGGTAACGAGCTGAGATTAGGAGTGCTCTCTTAAAGGGAGTGCTCCTAATCTCAGCTTGTTGCCTGTATAAAAGACACCTGTCCACAAAAGCAATCAATAAATCAGATTGCAAACTCTCCACCATGGCCAAGACCAAAGATCTGTCCAAGGATGTCAGAGACAAGATTGTAGACCTACACAAAGCTGGAATGGGCTACAAGACCATCGCCAAGCAACTTGGTGAGAAGGTGACAACAGTTGGTGTGATTATTCACAAATGGAAGAAACACAAAATAACGGCCAGTCTCCCTTGGACTGATGCTCCATGCAAGATCTCACCTTGTGGAGTTTCAATGATCATGAGAACTGTGAGGAATCAGCCCAGAACTACATGGGATGATCTTATTAATGATCTCAAGGCAGCTGTGACCATAGTCACAGAGAAATCAATTGTTAACACACTACACCGTGAAGGACTGAATCCTGCAGCGCCCGCAAGGTCCCCCTGCTCAAGAAAGCACATGTACAGGCCCATCTGAAGTTTGCCAATGAACATCTAAATGATTCAGAGGAGAACTGGGTGAAAGTGTTGTGGTCAGATGAGACCAAAATCGAGCTTGTTGGCATCAACTCAACTCGCCGTGTTTGAAGGAGGAGGAATGCTGCCTATAACCCCAAGAACACCATCCCCACAGTCAAGCATGGAGGTGGAAACATTAGGCTTTTGGGGTGTTTTTCTGCTAAGGGGACAGGACAACTGCATCGCATCAAAGGGACGGGCCATGTACCGTCAAATCTTAGGTGAGAACCTCCTTCCCTCAGCCAGGGCATTGAAAATTGGTCATGGATGAGTATTCCAGCATGACAATGACCGAAAACACACAGCCAAGGCAACAAATGAGTGGCTCAAGAAGAAGCACATTAAGGTCCTGGAGTGGCCTAACCAGTCTCCAGACCGTAATCCTATAGAAAATCTGTGGAGTGAGCTGAAGGTTCGAGTTGCCAAACATCAGCCTTGAAACCTGAATGACTTGGAGAGGATCTACAAAGAGGAGTGGGACAAAATCCCTCCTGAGATGTGTGCAAACCTGGTGGCCAACTACAAGAAACGTCTGACCTCTGTGATTGCCAACAGGGGTTTTGCCACCAAGTACTAAGACGAAGGGGTCAAATATTTATTTCTCTCATTGACCTGCAAATCCATTCATAACTTTTTTGACATGAGTTTTTCTTGTTTTTTTTATTTTTATTCTCTCTCTCACTGTTAAAATACACCTACCATTAAAATTATAGACTGATCATTTCTTTGCCCGTGGAGAAAAGTTCAAAATCAGCAGAGGATCACACACTTTTCCCCCCAACTGTATATAGATATATAAAATCATGAATGTTAGAGGTTACAAGAAATTATGGTAAGGGGACAAGAATTCCATATCTACATTAAGGCCTGTGCTATTAGTCTTAAAGAGTGCAATAATTTTCCTTTCAAAAGTCTTTCTTTCTTGAATATTTATTTTTTGTTTTGTTTGTTTTTTCCCCTGCTTTCTTTCTGTGTTTGATTACAGCTTTATGGTCCCTTAAGATGTAAAACAATTTACGACCCCAATAATTTACTCTGATCTGCACTTCTGCATACCTGGACATAGTTGGCTGAACAGAACATTATTTGTGAATCCTGGAATTTCTGCCTTTTTATGGGAATCTATAATCAGTTTTGCCTCTGACTTGACAAAGAGAGATCCACTCTCGAAAGCTCGTCATAAAAACTATGAATATGTTTGTCCAATGAAAAAGGTATCACTATATACTGCAATAAGCTGATTATATATATGTATTGTATGTATGTATTACATTTCCTCAGGCACAGAGCTTGTAGTCTACCCTGATCATGTGCAAGGGAGTAACATACTGTAGGTGTTAATTAATAAAATATAGGCTGATATAATAAATTATCTTTCCTCCTCCCATTCCCACCCTCCGCCATTGATCACCACTCAGGCAAGTAGGAAGTATTGAGTATAAGACATACAGTTCTACACACATAAACTTCAAAAATTAAGTTTTGCCATTTAAAGGTTATGTTAGTTAGACCATTACAGTGCAGCTTTAAGAATCTGGGAATATTAAGATTTTACAATCCAAGAGATTATATTGCAGTGCTATAAGTGAGCCATGTTTTGTTACAGATTATAATGCAATATACAGACTTACTACTGTTCTAAACAAAAGAAGAAATATCAAAACATTCAAACAGCAGTATTTTGTAAAATGACTTAAAAAGCTTATTTTCCTATCAGTTCCATCTCAACATGATAGCACAGCCTCAGCGGGGGCTCAGCTGGTAATCGTGCTCTTAGTACCATCAAGAACTGCAGCAATGTTTTTTGGACGATTTATACAGCTATCTTTGCCTCCTGCTAAATACAGTGCAAACTATGAACTGTAAATAGCACTTATCCTAAGGTCTTAAATGTCATTTTTACATTTAGCTGCTTTACTGAAGTTACTGACTGCACTGTTATCTATTATTTATTTTTAGCTAAGACATTTTGTCCCTTTCTATTAACAAACAACTGTAATTCCCTAACAAGAGGAGCTAAATGTTTTAATTAAGCATTCTTTATTAATAACATATGCTTGAGAAGTATGTAACTAACAATATTAGCAGCTGTGACATTAACCCCCTTCTGGATCGGTACCTTGTTGTGATGAAGGGGCTTGTGTATTTCAGTGAAGCTGTGAGCTTGTAGGGTCACCCAATATGGGCAGGTCTTAGCAGAGAGGTCACAAAATCGCATCCACTGGCGAAGGAACTGGCAAACCATTTCAGTATATTAGCCAAGAAAACCATATGGATAATTACTACAAGATGTGCCTGGTGTGCTGCGTCCATGGGTAGCAGAGAGTCAGACACAACTGAACGACTTAAGACATTCTCATAAAATCTTTATAGAGAATGTGTTTACGGTCCTGTCTTGAATACCTACTAATGTAGTTAGTTTGTTGCATGTTTACAATGAAATATAGATTTCAAGACCGATAAGAACCAAAAAGGTGCATCTGGTCTGCCCATTTTTTCTTTATAAAAGTTTGACTTAGCCTTATGCTTATCCCTTAACTGTTTTTGACTTTACCACTTACACTGCAAGGCTGTTCATGTATCTACTACTCTTTCTGTAAGGTCCATTGTTTTGGGGGCTGGTACCTGACCAAAACAAAGGCTAGGCATGCTCAGAGTATGAGGAGGGAGATCCAGGGCAAGGGAGTTAATAGAGCGCCAGGGAAATGGACTGAAGTCTATATGAGAGAGACAATCCAAGGGTCTGACTCAGTGGCGTAGCTAGAGCTTTTGCCGCCCGGGGCTGTCCCAGAGTTTATATATATATTGCCTTCTCTCTCTCACACTCCCCCTTTCTCTCTACCTTCTCTCCATCTCCCTCTCTTTCTCTCTCTTCCTCCCCCCTTTCCTCCTCTCTTTCTCTCCCCTTGTCTCCATGTCTTTCTCCCTATTCTACTCCCTCCTTTCTCCCCCTTTCCCCTTCTCTCTCATTCTTTCTCTCTCCATGGAATACCAGGAGATGTATGCTGTAGCCCACTGGACAAGGAACTGGTAACCCCCTCCAGTATCTCTGCCATGATAACCAAATGGATCAGCATGACCATGAACATAAGGATGGCCTGTGTTTTACAGTCCATGAGGTCATGGAAAGTCAGAAACGACTGAATGACACAATTTTTTTTTTACGCCAATTATTTCTCATTAACAATAGGCTAACTGACAGCTGAAAATGGCAATCTTCACTGTTCGTTTACTGTAGGAAAATGCAAATTAACAATCAATCGATAAAGCAATTTTTTATTACCTTTTGCATTTCTATGTGGGTCCTCAGCATAAACACAGCCAATGTATAGTTATTTGGGTAATAATTGTGTTTAACATATTCTAATTATATTGGGAAATGTTTTATTGCTAATGAAATATTTATTAACAGTTTCCTACAAAAATTTGCTATTAATATATTTTGTGGGAAACTAGTCTCTAATTTATTAGTCCTTAAAGCATCATGAAATTGCATATTTGTATAGCATTCAATTAAAGCAGCTAGCTTTTAACATTACTTTTATTTTTGTTGCTAAATAAGAGTTTTTTAGAGGGAAAAAACATTACTAGAAATGCAAATGATCAGCTCTGTCAGAACCTTCCTCTGATATATTCTGATTTATGGGCATTAGGTGCAGTCAATCAGTCAAGAATAGTGGCAACTAACCTTAGGCACCCGCTTCTGGATCGCTATATTGTTGTGACGAAGGGGTTTGTGTAACTCAATGAAGCTGCGAGCTATACCATGTAGAGTCACCCAAGATGGGCAGGCCATAGCAGAGAAGTCAGACCACTGGAGAAGGAACTGGCAACCCACTCCAATATCCTGGCCAAGATAACCTTATGAATATGTACGATCAGAGACATAACAATAGATGTGCCTAGGATGCTGTGGTCCATAAGGTCACAGAGACTCGGACAGGACTGAATGACTAAATAAAACAACCATAGCAACAGTGAACACAATGTGGCCCTCCAATGCTTTTCATGTGGCTCTCGCTGGCTCAGCTGAAGTGTGCGTGTCTTTCATAGCTGTAGTATGACATCACAAGATATGACAAGACTTTGCTTTTGAATAGAAGTTCATTAACTAAAAACTTCTGTAAAAAAATATGCTATGTGCTTATATAGATCCCTGTTTAATTGGCCAAATCACAATTTAATAAGGCTGTCGGTCTGTAGAGTTATCTAAAGCTGAGTTATTTTACCTTTGCAGTGCTTGTTTTTCTTGCAAAAATACATTTTTGTAATATTTAAAATCTACTTTTGTAGCAGACCACTGTAGATTAGGACTAACATCACATGTTTTTTTAAGGATGCAAAAAACTGCCAACATTATCAACTATGGCCCTCATTCAATTGCAATTTGGCCAATTGAATAGGGCTCTAAATAAGCACATAGCATTTTTTTTTTTAAAGAAGTTTTTAGTTAGTGAAAACCTTGCTTTTGGATAGATGTTTACTAACTAAAATCTTCTTTAAAACAATATGTTATGTGCTTATTTAGCCCCCTATTCAATTGGCCAAATTGCAATTGAATGAGGGCCTATGTAAGCCATGAGTATGAAAAAAAATTTGGGCGAACATGTTTCAGCAGTCTGCTAGCCTATGGAAGCTGGCATGGCATTCATTTGTTGGGGATAACATATTTTAGCAGTGTATGGAAGCTGGCATGGCATCAGTACTTACTTTTCGTGGCACGATGGGGCCAGTACAGAGCTGCCAATGAATATATGTAGGAGATGATGGAAGGTGTCTACAACTAAAAACCTTATCTGAATCATCCAGTCAACAAATCATCAGTCTACAAATCCTCCTTCTCCCATCCTGAATAGATAATAAACGCATCCCCTCAGCTTATAAAGCAAGAGAACATCAATCATAAAAGCTTCAGGCACAAGCAGAAGATGATAAAATCAATATTTTCCCTAAAACAACCTCTTTGCTCATGATGGAATAGCTGCTAATGGTGCTGGTTTGTTACAAACTTCACAACCATGTAATACAGTTGCAAGCAAAAGTATGTGAACCCTTTGGAATGATATGTATTTGGTCAAAAATGTTATCTGATCTTCATCTAAGTCACAACAATAGACAATCACAGTGTGCTTAAACAAATAACACACAAAGTATTAAATGTTGCCATGTTTTTTTTCAGCACACCATGTAAACATTCACAGTGCAGGTGGAAAAAGTATGTGAACCCTTGGATTTAATAACTGGTTGAACCTCCTTTGGCAGCAATAACTACAACCAAACGTTTCCTGTAGTTGCAGATCAGATGTGCACAATGGTCAGGAGTAATTCTTGACCATTTCTCTTTACAGAACTGTTTCAGTTCAGCAATATTCTTGGGATGTCTGGTGTGAATCGCTTTCTTGAGGTCATGCCACAATATCTCAATCGGGTTGAGGTCAGGACTCTGACTGGGCCACTTCAGAAGGCGTATTTTCTTCTCTTTAACCCATTCTGTTGTTGATTTACTTCTATGCTTTGGGTCTTTGTCCTGTTGTAACACCCATCTTCTGTTGAGCTTCAGCTGGTGGACAGATGGCCTTAAGTTCTCCTGAAAAATGTCTTCATAAACTTGGGAATTCATTTTTCCTTCGATGATAGCAATCCGTCCAGGCCCTGACGCAGCAAAGCAGCCCCAAACCATGATGCCCCCACCACCGTACTTCACAGTTGGGATAAGGGTTTTGATGTTGGTGTGCTGTGCCTCTTTTTCTCCACACATAGTGTTGTGTGTTTCTTCCAAACAACTCAACTTTAGTTTCATCTGTCCAGAGAATATTTTGCCAGTACTGCTGTGGAACATCCAGGTGCTCTTGTGCAAACTGTAAACGTGCAGCAATGTTTTGCTTGGATAGCAGTGGCTTCCTCTGTGGTATCTTCCCATGAAATCCATTATTGTTTAGTGTTTTACATATCGTAGATTCGCTAACAGGGATGTTAACATTTGCCAGAAACTTTTGTAAGTCTTTAGCTGACACTCTAGGATTCTTCTTCACCTCATTGAGCAGTCTGCTCTGTGCTCTTGCAGTCATCTTTACAGGATGGCCACTCCTAGGGAGAGTAGCAGCAGTGCTGAACTTTCTCCATTTATAGACAATTTGTCTTACCGTGGACTGATGAACAGCAAGGCTTTTGGAGATACTTTTATAACCCTTTCCAGCTTTATGCAAGTCAACAATTCTTAATCGTAGGTCTTCTGAGAGCTCTTTTGTGTGAGGCATAATTTACATCAGGCAATGCTTCTTGTGAAAAGCAAACCCAGAACTGGTGTGTGTTTTTTATAAGACAGGGCAGCTGTAACCAACACCTCCAATCTCATCTCATTGATTGGACTCCAGTTGGCTGACACCTCACTCCAATTAGCTTTTGGAGATGTCATTAGTCTAGGGATTCACATACTTTTTCCACCTGCACTGTGAATGTTTACATGGTGTGTTCAATAACTACATGGTAACATTTAATTCTTTGTGTGTTATTAGTTTAAGCAGAGTGTGATTGTTTATTGTTGTGACTTAGATGAAGATCAGATCACATTTTATGACCAATTTGTTTAGAAATCCATATCATTCCAAAGGGTTCACATACTTTTGCTTGCAACTGTATTTTTTTCAGACTACAGTAGTCTTTTAAGTACATGCTAAATACAGGCGGTCCACGGGTTAAAGACGCTCTACGTCTCTAAATACGTTTTTAGGTTGGATTTGTAGGCAAATTGTTATGAATAATCATTATTACAATATTATAATCCCTCATATGGGGTAATAATAATACAGTGTAATACTGTAATAATATTAATACCCCTGTACTAGAATAATAAATTACAGAAAGAATTGTTCTCTTTCTTTTAATTCAAATATCAGAACATAAAAACAAATCATACAAAAAGCCTTGAGAGCCTGTTCTCAAGTAGAGTCGTCTATAATACGGGGACCTCCTGTATGCTAGTTCCATAACATTTTAATCAGCTAATTTGTTCTATTAAACAAAAGCATTTTACATTTTGCTACTAAGCAGAAGACAGAATTGCTGCAACAATGATCATTATTTGTTGGGGTTTACGAGAATTGAGTTCCCAAACTCCCCTCTAGATGGCGCTGGAAGACTGAATACTACCTTATCTCAGGATAGATGTGAGAGATCTGAGCAGTGCAGCATGAAGAAAGACATCATATGTGCGAGGCTCCCAGTCACAGGGCTGCACACAGCTATGATCACTGTGATAGGTGGGCAGCCATAACACTCAGCAAGCTGACTGCCAAATGTCCAATATCCGACAACATCTCAATACTGATATTTCATTGTATGTAGCTGTATTGTGTCTTATTATAAGGGTGTTCTAATAGGTCAGACATACCTCGTTCCAGTGGAACTGAAAACCCACTGCCATGATAACCTTATGGGAAAGCACGACCAAAGACATATTAATTGTGCCTGGCAAGCTGTGGTCCATAGGGTCATGGACATGGGTGTAGGAACTGGGGGGATGGGGAGGACAAACCCCCCCCCCACCCCCCCCCCCCCAACAGATTTTTCTATGTTTGTATGTATGTATATATAAGCTATTTTCAGGCAAGTGTGTACAATGAGCTTTATCCCCCCTAGTCATGGAGACTCGGACACGGCTGGGCGACTGAACAAGAGCAATATAATGATCACATATTATAGTTGTGGTAATTGCGAGTTGTCGTCACGCAATGTTAAAATGTATGGGTTGTGCATGTGCATAACTCACAATTACCACAACAGGGCCTGCAGAGCTCTCCCCCCTCTGGCCTCATAGACTCCGCCATACCCCATTCTCTGTTCCTCTTACCTCCCCCTGCCCCAAAGATGCTCCCTCTGTCCCCCCCTTTGTACTGTACCTGCTCATTTTGTTGGTGGTTCGGCGGCCAAATGGAGTCCCATGCCTGCGCGACATCATTCGGGAGTCCCTACGTTGCAGAGATGATGCGCAGGGGTGGGACTTCATTTGTGGGACTCCATCTGTGTGGCATGGTGGGTATGGCGGAGGAAGAGAGCGAGAGGCCGAGAGACAGGGGAGGGAGAGAGAGGGGAAAGAGAGACGAGAGGAAGAGAGGGGGGAAAGAGAGACAGGGGAGGGAGAGAAGGGGGAAAGAGAGACTGGGGAGGGAGAGAGGGGGAAAGAGAGACAGGGTACAGAGAGAGGGGGGGAGATGAAAGGGAGAGAGGGGGCAAAGAAAGGCAGGCGAGGGAGAGAGAGGGCAAAGAGAAAGAGACAGGGGCAAAGAGAGAGACAATGGAAGGAAATAGGGGGCAAAGAGAGAGAGACCGGGGAAGGAAATAGGGGGCAAAGAGAGAGAGACCGGGGAGGGAGAGAGGGGCAAAGAGAGAGAGAAAGGGGAGTGAGAGAAAGGGGTCAAAGAGAGACAGGGAGGGAGAGAGAGGGGGCAAAGAGAGAGAGACAGGGAAGGGAGAGAGAGGGGTCAAAGAGAGAGAGAGAGACAGGGGAGGGAGAGAGAGAGGGGGCAAAGAGAGACTGGACAGGTAGAGAGGGGGAAAGGAGAGACAGGGGAGGGAGGGGGGCAAAGAGAGACAGGGGAGGTAGAGAGGGGGCAAAGAGAGAGGCAAGGGAAGTAAAGGGTGCAAAGAGAGAGACAGGGGAGGGAGAGAGGGGCAAAGAGAGAGAGAATGGGGAGGGAGAGAGGGGCAAAGAGAGAGAAAAGGGTGAGGGAGAGATAGGGGTCAGAGAGACAGAGACATGGGAAGGAGAGAGAGGGGGCAAAGAGAGAGACAGGCGAGGGAGAGAGAGGGGGCAAAGAGAGACTGGGGATGTAGAGAGGGGGAAAGGAGAGACAGGGGAGGGAGAGAGGGGGCAAAGAGAGAGAGGGGGCAAAGAGAGACTGGAGAACGAGATAGGAATCAAATAGAGATAGGGAAGAGAGAGGGGACAAAGAGAGACTGGGAAGGGAGAGAGGGGGCCCAAGAGAGACTAGGGAGGGACAGAGGGGTCAAAGAGAGACACGGGGAGAGAGATGAAGCAAAGAAAGACAGGGGAGGGCGAGAGAGCGCAAAGAGAGACAGGAGAGAGAGAGAGAGGGAGCAAAGAAAGACAGGGAAGGGAGAGAGGGGCAAAGAGAGACCGGAGAGGGAGAGTTTGGACAAAGAGACACTGGGGAGGAAGAGAGGGGGCAAAGTGAGACTGGGGTGGGAGAAAGGGGGCAAAGTAAGACTGGGGCAGGAGAGAGGGGCAAAGAGAGACAGCGGAGGGAGAGAGGGGCAAAGAGAGACAGGGAAGGGAGAGAGGGGCAAAGAGAGACAGGGAAGGGAGAGAGGGGAGAAAGAGAGACAGCAGAGGGAGAGAGGGGGCAAAGAGAGACAGGGAAGGGAGAGAGGGGCAAGGAGAGATAGGGGGGAGAGAGGGGGCAAAGAGAGACAGGTGAAGGAGAGATGGGCAAAGAGATACTGGGAAGGTAAAGGGGGGAAGTAGACACAGGGATCCATATTTTTTTATTTAATTTAATTTATATTTCTATAGCTTCTTTGTCCAAGTCACATTACACAGTTATAAAATGCTACATCATTGTTTGGGATATAGAGGATTACATTTTGTTGAACAAATAAAATAAAGTGAGGCTAAATAGAGGTTTGGTTTTCTTTATGAAATGGTCAATGAGTCAGATGCAAGGTCAGGAGTCATGGGTACAAAAGGTCAAGCCAAGAGATCCGGAAAAGTATAAGAAACTAATCTAAGCTGTGCTTGGGTTGGAAAGAGATGGATCATGAGGGAGGTGGGAAATGTATGCAGGTTGGGGCAGGTTGTGTTTAATGCGTAGTTGGGGTTCATTCCAGTGCTAGCATGGAGATAGAGTGCAAGCAGGACATGAGTTGAAAGAATTTGGGGGCAAGTAGGAGCAGATTAGTGAGGCATAGTAGGATGGGGGCCTTTCCTCTTGGCAACCCGGGCACAGTGCCTCGCATTGGCCAATAGGTGGCGCAGCCAAGGGGGCCGTCAATTTCTTATGGTTTACTGTTAGAGTGAGGGGTGTTAGGGTTAGGTGTTAGGCTGAGGGGTGTTAGGGTTAGGGGTGTTAGGGTGAGGGCTGTTAGGATTAGGTGTTAGGGTGAGGATGTTAGGGTAAAGGTGTTCGGGTGAGGGCTGTTACGGTTAGGTGTTAAGGTGAGGAATGTTAGTTAGGGTGAGGGGTGTTAAGGTGACGGCTGTTAGGGTTAGGTGTTAGGGTGAGGGGTGTTAGGGTTAGAGGTGTTAGGTGAGGGGTGTTAGGGTGAGGGGTGTTAGGGTGAGGGGTCGTAGGGTGAGGGGTGTTAGGGTTAGGTGCGTTCGGTTTACTGTAAAGAAATTGACGGACCCCTCGGCCGCGCCACCTAGTGGTTGATGGGCGCCACTGCATAGGGCCAACGAACAGGAAAGATCCTAGGAAGGTACATGGGAATATTTCATTCTGAAATAGGCATATATTCAAAAACAATATTTCCCCCTCCAATCACCTGCACTCTATTGCTCTATTCCCCACAATCATTCATTCTATTCATTCCTCAGTCTTCCTTTATACTTCAAACACTGTCTCTTCCATTCAGAGCCCTCACAAATTAGCCTTCTCAAATCCCATCGCTTTACATCCAAACCCACATATAGTATCTCAAATAGTATATCAAATAAGTAATGTATAAAAACACAGTATGCTAAAAAATTAAGAACATAACAGCAAAACCTTTATTTTATACACAATATTCACTAAAACAAAAATGGAGAAAGGAAAACAACATGCTAGAGATTTTAGAATTCTTATAACATTTTATCCTTTTAATCCTTCATTCCTGAAATATATGTAATTCATGGAAAGATAAACATCTCTATTAATGTAATTTAAGTTAAAGTATTCAAATTCCCTGTACAGAATCCATTTACATCAATAGAACTCTTTTATATCTTCCCCTTGTAAAGATCCTGTGACTAGCATTATTATTTGGTGGTTGTCAAAGAGAATATTACAAGGGGATACATCACATCATGCATTAAATATGTTAAATAAATATATATAATAATATAATCTAAACTTCCATTATGGTGAATTTTAAAGGCAAATAATTGTAATATATTATTTTGAAGAATTAAATAGCATCTATATTGTAATGGGATTTATTTAACTAAATTGTGCATTGGATACAGAATGAAGCCATTAGAAAATATATATATCTACACTAGCCTCTTGCCAGTCAAAAATGGCAGCAAAAAAATATGAAGCCTTCCAATCCTGTTGTTTGCCACACAATTCGAGGCTTTCACCCTCCTCTATCTTGCGCATCTCGTGAGGAGCGCCGTTGGCGCTCATTGCGAACCTTTCCCCCCCTCTACTTTACGGGTCTTGTGATGAGCGCCATAGGCGTTCATTGCGAACCTCTCCCCCCTCTACTATATGGCCTGGCGATGAGCATCTTCGTCGCTCATTTGGCATGCACAAGCCCATAACATTTAACATAGCGTTACAGACAAACTCGCAATTATGACAACCATATATATATACTAGCGAATTGCCCGTCAAAGAATGACGTCAATGAAATTGTAAGTGAGCTAATGCTTTTTGGTGTATAACAATCAAATAAATAATACATTAATGAATTAATATACTTTACCTATTTTCAAGTAATATATGCAGGAAGCATTGTGTTGAAGAGCTGGCAATCTGTTTTGATGTTCCTGCAGCATTAGTGGTGTGGAGCTGCTGTGTAAGCATGATGAATGTGTGCAGTGTAATAGTGTGCGTGCGCAAGGCAAATCCGTTAACGTAGCTGTGTACTTCCGCATTGTATAAGTTATTGTTCTAAAATGGCGGCTAACGTGTGGTATGCGGCTGTCTGTAGCTGTTTTGTGGTGTTTTGCGTGTTTTTGGTGGTGTTTTGCGTGTTTAGAGTCCTGTAGCCTTGTTTTCATTTTGTTTGCGGCCATTTTTTCTCTCGCTTAGGGGATTTTCGGGTGTTTAAATTCCGAAATTTGGACTTAAATTGAGGTGCAACTTTACTTGCAGAGGTCCTGGGTGCACCACCTTGCTGTGGGTAAGCTTTTTATATGTTTGTTGTGTGTATTTATTGTGTTTTTAATTTTTTCATGTCCGCGAGTTGTGGACGATTTTTGAGAGGTCGTAATTGGTCGTAATGTGTCTGGTACTTTGTTGCCAGGGCCGCAGTTGCTGGCAAGGAGCGCCTTCGAGGGGCGCAGGCTCGCTGTGCAAACCCGCAAGCGTGAGCAACGGCTCGCATGCTCACAACTATATATGTGATTCTGATATATATATATATATATATATATATATATATATATATATATATATATATAGTAAGAGAGAGAGAGAGAGAGTGTGTGAGTTAACTCCTGGGATAGTTTGATTAGCTCAGGTGAGCATAGCCTTTAAACACAGGAACTGAGAAATGGGTGGGACTGTCGTATGCACTGTATTATATTTAATTTTAAATTATACCATATTTAGAACTTAATCTGTGTCTCATTAAAAACTCTTAAATGGACTATTTAGGGAATGGTTTATTGTTTTATACTATGTTTAAAGTAGATTATTGCTCAGTTTATTTCTCATATTAAATTTAGACATCTCTTACTTCTAAGAAGTGTCCAAAGTAACACATTCTTACCTTCTAGAACCTTGCCACCTTTCCTCCTGTTCTCTCTCATGGTGTCATGCATCACATATAAGACATGTATGACATAAGGTCACACTCACAGGGGATGGGTTTCACACTTCCAATGCAATGCTGCTTGCAGACCCACAACATATCACTTGAGACATTCGTAGTATGAAACTTTCCCCCAGTGGGTGTGAGCTTGTGAAAAATGGCACCTTCCATGAGAGAAGTTTATCCTCTGCAATGTTATTGTCATATAAAATCTAAAGAACCTTCTAACTGTTGGGCATTAATGTACGTTTCACAGGTTACCGGGCATTGTCAAGGCAACGTCATAGCGTACATAGGAGGCATGGACTTCTTTATAGTATTGATCAACCAATCACAAAAAACTCATACTACATACAATATATTGCTAGCATTGATCAAACATTCACATTAATACTAATAACACACAATCTAATATAAAAATATTCTTGTCTTTAAAATATTATTTATTGTAATTCCTAGTATGCACCAATTACTATGAGCCTCATTCAATTGAGCTTTCGGGAGATCTGGGCTTCGGAAATGTAGCCCCCAAGTTATTTCGCTATTCAATTAGCGTCTTTTTGCGGGCCCCAATTGATTTACAGGCTCTGGCATCCGATTTGATGCGATGGTTAACATTGCAAGTTAATGCCCCTCCAAGCCTTTGATCTTTCACGGCTGAACGCTAAAATTGCAAATCGATATTCAATTGCTCCGAGTCCCCCTCGCTAACCACTCCGTCAAGCCCGCAAATGGCAAAAGTCGAACCATAAGTCACGAGTACCAAGGAGGACTCGCAAAGGGCTTAATGACATGTCTGGAGCACTTTAAATGAACATACACACACACTACTGTACATTTATTAAAAAGGGAAGTGATGTTAGGTCTTAGAATTAATAGCACAACATTCTCAAGCTCACAAATCGGCCCCGAAAAATACTTTGTTTCATGTTTAATTTCTGTGTTATATCGATCCTGGCAATCAATGTGTTAATACATATAATGGAACTCATATGTAATAGAATATCATATTTACGGTTTTATCAATATTGCAATATTTCAGGAATGTGGGTCTGATCGTAACTCATAATTGAAGGTTTCTGAATTTCGCTATCGGCCCATAACTTGCGGTCTTGCTGAATTGAAGTTACCAGAAGTTACGGACTCCAAATTAAATGAGACTCTATATCTTTAATGACTTTGTAATAAACAAGCTAATATTCATCCCATAATACCTTCCCAGATCTTAATCTCATTAATATATTATCCTTTATGAAATACCAAAATGAAATTCCTCATTGAGACCAAGTATCTTATCAACACTCTTCAGTGTATAGATATATTCACATTGTAATTGAAGCAACATTACATCAATATTGCCACTCCTGCTATTTTAATGTTTATGATCAATGTCTGTACAAATCATAACTTGTGGATTACTTTTATGATACAGATTCACGTGTCTCTTTACTGAGACTCCTAAATCTCCATTATTAATATCTGATGTGTCCTAATAACCTACTTACAATTTATGAGTCATTTTCCCAATTTAGATAAGTCCATATTTGCAAGTACGTTTGTGGATTACTGATTCTGTGCTGCAATTTAATATGTAATTTGTATGTTTTGTGTTTGTATGTTTGTCTCTTGTAATCACTAATTTCTTTAATGTTGTCATAAATGTACTTACATTATTTAAGCATCTCAAAAAACAAGTTAGAACAATTTTGGAGATTTCTAGAATGCAAGACTACATAAAAAATGAAATTATACCAAGAGGCCTACATGTCCAGCTAGCTGCAGCCTCAAATCTACTAGAAGATTAATTTATTAAAAAGTGGTCTGAAATAGCATTAAAATGTTCACTAGATCTTACGCAATTAATTTGCAGTACAAAACAACATAATTTAAGTATGATTAATCCAAATGTGAGTACCAATTCCAAACATATTGAGTCATTTACAAATGATACAGAGTATGACATTCTAAGTAAGAAACTAAACTAACATATTGAGAAATGTAAAATTTAAATAAAAAATCGCAAAAAGGACCAGAATGATTTTAGATCTGGATGAGTAATATAAGAACCTGAGAACAATAAGTCATAATTCATCTGAAAGTGAAGCTTTAGACACTGATGAACAGCGACTAACCTCTAACTTGCCAAGATTTGGACAGAGTTATTTTACAAAGACACAAACATACTAACCTTCCATCAAATGATACTGTAAAGGATAATACAGATTTGTTAGAGAGGGGGGCGGATCAAGGAAAGAAGAAAATCTAAGAACTGGATCCATAAGAAACCAATTCCTCTAACTCAGTGGTAGTCAACCTGATCCCTACTGCCCACTAGTGGGCAATTGAAGTGGCCGGGTAATTGCTAGGTGGCATCGCTGACGAGTGATGTCACATGCAGGAGACCCGCAGTATCATGCTTGGCTGGCTCAAGAGCTGGTGAGAGAGCCTAGGGAAAGCAGTCCAGGACTGGATCCCTATCTAGTAAATACAGGGTGATACATAGCTAGGGTCATATGATTTATGTAACCAGAAATGAGATAGGCTAAATTGAAATACTGTGGCAGTGGTGGACGGTAAGGACATTTTACCACCAAAATTGGGCTGTAGGTATTGAAAGGTTGACGACCCCTGCTCTGACTAATTCAAATACATGTACCAACATAGATGGAGTGGATCAGGGGTGTAGGAGCCAGAATAATTCTGAGGGGGATACAGCTCATTGTATACATCTGGGGGGATTAGTCCCTTCATCCCACCCAGTTTCTACACCCATGGTGTGGATGATGACAAAGGTAAAATCATGAATCTGTCCAATTTTAATTTAAGTAATACACATATAGCATTGCTCAACAGAGGTCTATCCTTTGTTCTCATATTCAAATCAGATTTGTTTGAAAATATAAAAGACATAAATTTTTTCACCTGTCAAAATATTCTAAGATTAAAGAAAAAAAAATCTAAGTATGGGCATAGACAAGGAAGACCCCTCCAAGATCTCTTGTCATTACTGGAAGAACAAGAATCCACACAATAACAATTAAAGTATCCAATTTGTTTCTGCAAAAAATAAACTAAGTACATTTATGCCGCCATTCAGGGAATACCCATGCATTTTCATCTTTGTCCAACTGGTGACTTGACAAACTTATATAAGAAAAAAGAAAACAAATATAGACCGACATTTAATATCAACAAATCTGAATTACATGCGACAAGAGCATTCATCAATAGTTATCATACCATCAGACAATAGTAGACATACAGCCTCATTAAATTAGAGGCCAGTAACTCCAACATGAGGTCCGCAATGGCTGCAGGCTTGAGAATCCCCCGAGTTACGGACTATTAAATTGGAAGGGGCTGCAAGCTATGGCCGGAGACGCTAAACCGCAACACAGCCTGCGGCAATTAAACACTGAACCCCTTCCGCGGGGGGTACTTCAGGTACCCCCGCCATCTAAAATGAACCCCCTTTTGCTGGTTATATTAACCCTTGCAGCGGGGGTTCTGATTGGGACCCCTGCTGCATTTAAAAATTCAAATTTTCCACCTTGCAGGTCATGAAAAGGACCTGCGCTAACTACAAAATTAACCCCTGCCTCGGGTGTATTATAAGTAATTAAAAAAACGACTTTACACCAGAAAAACAACCCTCCTTACTAAAACTAGAAAAGGGTAAATTAAACTACTTACCTTGCCAACTTGCCCCTCCAGCAATGCTCTGGTCTTCAGTTCTTCGTCCCAGGCAGGGCCCCTCCAAAAAATATCCTAACATTCTAAAAAACGAAAAAAAAACTAATGGAGAACCTCCATTAAGGAGTTACCCGCTGCACAAAAATTGGAAATGCGCCCTCTGATTGGCTGAAATCTCTGTCAATCAGATTTCAGCCAAACAGAAGGTGCAAATATGTGAGACAATCAGAACCCCTATATCCTATTCTGATTGGCTGATGTAACTGTCAATCATATTTAATCCAATCAGAAGGCTCTATTGCCTTCAGCCAATCAGAATGGATACACCCTTGTGGGGGGTGTCCCATTCTGATTGACTCCAAGCATTTGCGCCTTTTGATTGGCTGACATCGATTTCAGCCAATCAAAAGGCGTCATTTCCATTTCTTGGGCGGAGCATGCACAGGGACCTCCATTTGTGACGAGGAGCTCCTCAAGGGAGGAGCTCTGTTATTTTTTTAGAACGTCAGGATAACTGTAATATTTCTTTTTTTTGTAGGTGTGACCGGACCTGTGGACATTTGTAGAGGGAACTGTCTGGGATGAAGAAATGAAGACCAGGGCATCTCTGGAGGGGTATTTTGCCAGGGTAAGTGGTCTAATTTACCCTTTTCTAGTTTTAGTTTAAGGATGTTTTTTTTTTTTGTTGTAATGTAGTTTTTTTTTGTGTAATGTAGAGGTTTTTTTTAATGTAATTTAGTGTTTTTTATTTTATGTAATCAGTTTTTTTTATTTTCTGTACTATAGGTTTCTTACTTTTGTAATGTAGTTATCCAATCCCTTCTCAGCCCCATCATCAACCTCAACTGCCCTGATACTGCCACCTCACTCTACAACGCTACTCTCTCTTCCACCCTTGACACTATGGCCCCCATAACCACACGCAGATGCCCTCAATCACATTCACAACCATGGCAAATTATACAAACACAATACATCCAGAAGTGCTCCCGCACTGCTGAACGACTATGGAGGAAATCACCCACTTCAGCAGATTTCCTCCACTACAAATTTATGTTACACTCCTATTTCTCCACCCTCAACCTTGCCAAACAGCAGTACTTTTCATCACTAATATCAACTCTGTCCTCTAACCCCAAGCATCTGTTTGCCACTTTCAATACTCTCCTCCGCCCTAGACCTCTTCCCATCCCTTCCTCTGTCACAGCTGAAGACTTTGCCAACCATTTTATTCCTAAAATTCAAAACATCTGCAAAGAACTTTCATTTCATAGTGGCTCATACACTCCACCCTCTAAACCAACCAACAACACCCAATTTTCTCCCTTCTCCAATACCACAGCCCCTTTGAACTGCTTTGATCCGGCTACAGAGGACAAAATCTCCAAACTGCTATCATCCACTCGCCTCACTACCTGTCCTCAGGATCCTATTCCATCTCAGCTCATCTCTCCCCTCTCTACCACACTAATTCTAGCTCGCACACATATTTTCACCCTCTCCCTAAATACTGGCATGTTTCCATCTTCTCTAAGTCATGCCATAGTTATAACCACCCTCAAAAAACCCTCATCTGACTCTGACGTTGCATCTAACTACCCCCTATCTCTCTGCTTCCCCTGGCTTCTAAACTGTTGAAGCGGTTCGTCTATAATAGCCTTGCCAGCTTTATTTCTTCTAACTCCCTTCTTGACACATTCCAATATGACTTTCGGCCCCAACACTCCACTGAGGTCATACCTACAAAATCGATCATTCAGTAGCTCCTTCTCCAACACCTCTTCTTCTCCTCACCCCTGTCTGTACCCCAAGGATCAGTCCTAGGCCCCCCTTCTCTTCTCCATCTACACATCCTCACTTGGTACCCTAATAAACTCTTTAGGGCTTCATTATCATCTCTATGCAGATGACACACAAATCTACCTCTCAAGCACCAGATCTATCCCATTCTCTTCTAACACAAGTCTCCAACTGCCTCTCTAGTATATCCTCTTGGATGTCCACCCACCATCTCAAACTCAACATGTCTAAAACTGAACTTCAAATTTTCCCTCCCTCTAGCACAGCGTCAATTCCTCACATCTCTCTCACTATCAACAAAGACATCCTCACCCCCTCCTCCCAAGCCCATTGTCTTGGAGTTCTACTGGACCCCGCTCTGTCTTTCATCCCTCACATACAATCACTAACTAAATCTTGTCTTCTCTAAAAAACATCTCCAGAATTCGTCACTCTCTTACACAAGACACAACTGAAATCCTAATACACTCTCTCATCATCTCTCGACTAGACTACTGCAACTCGCTTCTTGTTGGCCTACCCATCACCGGACAATCTCCACTTCAATCCATTATGAATGACTCATCTTCTGTACACAACGTTCAGTGTCGGCATCACCTCTCTGTCAATCACTCCACTGGCTTCCCTTATCCTCAAGAATAAAAATTTAAAATCATGACCCTAACTTACAAAGCTCTCAACAGTAACGCTCCCCCATAAATTTCTGCTCTCATCTCCAAATACTCCCCCACCCGCCTTCTTCGTTCTGCTAATGACCTTCTTCTTTCTACAATTCTTGTCACCTCCTCTCACTCCCGCCTCCAGGACTTTTCTCGTACTGCCCCATGTCTCTGGAACTCCTTGCCTTGCTCCACCAGATTATCCTCTTGCTTCAAAACATTTAAAACCTTGCTTAAAACACATCTCTTTAAAGAAGGGTATCACCTTCCACCCTAAAACGCTTATTACCTCTCTCTCCCTCTTTTACCACTCACCTTGGATTGCAAGTCTGCAAGTTTCTACCTTAAGTACTTTGGGAATGCACCATGGACATTGGATTCCTAGCTCAAAGACAGGGCCCTCCTTGCTTTGCTATATGTTATTTATCTTTTTCTGAACTTAACTTATGTACAGCACTACGGAATATGTTGGTGCGTTATAAATGAAATATAATAATAATAATAGTTTGTTATTTTATGTAATGTACTTTGTTATTTTATGCAATGTATTTTTTTATTTTGTGTAATGTAGGGATGTTTAGTTTGTGTAATTAGTGTGGTGCTTGGGATTTTATTAGGGGTAGTTAGTGTAGGGGTTAATAGGGTAGGATAGGAGTTAGGTGGGTACTGTAGGGGTTAATGGGGTAGGGTAGAGAGGAGGTTAATTGTATAGGGTAGAGGGGAGTTAATAGGGTAGGGTAGAGGGGGGTTAATAAGATAAAGGGGGTTAATAGTATAGGGTAGAGAGGATTTTAATAGTATAGGGCAGAGGGGGTTAATAGGATAGGGTAGAGGGAGGTTAATAGTATAGGGTAGAGGGGGTTAATTAGTTAGAGGGGGTCAATAGAATGGGATAAGGTAGGAACGGGTTAATAGTGTAATGCTTAGACTTTGTGTCATGGGGGTCCTGGAGGACCCTCACAGCACTTATATTGATAATATAGAGGTTTATAGTGTCCTATAGGGGTCTTTAAAGTCCCCAATTGGACTGAGGGGTTAATTAAAGGCTAATGAGGTTCTTTATAGACCCCCATGAGTGATGGAGTTCATTTTAGGTGCCCCACGGCAGGGGTTAATTTTTAGTTAGTGCAGGAAATTTGAAATTTAAATGCAGCGTAGATCCCGATCAGGACCCCCAGCATTGGGGGGAATAAATTTTAGGTGCTGCAGGGGTACTTGAAGTACCCCGCTACAGGGGTTAACAGTTTAACTGCCGCCGGGGTCCCGATCGGGACCCCCGGAGCAAGGGTTAAAATTGGGAGCCAGTGGCGGTCCCCTGCAGCATGGGGATTAGTTTGCTCCCCCAGCAAACGTAAGGGCTCCTCCCTAGCACTCGTTGGGCCTTGGCCTCCATTTGCGTTTTATGGGCTAGCTCGCGGAGGACTTTGTTGCAATTTAATAGCAAGAATAGTACGTAGCGGGTATGGGCTTGACAGATCAAAGGGTTGCGGGCTGCAAAGTTCCACGTTCCACGTCCCATAGGTATTTTTCGGCCGTCCTGCATATTAACCTGCAAGTCGTCTGCAGGAAGGTTTTCGAGGCTAATTTAATAGCCTTCAGTTCAACTTTTTTAGATACGGGCTACGTTTTAAAATGTAGCACGAATTTAATGAGGCTGATAATGTGCTCATGAATTCACTTGATTATGTGAATATGTGTAAAGAATCCTTAAAGACAGAGAAACATACCACACCCTTAAAAAAGTTCTCACTGTTGAGTTCAGGAAGGAACTCAAAACAATACTTGACAAATCAAACAAGACAAACTGATTGGTAGTGATCAGTACAATGTTTTATGACCTAAGAACTCGACGGTGGCAACCTTTTATGCCCTACCAAAAATTCATTAAAAGTTACACCTGTACCTGGTAGATCCATTGCGAATGACAACTTAACACAACATGTTAGTCTGTATATTGATAGTCATTTAAAAGATCTTGTAACCACTCTCCTACTCTCATCATATTTTAGGGACACAACTGACACTCTGAGTCATCTGGACAACCTTACAATTCAATCTACTGAATTACTAGCTAGTATTGACGTAGAGAAACTTTACAACTGTATTCCTCATGAATTGGATATTCAAGCTGTACAGTATTTACTGAAAATCAAAAAAAAGGATTTTAAGAGACACAAATTATTTTTGCCAATGTTACTGAGATGTGTACTAATAATAAAAAGTTCCACCAGTATAAAGAGAGCAATGTATAAGAGCTCAAACAATCATTTATTCACAAACAACAATAAAACCGAATATGTGAGTCCGAGATGTCTATTTAAAACGGGAGTATTCTACAGCCTGCTTTCAGGATATTCTACAGGTGGTCCCTGTCATGCCCAGTGGGCCACTGGGCTGTTGTGGACTATAAAATAAACTCATCTGGGATGGCTATGATTAATATGGACTCCCCAGTATTACATTTTCTGGTTTGTGGCCCGTGTGTATTATGGTTCTGGCTGCCATTTTATGTGTATGATGTTCCATGATTTGATTACTCTATGTATTGTTAGTTTTGGTGCAATGTTGATTATTACATGTATGGGTTAAGGGGCTACAAGCCACAATAGTATACACACACCTGACACATTATAACTCTGATTGTAATGTTACATGTATAGTGTTATATGGTTCTGCTACTCTCTGTAGTGTTGTCTTGAGTGCACGGTTAATTGTCACAAATCACCTGTATGTGAGAAGAGGGAACTATATCCATATTTAAGGTGAAACTGATGGTCTGTCCCTGGGGAAGATAATACATTATATGAATGGGCCAAGGGACAAGAGGCACCTGAGTGAAAGATATTTGGCATAAGGGGTTCACTCAGCACAGAAATAAGTTGCCAGAAATAAGTTGCCAGGGTATATATCCCTATGCGATCAGTAGCCCAGGGTTAGAAAGATAAGTAAGTCATGTAGGCAAGTAGATGGAGTACCACAGGAAGGTCAGGAAACCAAATAAGGTCATTCACTCTCATAATTAGGTTAAGAAACCACCACAGTATATTAAGGGTCTGACATCAACGGATGTATAGGGTTTCCCTGTGGACCAGGGGCAGGTCATTGCCAATTGGTCCCCCTTCTGTGTATCCAAGGATGGGGCTTGTTGTGATTGGCCAGCCCATTACCTGAAAACTGTATAAATATTTATGTGAATCAAAATAAAGGTGTTTTGAACTTGCATAACCTTATGTGTGAGGGTCATTCTGTGTATTAATCCTAAACTTTCATTGGGATTTTTGCTATTTATCCAGCTCTGGAATATAGCTAAACTTTGTAACTACTACTTCCTGATATCCTGTCTTGCTGGTGGAGTTTCTGATTATCCTTGTACTGGCCAATCTCCTGCTAACAGGGGTGTAAAAGGACCTCATGATTCTGCTGTATATGTTTGGACTAGGTCATTATCAAGCCCATTGAAGAAGCTGATTGTAACTGTCCCCAGGTTAAAAATTACTCGACTTATGTTCTGTTTGTTTGAATTAAAAGAAAGAGCACAATAGTTTCTGTAACTTATTATTACATTACAGGGGTATTTTTATTATTACACTGTTTAATTATTACCACATATGAGACATTATAGTATTTTTTATTAGCAGTGATCCGACTTACATACAAATCCGACTTAAGAACGCTCTCAGGAGCGGATCTTGTCCTTAACCCGGTACCTCCCATATTAAGGGCAAAACTCCAGTGCATCAGCAGGAAATAAATTGCAATGTTTCTTTTATGTCCAAATTGATTTTTTGATGATGTATATCTCAAGTCTATCAACCTGCTTAATAAGAGGTTTTTACGATACATCTTGATGAATTGAGTCCCTAATATATTAACAGAACAGGAGGAAACATATTTATCACTACTACACAGATACTGATTCTCGGGATGCAGGCATATATACAAAAGTATTTAATAATACAATAGTGGCATCAGGGTCAGTCTAGATTGATCCGTTGTCTATAACATAAATTATATTATACACCCTATAGCTTTCTGTAGAAAAATTGCAAATCACACCACAAGTATTAGTAAATGCTACTGATGATATATAGTGTAAATAAGAAATAAATTCCTCATGAAGTAGTATATAGCAAGAATAGAGGACTGAGAGTTGCAAATTAACTTTTAAGGAAAGGAGAAAGGCAACTTATAAATTCAGTGTTGGCTCTACTCAAATACTAAGTAGGAATATGTGAGAGCAAGTACTCCCAAATCAGTGGTATAAAAAAGGAGAAAAAGAACTGTATTGTTTTATACTATCTTTATTAAATATCATAAAAAATTGAAAGTATGAATGATTAAAAATGTTAAAAGACGAGGATTTAGACACATAGGGCCATATTGAGGTTTCAGGCGATCCGGTAGCCCGTAAGTGAGGTCACAAGTTAATTTGCTATTCAATTGGCGTCTTTTTGCGGGCTCCAAATAGGTTACGAGTTACGGCCTTGATAATATTGAGATGGTTAAACTCGTAACTTACAGCCTCCAGAAGCCTTTGATCTTTTACTTTCGCAAGGCTAAAAACGCAAATCACTATTCAATTGCTCAATTTCTCCAAACCCAGAAAAGTTTTCAGACCCGTAAATGGCAAATGAAGGAGAAAATCCTACAAGTGCTAGAGAGGACCTGCAAATGGGTTAAACACCTGTTCGTAGCACTATAAATGTAAATAAAAGATTAATAATGCACTGTAAATAACGGGGAAAGCGATAAAAGACATTAGAATTAATTGCACAACAGTCTCAAGCTCACAAATCGGCAGGACATTTAATTATTTTTATGTTTCATTTTAGGGTTAAATCGATCTTGGGTATCAATGAGTTATACATATAAGGCCACCCATATGGACTAGAACAGGAATGGCATTCACTTTCATAATTCTTTATTTCTGGGATTTGCGGGTCTAATCGCATATCGGACCCCCGAACCTAATTGATTGACATGTAACCTTTATGTTTTACTGCCGTAATAATGACAGTCTCATTTTCTATTTACTGATTCGAAATGGGAGGTTACGGTCTTGCTTAATTGATCATGTTCCCTCCCTAAACTGCTACGAACCAGTGTATGGTTTACAGTTTTGTCTTTGGGACAATAACTTGCGGGCTTGAGCAATTGAATAGCATCGTAATCGGAGACAAACTGGAGCCTGCAACACACCCGCAGACATTCAACCGTCTGCGATCGAGTTGCGGCCTTGGAATTGAATATGGCCCTGAGACAGGAGTATTAAAATGTTGTCAAAAGATTTGTTTTATTTATTATTATGTCACTGGACTAAAAAGTTCCCAATTATATGTGAGAAAAAAATGCCTAAAAATTCAGACTTTTTTTTTTTTTAAACAAAAAGGAATACATATACAGAAAAAAATAATCAACAAACATATATCATAAAATCCCAGTCAATACCTTCTCATGTACATAAACACAGGAATACAACCAAAGCCGTCAACCTTAGCTTCATTTTGTTTTACAGTCTTTTATCTCGATCCAACAAGGAAAATCGTCTTTTTTCCAATTTACAGCGATGAGCCATTTAATAATCAACAATATATTAATAAGAATGCTTTTCACTTTAGTTTAAAAATTCTTAGGGAACATATGAAATAGAATTAGTTCAGGGGAAAGTTCTAGTTTTATTCTCAAAATAGAGGATAGATGGAAGAAACAAACTTCCCAAAAACCTTTGACCTTACTACAGAACCACCACATATGGGCATGTGAGCCTATTTCCTGAAATCCTCTCCAGCACTTGCTCGAAAATTCAGACTTTCAATTTATATTTAAGTTCTTTAATACCAAGTCTAAGATTTTAGATTATAATAAAGTGGTATTTTTTGTCTCACATAAAATATTCAGCCTTGGATGTAAAAGTTAGATAGGGAGACCCTTTTACATTTCCTGATAGTGTTAATTTATGTAAAGTAACATTTTCTGGTAATGGATATCATGCTTCTGAAGATTTATTAATTTTAGAGATAAAAATGGGAATATAAATATGTAGGTGCACATTTTGAAATTTAGAATCCCGACCCAAACGATTAATTCTGAGTATTGAATGGCAATGCTGAATTTTATAAATATCCACAAGAGTTAATGGTTTCAGTATATTATTGGTCCCAAAGAGCAGATTTTTAAATGACAACAGATGTTAGAATGGTTCTAGATAGCGTTAACTGGTTAGTGATAGGGTTAATTAGGTATGGTGAGGGTTAAATAGGATTAAATACAGGGGGTTAATTACTTAGAGGGTGGTTAATTTCGATGTAATAATTTATTGGGGTGGATATTAGTGTAGTGTAGGGTAGTGCTTATACTTAGTGTCATGAGGGTCCTGCAGTTAGGGGTAATTAGGGACAATTAGAGTTTATTGGATACAGTTAGGGTTTATTGGGTATAGTTAGGGTTAAATAGGTACAGTTAGGGGAAATTAGGCACAGTTAGGGTTACATAGGTACAGATAGGGGTAATTAGGTACAGTTAGGGTTTATTGGGTACAGTTAGTGTTTATTTGGTACAGCTAGGGTTAAATAGGACTAAATAGGGATAACTGGGTCTAGATAGGGTTAAGTGGTTAGTGATAGGGTTAAATAGGTGTGGTAAAGGGTTAAATAGGGTTAATTACTTAGAGGGGTAAATTACTTAGAGGGGGGGGTTAATTACCTAGAGGGGGTTAAGTACTTGGAGGGGGGTTAATTTAGATTTATTAGTTTATTGGAGTGAATAATAGTGTAGTGTAGAGTACTGGTTAGACTTAGTGTCTTGAGGGTCCTGGAAGACCCTCATGGCACTCATAGTGTTAATGTCAGGGTTAATTATTGTCCCATAAAGGTCTATATGGACCCTTATGGGACTGGTGGGGTTAATTAGAGGCTCATGGGGGTCTGTATAGAGCCCCATGAGTGATGGAGTTAATTTTAGCCAGGGGTTAATTACAATTGTAGAGCGGTCCTTTAACCTTCGTGGCCCCCTTATCCTCTTCCCTTTCCCCCTTCTCCTGCTCCTCCTCCCTTTCCCCCCTTTCCCTCCTCCTCCTCCCTTTCCCTCCTTCTGATATATTGTGTTTTATGTGCTCATTGTGGAAGCACGCTGCCGCCAACTATAGAAATGTGGTGGCACTCGCGTCCCCATGTAGCTGGGAAAACTAGGTAGTACACCCTAACCCCCTAAACCTCACTTCCTAACCCTAACCCCTAACTCCCTAACTCCAACCCCCTAAACCTCACTTCCTAACCCCCTAACCCCCCAATCCTAACCCCCTAACCCCGTAGCGCTTCCACAAATGCGCACATAAAACAGGATAGGTCCCCCCTTCCCTCCTCCCCTTCTCTCCTCCCCCTTATCATCCTTCTCCTTTTACCCCCTTCCCCCTTATCCTCTTCCCTTTCCCCCTTCCCCCTTATCATCCTCCTCTTCCTCCTTATCATCATACTCCTCCCTCCCCCCTAACCTCCTTCTCACTTCCCCCCTCTCCAACCCCTATCCCCCTCTCTCCTCTCTTCTTAGTATTCTCAGATGAGATGCCGCTGCTCATCTCTCCACGCAGCATGTCTTCCGGCTGTGTCCGGACCGGCATATGCTAATGACTTGACGTGCATGTGATGTCAACTCATTAGCAGACGGAAGACATGCTGCAGGGAGAGATGAGCATCTGTCGTTGGGGTTAAATATTTGTGTGCCATGGGCCCTTTAAGGACTCACGGCAGGGGAATTACATTTTTAAATGCAGCGGGGTCCCGATTGGGACCCCTGCAGCAAGGGGTTAATGTGGGGACCCTGCAGGGGTCCCGACTTCGACCCCTGCATCATGGGGGTATACTTTAGGAGTGGGGGGTTAGGAGCAGAGGGGACATTTAGGGGGAGCATTCGTAAGTGCTTTTAAAACCCTGACGAGTCCTCTCTAGTACCCGTAGGATTTGGAGCTGCATTTCCCCTTTACGGGTTTGAACGCAAGTGCAGCCTTGGGGAATTGTAGCAATTGAATAGCGATTTTAGCCATCGTAAATCATGCAAAAGTAAAAGATCAAAGACTTCGAGAGGCTGTAAATTACAGGTTTAACCATAACTATTTTTCCAAGGCCGTAACTCGTAACCCATTTGGAGCCTGCAAAAAAGATGCCAATTGAATAGCAAATTAACTTGCGACCTCACTTACTGGCTACCCGATTGCGCAAAACCTCAATTGAATGGGGCTCATAGTATGTAAGTGGTTAATTATCCCACAATAATTTGTCTATTAAGGATAATTAATAATTCTATATACCTATAGATAGTTCTTTCATTTATTTTCATAGTAAATACAATAATTCTTACAATATGTGATTGGTTTTATAATGAATTTAAGTATTGGTGTTAAACAAAATAATATGGGTCTTCTAGATCATTAACATACGAACTAAGGCCCCTATTCAATTGAGCAATGGTTGGTAACTGGACCCCATAATGTAGCCCGTAAACTAATTTGCTATTCAATTGGCGTCTTTTAGCTACCCGCAAACGATTTGTGGGTTACAGGCTGAAAATCCATTGGTTGTTAATATCGTAACTTACAGCCGATCTAAGCCTTTGATCTTTCAAGCCCGTAAATGTTACAATCACAAATTGCTATTCAATTGTTACAATTCCTCAAGACCACAATTGTTTTCATATTCGTAAATGGCAAATGTAGAAGAAAATCCTATGAGTACCACATAGGACTCACAAGGGGGTTAAAACACCAGGTCGTAGAACTGTGAATGCAAATAAAAAATCAATCCTGCAATTTAAAAGACGGGTAAGTAATTAAAGGCATTAGAATTAATTGCACAACAGTCTCAAGTTCGCTAATCTGCAATAAAAAAAAATGTTAACGTTTAATTTCCGTGTTATATCAATCTCGGGAATCAAGGAGTTAAAACATCTCGGGCTACCCACATAGACTATAACATTTCTTTCATTCATTTTTATTATTTTGTACATGGCGGATTGCCAGTCTGATCGCATATTGAACTTCTAAACGCTAACTGATTGATGTTTAACCTCCATGTTTTACTGATGTCATGTCTCATTTACTATTGGCTGTTTCTAAATCAGTAGTTAAGGCCTTGCTTAATTTATCATGATCATACCCTGAAATGCTACTTACGTATAGAAAACTTCAATTTAAACTGGTCCAGAGATGGTTCTGGGTTCCTGTAGAATGAAATAGATTTGATGTGTTGGAGGGGATGTAATAATTTAGGTACCCACGCCCATATCTGGTGGGAGTGTAGGCTTATTAAGGCCTTCTGGGATCAGTGTATTATGCAATTGTCAAAAATGATGAAAGTAGCTCTATTGAATGACCCTAAGATGATATTGTTCCATATCTTTGGATTAAATATTCCTTTACCGAAAAGTTTGATAATCTCCCATTGTTTACTGGTGGCCAAATGGCTACTGGTCAAAAACTGGAAACAGATAAGGGTCCCTTCATGGAGAGAAGTTCATTGTATAATGACTAAAAATAGAGATCTAGAAATACCTAATAACTATGGAACCATGATTTCTAAAAACATTATGTTAGAATGGCAGCTTTGGGATCGCTAAAAGTACAAGATTTCTAAAAGTGAAATATCAGATCTCTATTGAAATATTATCCTATTAGGTTGCTGGATGTTTATGTGGACTGAATGTAATTGTTATTTATTTTATTATTTCTTGTGTGTTTTTGTATCTTTTTTGTAATGTATTTTGAAAATAATAAAACAAATTTAAAGAAAAAAGACGACGAATGACATTAGAATTAATTGCACAACAGTTCAAGTTCGCTAAGCTGCAATAACATTTTTTTTTTTTTTTTAACGTTTCATTTCCGTGTTATATCAATCTCTGGAATCAAGGAGTTAATACATATCAGGCCACTCACATGGACTAGAACATTTCTTTCATTCATTTTTATTATGTTGTACATTGCCAGATTGCGAGTCTGATCGCATATCAGACTTCTAAAAGCTAATTGATTGATGTTTAACCTCCATGTTTTACTGACGTCACAATGATGGTCTCATTTACTATTGGCTGTTTCTAAATCGGTAGTTACGGCCTTGGTTAATTGATCATGATCATACTCTGAAATGCTACTTGCGAGTGCATGGTTTACGGTTTCGACTTTGGGCCAGGTAGCTGCACGCTTGTTGAATTGAATCGCTCTGTAACTGTTGCAAATTTGCAATTGAATAGGGCCCTAAGGGTGTAGCATAGAGATTTCAATGGAGTATTTTATGCCTGAAGGAACAATTACTTCTCTGCCAGTTATTCAAGTATACTCCTTCGATGTAAGCAATCTGTAGCCAATCATCTGGCTTTAGTCACTTTATCGTGCAAAATCTATTAGAGCAAAATCCTATTAGAAACATTAAGATATATTATGTTCTTCTTTTTTACATAGGCACAATGTTATTAATAACCTGGCATGAGTAAATAGTTAATACAATATTAATTGAAACAGAGTATCCTATAGCTGGTATTCAGATATGGTTTGCCACTTAAACAACATGTTATTTTTAAACAAAATATATTTTAGCTAGAAATTTAGCGATTCACCAGTTTTATGAGATTAATCTTCCCACACTGCTAGTCACAAAAGCAGATGTCTCTTAGAGTGTGACAAAATGTTGCCACTATATATGGGCGCCGAAGGGGGTGAGGGAGGGAGAGATGAGGGAAGGAGAGAGAAGGAGAAAGGAGAGGGAAAGGGAGAGAGACTGAGAAGGAGAGAGAGAGAAGGAGAATTCAGTCCCCTTTTTGGGAGTATTTACTCTTATACATTTCTCCTTAGTATTTGAGTAGAGTCAGTACTGAATTTATGAGTTGCCTTTCTTTCTCCTTTTCCTATAACTCTGTAACTTTCAAATTCTGTTTGCCATCTCCTCAGCAATAACACAGCGATTGGCACGAGGGTGACAGGTCATAACACCTATGGCAGTCTATTTAATTTATTCTAATCACTAATAAATAAAACTATAAAACAGCATATGAAACTCTATTTTTAGCCTAATCATGAATAAGGACATTATTATTGACCGTAAGTCTATGGGTCTTAGAAAAAATTACAACTTAATAGGCAGATACTGTAAATAGATGTGCAATGTTGAAACTGGATTTGATGACAAATGGATAGACGTCCAATCAATTTATGCCAATTAATTCATTCATTTTGTACTACAATATAAGTCAGTTGCAAACATCATTTACGTATTCTTTTCCTTTTGTGTCCGTTGAGTATTTTGAGATCTGCAATCTGAATGCAGAAATGCATCACCCGTATTGCTACCTATGATTATGACTTACTCAATCAAAGTTATATAAAAAAAAATGAATCCTCTTGTAGCGATATAGCATTCACTCATTTCACTACCTGATCCTTACTGGAGTAACTTACATTTCAATGAGGGCTAACACATATGAAAATTATGACTGAGTTAATCTAAATACACGTCATCTCTAGATTAATACGTAGAATGGACAATGCATGATATTTATTTTTAGAGCTATGATTGCTTAATGTATTCATCTATTTCATTGTAAACAATTCATTTCATTCAAAATATTAAAATATTTATCCTATATTAAGTTATCACTGGATCAATGTGCATCATCAGCATTATCACCATATATTGTACCAAAGATGTTCTGATTTTAAATTCGCTTATGATTAGGATTGATGCTAATAAACTTTATCATATTGTTACCAATTTATTCTGTGGATTTTTTTGCATCCTACATTATAATTTAAATTGTTCATGTTAAAAGGGAACCTATATTATGAAAAATATGTTAATGCAAACATCACTCTGATGTGTAAGGGCAGTGGATAGCCCCCATGGTGAAGTCAAATCCGCTGACGAAATGTATGTCAGGGCTACATATGTCCCCTGATGGTCCAGGTCCAGTGGTTAGGATTTGGTTCTTTCACCACTGCAACCTGGGTTTGATTCCAGTCAGGGAATCAAGAGATCACACCACCCTGAAGTCATGAAGGGTTGGGTCTGGTCGGTACTTGGATGGGAGACTACCTAGGAAAACCAGGAGCTGTATGCTGTGGCCCACTGGAGAAAGAACTGGCAACCCACTCCAGCACCCTTCGTGGGTCACAGTTTTTCTCCTAGTATATGTTTGTCCCTTGTGAGGTTATTATCTCTTGCTGTACTATTAGGTTATCTACAGCAGTACTGTGCTTTCATACTCAGTTTCTTATTATGCTTATTTGATTTTATTTAAAAATCTAATAAGGTTATATTGTATTCCCTATTTTGATTTGTATACATTTGTAACACCAGTGTCATGCATTAGGGGAATATAAAACAAGTATATTTGGCCTTACATGTTCCATATACATAGCCACCATTATATTTACAATGCTGTTTTGTGTTTGTCTCAAAATAACTCCTATCCACGATATCTTTTACATTTTTTGTCCTTTGAAATGTAGTATTAGCTTTTTTTTATATGTATAATATCCTTATCGGTTTGCACCACTTTCCAGTTCTTCTAAATAATAGCTCTTATTTGTTTGGCCTTTAACTTGAATTTTAGAATAAGCCTAACTAGTTCATTTTTCTTGGTCTCACTATTTTTCTCCCCTCCAAAGGCTAGTTCATCCCTGGCTTTGGTCTTTATCCATTCTCTTTTGAGAGCTTTCTTAGTATTGTCTCTTCTGCGAAGACTGTCAATTAACTTTTTTTCTCCTCTATTTTAAAGATTTTCTTTTCACAACACATTCTTTTTATCCTAATTAACTAACCATATGGAATTGATTTTTCCAGAGATTCAGGGTGTAAACTCGTGGCATATAATACTTTGTCAGATGCTGTCTGTTTTCTATGGAGCTTTGTCATCATTTTATCATCTTTCTCTCACCTTTCTATCAAAATGTCCACAGATTCTACTTTATTATAACTTATATCAAAAGTAAACCTTAGAAAACACATGTTTTGTAATAGCTATTGCTGAAAGTAAGATCATTCTTGAATAGCTCCTGCCCAAATTATAAAAATATCATACACATTACCTGTGCCGCTTATAATTACATCGCACAAGCATGTGGAGACCTCATCATTAAAAAAAATCTGATTCTCCCACTATCCCTAGTATAGGATGGCATATGAAGGTGCATATTTCCCCCCTCTCATTGTCTTAAACTGAGCCTGAATATAGTGGGAATCATCAAAAATAAAATGATTATGATGCAATACAAAATGCAGTAATTTTTATAAAAACTCATCATGGTCACTTAAATAATCCATACTACATTGTAAGTGGAATGTCACTGTAATTAAACCTTTGTCATGGAATACTTGAATATAATACTTCTACTTCTATTCCAACTAAGACATCATCTTTATGTATTTAAATATCATCTAATTTGTAACAAATGTCCTGTGTCCTTAATATGTGAATTGAAATATTGTTCTAATGGCTGTTTTTCTATGTATTTACATTCTCCATTAGTAATCCTATACCTGACACTATAGGCCATCCAGGCGTGTACATTGTTCATTACATTTTTCCTCTTCTATTTAGGTGTCATATCTAACCCAGTTTTGTCTTGATCTATCAGTGCATTTCCATGTATTTTACTTTCTTTATATTTAAACATCTCCTGTGCCAATGATTGGTTTCCAAATCTTTTGATTCCCATTCTCTGTGATTCCTAAATCTATCAAGGCTTGGATTGTTTGCAATAATTGGAATCTAGCAGCATACCTGGGTAATAATTAACAGCCTTATTAAATTGTGATTCAGTAAATTTAAAAGGGCTCTGTTTAAGCACATAGCATATTTTATTTACAGAAGTTTTTAGTTAGTAAAGACCTTGCTTTTGGATAGAAGTTCACTAACTAAAAACTTCTGTAAAAAAAATATGCTGTGTGCTTAAATAGAGCCCTTTTAGATTTACAGAATCGCAATTTAATAAGGCTGTAAATCTGTAAGAATTTGAATCATTAGCAGGACATTTGTTGTACTTAATAATTATAGTATGTTCTTTTGAAGAGCTTGACTTGATAATGGACAAAATATGTTTACACAGTTAAAATATATAGTTAAAGCCTTTAGTTTTCAATTATTGCATTCAGTTTTGCTTCAATGATGACTTATAGAGATGTCCCGAATAGTTCGCCGGCGAACTGTTCCCGGCGAACATAGCATGTTCGCGTTCGCGGCGAACTGTGAAAATATGCGATATTCCACCCGCCCCCTATACTTTATCATTGAGCAAACTTTGATTGACCCTGCATGTCACAGTCACCAGACACATTAAAACCAATCAGCAGCATACACTCCCTTCCAGAGCCTTCTAACTCATGGGCAGCAGCCATTTTGGAATCATAACTAACTTGCAGTCCGACTGAGAGGAGGCTGAGTGTACATGATACTGCATCAATAGGGAAAACCATAGCTAGGCTACTGTACACAGTGTGCAATACAGTCCTGAAGGACGCTTTTGATCTCTGCTGCAAGGCCACCCCTGTGTCTCTTCCCCCCCTTATCATCATCCTCCCCTCACCTTAGCACCCCTCACACTTATCCCTAACACCCCTCACCCTAACCCTAACACCCCTCACACTTATCCCTAACACCCCTCACCCTAACACCTAACCCCCTCACCCTTATCCCTAACATCCCTTACCCTAACACCCCTTACACTTATCCCTAACACCCCTCACCCTAACACCTAACCCTAACATCCCTCACACTTATCCCTAACACCCCTCACCCTAACACCTAACCCTAACACCCCTTACACTTATCCCTAACACCCCTCACCTTAACACCTAACCCTAACACCCCTCACACTTATCCCTAACATCCCTCACCCTAACCCTAACACCCCTCACACTTATCCCTAACACCCCTCACCCTAACCCTAACATTCCTCACACTTATCCCTAACACCCCTCACCCTAACACCTAACCCCCTCACCCTTATGGCTAACACTGCTTACCCTAACACCACTCACACTTATCCCTAACACCCCTCACCCTAACCCTAACACCCCTCACACTTATCCCTAACACCTAACCCTATCACCTAACCCTAACACCCCTTACACTTATCCCTAACACCCCTCACCCTAACACCTAACCCTAACACCCCTCACACTGATCCCTAACACCCCTCACCCTAACACCTAATCCTAACACCCCTTACACTTATCCCTAACACCCCTCACCCTAACACCTAACCCTAACACCTATCCCTAACACCCCTCACCCTAACCCTAACACCGCTCACACTTATCCCTAACACTTAACCCTAACACCTAACCCTAACACCCCTCACACTTATCCCTAACACCCCTCACCCTAACACCTCTCCCTAACACCCCTCATCCTAACCCTAACACCCCTCACACTTATCCCTAACACCTAAACCTAACACCTATCCCTAACACCCCTCACCCTAACCCTAACACCACTCACACTTATCCCTAACACCCCTCACCCTAACCCTAACACCCCTCACACTTATCCCTAACATCCCTCACCCTAACCCTAACACCCCTCACACTTATCCCTAACACCCCTTACCCTAACCCTAACACCCCTCACACTTATCCATAACACCTAACCCTTACCCCTAACCCTAACACCCCTCACACTTATCCCTAACCCCCCTCACCCTAACCCTAAAACCCCTCACACCTATCCCTAACACCCCTCACCCTAACCCTAACACCCCTCACACTTATCCCTAACACCCCTTACCCTAACCCTAACACCCCTCACACTTATCCCTAAGACCTAACACCCCTCACACTTATTCCTAACATTCCTCACCCTAACACCCCTTACACTTATCCCTAACACCCCTCACCCTAACACCCCTCACACTTAGCAATAACACCCCTCACCCTAACACCTAACCCCCTCACCCTTATCCCTAACACCCCTTACCCTAACATCCCTCACACTTATCCCTGTGTCTATTCCCCTACTTATCATCAAGTGAGGGGGGAGGATGATGATAGAGGGGGGAAGAGACACAGGGGAGGATGATGAGGGAGGGGGGAAGAGACACAGGGGAGGATGATGATGGAGGGGGGAAGAGACACAGGGGAGGATGATGAGGGAGGGGGGTAAAGAGATACAGGGGAGGATGATGTGGGACGTGGGAGGATGATGAGGGAGGGGGGATGAGACACAGGGGAGGGTGATGAGGAAGGGGGCAAAGAGACACAGGGGAGGATGATGATGGAGGGGGGAAGAGACACGGGAGGATGATGAGGGAGGGGGTAAAGAGATACAGGGAACGATGATGAGGGAGGTGGGAGGATGATGAGGGAGAGGGGATGAGACACAGGGGAGGGTGATGTGGAAGGGGGGAAAGAGACACAGGGGAGGATGATGAGGGAGGGGGGAATCAGACACAGGGGAGGATGATGAGGTAGGGGGTAAAGAGATACAGGGGAGGATGATGAGGGAGGGGGGATGAGACACAGGGGAGGGTGATGAGGAAGGGGGAAAGAGACACAGGGGAGGATGATGATGGAGGGGGAAACAGACACAGGGGAGGATGATGAGGGAGGGGGTAAAGAGATACAGGGGAGGATGATGAGGGAGGTGGGAGGATGATGAGGGAGGGGGGATGAGACACAGGAGAGGGTGATGAGGAAGGGGGGAAAGAGACACAGGGGAGGATGCTGAGGGAGGGGGGAAGAGACACAGGGGAGGATGATAAGGGAGGGAGTAAAGAGATACAGGGGAGGATGATGAGGGAGGGGGTAAAGAGATACAGGGGAGGATGATGAGGGAGGGGGGATGAGACACGGGGAGGGTGCCTGTAAAGGACATGTTTGAGCGTAAGAAGCTAGTGTCACAAAGTGCCCCAAATGTGAAGTGATACGACCAAACAAGCATCTTTTTCCATCTCCCGGTCCCAAAAATCCAGGTCTTATACACGTGCCCTGATAGGTGACGTAACAAGTATTAAACTGATAAGAGTAGTACTTACAAACACGCCACTCCTATATGGTGGCAGCTTTGATTGCACGCGCCGTGCCCCAAATTTGAAGTGATACGACCAACCAAGTATCTTTTTCCATCTCCCGGTTCCAAAAATCCAGGCCTTATACACGCCTCCTGATAGGTGCTGTAACAGGTATTAAACTGATAAGAGTAGTACTTACAAACACGCCACTCCTATCTGGTGGCACCTTTGATTGCACGGGCCGTGACCCAAAATTGAAGTGATACGACCAACAAAGCATCTTTTTCCATCTCCTGGTTCTAAAAATCCAGGCCTTATACACCCCCCCTGATATGTGCTGTAACAGGTATTAAACTGATAAGAATAGTACTTACAAACACGCCACTCCTATCTGGTGGCACCTTTGATTGCACGTGCCGTGCCCCAAAATTGAAGTGATACAACCAACAAAGCATCTTTTTCCATCTCCCGGTTCTAAAAATCCAGGCCTTATACACGCCCCCTGATATGTGCTGTAACAGGTTTTAAACTGATAAGAGTAGTACTACTTAACACACCTTTTAATAATGTAGAGAGTGGCAACGCAGTGAGAGGAGTCAGAGGAGGAAGGTGGCTTTGAGGAGGTGGAAGACCAAACACAGCAGGCGTCCCAAGGGGCTTGTTGTCACCTTTCGGGGACCCTTGGTGGCTGGGTGGAGGAAGAGACCTTCAATGACATCAGTGAGGACAAGGAACGGGACATGGCTAGCTTGGTATCCAACCTTGTGCAAAAGAGCAGCTTGCGGTTGTGCAAATGGACTGTTTGCGTTTGTTTGCGGTGCGTTAAACGGGGAGTTTGGTCTGTCACTGTGAAGCGGGCCTAACCCTTACACTACCTGATCGATACAACATCATACCTGATGTTTTAAAGCTCGTTATTCCAAACAATTTAGGAATGTTAGGTAATTTATGCCCTTAATGGCTTAAAACCAGACTCTGCATCAACTATGTAATTTTCCGTGGGAGTTTTGCCATGGATCCCCCTCCGTCATGCCACAGTACAGGTGTTAGTCCCATTAAAACAACTTTCCCATCACTATTGTGGCCAGAAAGAGTCCCTGTGGGTTTTAAAATCCGTCTGCCCATTGAAGTCTATGGCGGTTCGCCGGGTTTGCCGGTTTGCGAACATTTGCGGCGGTTCGCGTTCGCGGTTCGCGAACCGAAAATTTGATGTTCGCGACATCACTAATGACTTACATTTTGTCTTTGTTTGTAAAAAGATTAGAAACCTGGAAGTAGTGGGAGCAACAATGGACGCAGATAAAATTCTATACTCACTTCTGTTATGAAAGGTCCTCTTAAAATAGCCCCTTGACAAAAAGTAGGCAACAAATAAAGCTGCATCGGATAACCGCCCTCAAGTTATGAGCAGACTAAGATGGATCCATCCCTGACCCAATCAGAGTCATCCAAGTATAAGATATGTTTTTATGTTCATGTTTTGCATACCTGCTAATGCTGTTATTCGTACATACTTCACAAACATGTGAAGGTTTTATCAAACTACAGTGGTACTTTAAGAGAGTCATATAATAAAACATTCCAAAATGTTGTCTAATGATCCCATTAAGTTTGCCTTTTCACCCCATTGTTATATATTGTATGCCTTGTCATTCCATGTCCATTGATTTACTCACTTCTATGTTAGCTCTTTGGCGCTCATCGTGAGCGCTGTGCTGAGCGCCTTTGGCGCTCATTGCGAGCCTCTCGTCTCATCTACTTTACGGGCCTCGCGAAGAGCGCCTCAAAAATAACGGAAATAAAATTTGAAGCATGGCAATGGCGTTTGCCACACATTGCGAGGCTCCCCCCCACTAACCAACCTGCCTCGCGATGAGTGCCTTTTCTCCCCCACTCCTCCCCTCTGTCTCTTCCTCCTTCCTCTCACTCCACTGTGTCTCTTCCCCCTCCTCTCACTCCCCTGTGTCTCTTCGCCCCTCCTCTCTTCACATTACACTGCACTTATTACACTAAATTCTGGGAATCTTGGCAGGGACATGCAAATGTGTCCACAAAAGGTTACGCTCTTGCAATCCATCACCATATAAAACATGGCTTTCCTTAAGCATATGCCCGCTCTATCAAACAGAAACGGCTGTACGTGGGTGGGATTCCTAGCTTGTGTATAATCCAACCCTAGCTTTGCTTAAAGCTATTTGATACAGCGGGCATAAGCTTAAGGGAAGCAATGTTTCATATGGTTATGGATTGAAAGAGTATAACCTTTGCGGGCACATTTGCATGTGTCTGCCAAGGTTCCCAGAATGCAGTGTAATAACGTTTTTTCGCCGGAATTCTGGGCATGTAAACACATTTTCTTAACTTATTTTAAACATTCAAATGTGAATACAAATGTACTATTTATATACTTTACTACTGTACAGTAGAGGGCTTCTATCGCTCTTTTGCCCACCATATATTAAATGATAGTTGTTATAAATATATATATATACTAGCGACTTGCCTGTCAAAAATGACGGGGCAAAAAAATTTGAAGCCATGGGAATGCTGTTTGAGACATAATTGAAACCGTTTTGTACTGTGAGGACCTTGTACTCATTGCAAGGCTCTCATGTCGTGTACTTTTGGTCCTCTGAGAGAGATATCTATTTCTATGTATACGTAGTTAAGTAATAATTAATGATTTAATAAATAAATTAATATAGTTTAATTATTTGTAATTGATATATGCAGCGAGCAATAGGCTGAAGAGCTAACAATCTGTTTGTATTTTGCATCTGCATAGAATATACATTTTGAGTGTTAGTGCTGCTTATGAAGTGTAATGACTGAAGTGTGCATTCTAAATATGCTGCGTGCGCGAGACGTTGGTTTATTGTGTACAGCGGCATTGTATAATCGTAATGTTATTAATGTGTTACGCGTCTCGTGAGCATTTTCCGGCTTTTGTAATAGTGTATGTTGTAGGTCGTAGTGTGATGTGTAAAGTGGTACGCAGCTTGCATTGGTTTTCGCGGTCCGTGAGCATTTTCCATCTTTTGTAATAGTGTATCTTGTAGTTCGTAGTTTGATGTGTAAAGTGCTACGCGTTTTGCAGTGTTTTGCGCGGCCCAGGGTCGTGTAGTCTCATTTTCATTGTTTTCGGCGACCATTTCTTTCCTCGCTTAGGCGATTTTTGAGTGGCGAAAATCGTCTAAATCAAGTTAAATTCGCGTTCCACCTCACTCACAGATGTCCTGGCTGTTGCCCCATGCTGTTTGTGATGTTTTTGGATTTTTTGGGGTGTATTTAGTGTGTTTTTCGTGTTTTTTGTTCGGCCACTAATCTCGTAAATGTTTGCGTTCCGAGTCTCGTATCTTTTTTTTTTGAAGTCCTGCGTCTTATATTTTAATGGCTCACCTCGCTTTGTGAGGTTTGCATGGGCTAAGTGCCACGGCGCTCATCGGCTAAGTGCTACAGTTTAACGGTTCGCCTCGATGCGCGAGGCTCGCAGCGGCTAAGTCCTACACGTTAACGGCTCACCTCTCTTCACCAGGCTCACAAGCCTAAGTCGTACACACCTCGCAAAGTTTGAGAACTATTATATCTGATATATAAATATATATATATATATATATATATATATATATGTATAGTAGATAAATATTACATCTGTGTTCACATTTGAATGTCTAAAGCAAGTTAAAAAACCTGCTTCCAGCTCAGAATTCCGAGAAAAACAGTTATTACACTGCATTCTGGGAAGACGAGCTGGGACAGGCAAAAATGTCTCGCTCGTTCAATCCATAGCCATTTTCAAACATGGCTTCCTTTAAGCTTATGCCTGCTGTATTACACAGCTTTAATGCAAAGCCAAGGCTGGATTTTACACAAGCTGAGAATCCTATCCATGTACAGTTTCAAGCCATCCATATGGATTGAAAGGGAGAGGCATTTGTGGGCACATTTGATGTCCCAGCTCAGCTTTCCAGAAGGCAGTGTAATAACTGTTTTTCTCGGAATTCTGAGCTGGAAGCAGGTTTGTATCTTATGTATATGAGGATGTTGAGCAGTGTCTTGAGAGTGACACGGCCAGTATAAATGTATACATCTATATGCTGCTCACATGTTCAGCTAATCTCTGTCCTGAAGTTAAATCAATGTTGCAGTGTGTTTTGTGCATGCTAAGCTACAGTGCTAGAGGGGCTAGTAACATAATGTTATTCCGAGCAATGCATTGCTTATCTTGTTATATTATTTATATATAATGACCTCTAATACAGTGGTTGATGCTCATTACTGTTCTGGATGGTGATACACTGATGCAGCAGCAAAATGTCAACTGGTAAACATACATTGAAATAGTGACACAGCAAAGGTCCCAGTTACTGCAGAAATGAAACATAGAAATAAATATATAAACATACATAATAACAAAAAAATATATTTTTGTAAATTTTAGAGTGGAAGTGTTAGATAATCAGGCTTGAAAGTTGGGTATTTAAACAACAGATGATCTAGAAAGGATGTCCCTCTCTCTAAGTCTCTTTATAAAGGGCCTATATTGGAGACAATGAAAGCATGTAAAGCATTTTTTCTTTGAATGTGAAAGAAAGAATTTGATAATTTGCCACTGCAGAAAAAATTGATTAAAAAGTTTAATTGTTCCAGGGTTTTGTCCCTGTCAGCCAATGAGTAGTAATGTAGATATATGACTCATATTTGTCTGTCAATGAGGTACAGAGGTTCTGTGCACTTCCTGTTAGATTCAATGAAGTTAAACAGGTTTTAATTAAAGGCATATCTAAGTTTGCTGGATTATTAATGCATGTGATAGAGGAGATACAATAGTGTATGACAACATTTTTTGCATGAAAAAATACCAGAATAAACATTTAAACACTTACTTTGAAGTTAGCAAAATATCTTGTAATTTCTGACAGTTGAAAATTATAGTAGACACCCCCTTGAAACCCTGGTTAAATTAGCATAAACTCAAACATTTTTTTTGGACAATCAGGAGGAGGCTCAGGCAGCTGATACATTTGTTTTAAGCTCTGTGGTTCCTGTTTGTGCTGCAAAGTAGCCTGGGATTTGTAGTGTAGCATCATGTTAGACTCTTATATGCTATGTATTTTCATATAATAGTCTTTAAGTGCAGCACACTTGACTACCATAGCTGCAGATTTTCAGTCCCCTGCCTTAACTACTACTGCTGCTGGTGTGTTTTGATCTCTCTGTCTGTTCAGCACATTCCCACTTGACTACCATCGCTGCCTCAACTACTGTGTTTTTATCTCTATTACCTCCCTCCTTCTCTCTCTCTCTTGCCCCCTTCCCTTGTGGTCTGATTCAGCTATGAGCTCAGATCCCACCCAACCATGTGATTCCATCTGCACCATTACTTTTTTTGGTATCTAGCAGAAAGGTCAAAATCAGTACTTTGGAGCCTTATTCTGTGTACTTTGGTTATGTAGTTATGATGTGGGTGTGCAAAGCCACAATCTATTCTCCTCCATATAACTCTGTAAGTACATTGAACCTTTCTATATAAGACATATTTTCTTGATAATCACTGCCTGTTTCTTACCAAAAATTAGAAATCTAGGAAACTTATATATACCTTTAATATAAGCCGAACTTTGGTAATCTTTATAGCATGCTCTGATGGTATAATGTATAATGATGTAGACTTTCAAAATAAATCGTCTGTGTGACTGTTATCATTTATCTAACTGGACATCCTCTACTTCTTTATGACCCCACTGTGGGAGTTACGTAATGACTGTATAGAAAAAGGAGCGTATAGGTGCTGCTTGGGTATGAGACACAGGAATCCACTCTATTATATTCCCCAGGATCCCACAGGGTAAATAGTCAGTACATATAAATGGAAAATAGTTATTAATTTGAGTCCCAAATTTATGCTAGTAGTGTAGATACATATATTAACACAAAAAGAGAAAGAAAAACTGTCAAAAACTAGCTAAATAAACGCCTTAGGTATACTTTGGTTCTAGCATGTCTCAAGCCAGATTTGGACAAGGTGAAAAAATAATAGTAATACTTAACTTTTATTAGTGCATATTAAAACCAGTGACCAATTTCTTGTCACTATAGGTTCACAAATTTAAAATAGTATAACTGTAGGTGTAGATATAATATGCCACCCCAATTTCAATTCGGCTTAATACTAACATACACACAGAGGGCCTCATTCTATTAGCGGCCGCAGCCGTTGCGGGGCCGCAAGGACCGGCCGCAAGCTATTCGGCTATTCTATTCCCTTATGGCCGGAGGCTCCGGCAGGCTTGCGGCCGGTGCCTTGCTATCTCTTGCGGCCGCTCGCGCCAGAGGAAAGCCTTTGATCTAAAACGTCCGCAAGAGTTTTGCAATTCAATTGCTCCGGGAAACCTCTCTGCAAGGCTAAAAACGAGCCGCTGCTTACTTGCAGGAAAGAGGTCCCGCTAGCACCAATTAAGCACATAAAATAGCTCAAATAAAGCCATCCTGCACTTTGAGAAGACTATAAAGGGATGTTAGGTGTTAGAAAAAATAGCACATAATTATCCTATACTCAAATCCGTAAAATATTTTATTTTTAATATCCGTAAAATATCCATGTAAAAAGTCCAGAGTGCTTGGAGCACCTCAGACATGCCCACGCCGCAGCCGGAAAATAAACAGTTAATTTGAACTTGGGTTTGGGCTGATGTGCAAGCTTGAGAGTGGGTTCCTTTTAATCCTCATGTCCCCCAATATGATCCCTAGCATTTACAGAGCTGTACAGTGCAGGCTTGAATTTATTTTTGAGTTTTTATATTTCACAGCTTACGGCCGGTTCAAAGATATGCGGCCGGCCGTAAAAGGATATCCTTGCGGGGCCGTATAATAGAATCGCGAGTTAACAGAACCCCCGCAAGGAATCGCAGCCTTACGGCCGATTTACGGCCGCTAATAGAATGAGGCCCCAAGACAGAGTATTAAGGCTTAAGTATTAAGTCAAAACTTTTACCAAGGCACCCTATATTATGCTTATACAGCTCTTAATTATAAAGCTCAAGAGAGATGTAGACAAACACATACCTAACATGATGTCAAAAGTAATACAATACCAGTGGCTAAATACAGCTATAAAGAGGTAATGATAAGGGTCCACTATGGGCTAAATCAGTCAGATGCTGTCCCTACTTCTTTTGGTGGTTTACGGGTCCACCAATTCCCCTCTAAAGGCTGCCGGAGAAAAACGAGTGCCCTATACTGTATTTTACTAACATAAAGTCTGAGTTTGTATGTAACCAAAGCTAAATCCGTACACAACTGCTCCGCTGCTGTCACTGTGCGTCTGACGCCACCAGCTACGGGACACCAGAATGGACAAAGTTAGCCTGACATGAGCGTTTTGTGTTTTCGGCTTCTATGGCCTCTATATGGCAGTTAGAATATAGAAATATATATTGAAGCAATATGTATCAAAATTGATTATATTGAATGTGAGATTGCGAGCTAGATAACCTTTGTATTTAGGTTTTGGCAAGCTATTATTTGGTTACTGGTCTTACATCAATATTGATTACATTTAATTGAATTTATCAAATCGGTCAGTTCAATCAATAATAATGTAAGATAGTTTGGTTGATTGTGTGATACAAGACTATATATGTTGAGTATTGCTGAGTATGATTTGCTTTTTTTTCAATAATTGGTTTTGTAATAGAGTTAAATGGTTACATTATTGAATAAAGTCAATCAGACTGTTGTAGGGAATATGGGCACAGATTGAAATATATTAATTAACATCTACAGTCCGGAATGCAGTTGCATATCAGTCTGGGTTCTGTGACCACTCCCAAAAAGGTAACAGAAGGATTGTGGTATATTTGGCTAATTTTAACTCTACTACAAATTAGATAGTTAAACCAGTTTATACATACCATGCATAGGATTTCAGAATAACACCTGTCTCGTTCTTAGTATCCCTTCTCAAGATAGTCTGAAGTAATTCCTCTTTGTGTTATTGGATTGTGGATTGTCTATTTGGTATAGACAGATATAGTAACATATCTTAGGGAAGAAATGAAGGGAGCATAGGTTTATGCCCAAGGATGACAGTCAGGGTTGTCACATACAGGACTGTCAGATACGAGAAAAGACTAACAGAAGAAGGAAAGAACAGCAAGAGACCAAAAGCCCAGGAATAGACAAAAGCAAATAGCAAAGACCCTGCACCTTCTCTCTCTCCTTTAGATAACCATTTCTTTCTCATCGCCACAAGGTTGGTTTCCACCAATCACAAATAGATACTCCCCTTATTTATGTATATGTCTAAACGAAAATGTATTGATAAATATGTTGTGTATATCTGGTTCTGTACGCTGGAGGGCACTCTGGTACAAAACATTAAACTGGATTCAAATGAATACGTGTGACCTCGGTTCTATATTGTGTGCCAAGTATTTTTGGCTAAATAGACTACTATTGTGCCATTATCTTAACACCTGCTCGATAATGTTTATGTAGAACAATGTGGTAGTGAGAAGAGATGTGTATGCCTCAGTACACGCTATCTTGAGACCTTCACAATGTTTAATCCGAGGAGACTTTCTTACCCATGTGAAAATATTTACGACTTGGCATAGCCAAGTCTTGACTTGATTTGTGTAATAGACTCAGAAATTTAATTTGTACAAAGGAAAATTATTTAACCCCATCACATGTTAGAAGAGTACCATAAATGTGTCAGTGTTTACAGTGGTAGTAGCAAAACCAAAGGACAACCATATAATGTAAATAATAGATGGGTGTGTAATTATTTTTACCCTCCAAACACACAACAATATATAAGAAACCTACAGTTATACCTACAGTTATACTGAGTATATTACTATATGTTTAGGCTGTAATCCGGTGCGCCACTGTTGTGAATTTTTAAATGTGGTTTTAACAGTTGTTTTTTAAATGTATGAACCTATAGTGACAAAAAAATTGGTCACTGGTTTTAATATGAACTAATAAAATTTAAGTATTATTATTATTTTTTCAACTTGTCCAAATTTGGCTTGAGGCATGCTAGAACTAAAGTATACCTAAGGGATTTATTTAGCTAGGTTTTGACAGTGTTTCTTTCTCTTTATGTGTTAAGTTACATAATGACCCCTGAGAAGTAGAATTTGAAAGAGAGTGGTGCTTTGTTTGTAAGTTATGCTTAAAATACCAATCTCAATTATTTAAAGGAATCTTATATTTGTAATGCTGCTTCATGTAGAAACACAGCATGTCACTTTCCGCTTGTTACAATATGAGACAGTGGGTGTGAAGCCCCCCCCCCCCCGCCCCTTCTCTGATTGTGGCCACATGTCACAGCTCTGAAACATGACAACAGAGAATGGGAAGAATAGAGGAGGCACCTGAACCTGAATTGTAATTTGATATGACTGTGACATTACGATACAATTAATTAAGTCGCCTAAAAACCTAAAACATTTATTTAAAACAAAAACAAAATGCCTATGAGTCTTTTTAACAATTCTTCTCATTTTTTTAAGATAATAAATTGCAATTCAATTAATGTACTAGCATATTTTCAATGTCTGCAAAAACGTTGGCATTTTACTATGTCACTAAGTAGAGACACATACATCCACTGTGTCATATAAAAAACACATTAGCACAAAGTCCTTTGCACCTTTATACCACCTTGACATTGAAACTGTGCTCTGTTATGTAGGCAGTGCACTGTGAATAAGACTAATTTGTTCTAATAACAAAATGCCACTTTAAGCCCTCTAATGTGGCTCTGTGTTTAATAACCACAAGAATGTCCTGATAAGTCCATTGGGTATCTCATTTTCAGGCCAATAAGTTTGCATTGATTTGCTCCATAGAGGAACATTCCTTGATTAAACTGTAAATGTATATTGATGAATGCTTAGAGGGGTGAATAGCTGGATTGGACTGGTTCGCTGATTACTTTCTTTCATTGCTGTCTTTTCATGAGCAATGCATTGCTCTGTAACCATCAGTGCAGTGAACCCGCTTGTTGATTCCTCTGTGAGTGAATAGTTATAGGATCCCTGTGGGAATTTTTTTTTTCTATATGTTTTTTTTTACTAATAAAACTTGATAATGGCCTTAGCAATTTTTTCCACTGCATACTAATGAGCTTTCCATTAAAGCTAATGAGCACTGACTGTTGTATATGCTAACTTCCCATTGTGTGGTTACCAACTTCCTGTGTATTCAATGTAATGGTAGCTTAATTTGAAAAAAAAAAAAAAAGGTATATTTCACAGCACCATAATATTTTTAAGTGCAGTTCTTCAAATTTGGCTCTTTTACATTTTTGACCACAGTGGTCTTTTAAACAATGTAAATAAGAATAGAATTATTAACACCGCTTTTTAAGACTGTAAATTATAATTCAAATGTGTATTTGTATATTGTGTACAATTCACATGTTTTTGTGCCTCATGTTTGGTAGCAGAGGTTGTGTTAGGGAGCAAAATATGAAAATCACTTACATTTTGGGCTATATTTATTAAATCAATGCTTTTGTAGCGTTGCAGTCTTCTCAGCACTGATTAAGGGCTCAATTACATGGCTTCCGGTAGCTTTCCATGCATGAAGTCGCCTAGGTATTACATTCCACCCGCAGAAAATCCTTAGGAATGATCACTATATGTGACAGGGTCACTGCTTCTCCAGGACTTTTTACCTAAAGTGCTATTACATGGCTCCCATAAGAGTTACTGAACAACCTACGTGTTCTCGTAAGGCTCTGCAGTGCTCTCAGTGAGACAAATCCTTACATGTATACTCAACCTCTCGCAACACACAATAAGCTCATACAGAAAGCTGTTACTTTATAAATAATAATCTTTATATTTAACGTTATACCCTTCTTTGCCGCAATCACGATAGGTTAAGTAATAATAAAAAATGAATTAGGGTGATTAGTAACCCTTCTGCTTATGCCCAGCTATTCCTATTCTTATTTCCTTTATTTGTAATGCGCCAACATATTCCGTAGCGCTATACAGGGGTAAGTTGAAGTCAAAACTATATTAACACAATGACGAAAAAAGAATGGAGGGCCCTGTCTTTGAGTTTAAAATTAAATGCACACAGAGTATTCACTAAAGCACATAGCAAGATTGAAAACTCGCAGACTTACTCCTATGAGCCTGGGCATCAGATATTGGAGTTGGTCGCAGGACGTCACCCAGGCTCATAGAGAACAGCTTGGCAAAGGTGGAGGGGCTATTAATACCCACATTCATTGTTTTATTATTTATACCCTACCCTGCCATTGGAGAGGATTTAGATAGATAGATAGATAGATAGATAGATAGATAGAGATATGGGAGGATGTTAGGGTTAGTATAGCATCTGTGTACGGCGCTGCATTGTAAGGGTCTCAAGTGTGAGCCAAGAATGTAACTCTAACAACAAAACAATACATTTAACAAATATAATAACACACTCACAAACAGCACAGGGGGAGAGCCAGGAAGCCTGGGAGTGAGGTTGCAAGTGATTTTGAGCCATATTTGTGGGTTTTCGTTAGTCCAAGATCTGCTATGCGAGGAAAAAAACGGCTGACGAAAAACGTAAAAGAATCTGAAACTGGATAAAAACGAGGCTCAGCTGACCATGGGGCACATGATGAGCACTGCGAGCGGGAGAGGCTTGCGATGAGCACTGAAGATGCTCATCGCAAGCCCCGCAATGAGCGTGTGGCTCGCGATGAGCTCCAAAGGTGATCAGTGCAAAGCAGGAATGTTCAAGTACACAGAGGAGAGGCTCGCAATGAGTGCCAAAGGTGCTCAGAGGAGCAAAAGCCTCACAATGTGTGGCAAACACTATTTCTAGCCTTACAATTTTAAACCCGTCATTGTTGACGGGCAAGTCGCTAGTAAATAATAATAAGAGGTTAATTAAAATATTTTCCTCCTTGGATCCAGAATTGTCAAACAACGTTGTCATCCTCACTGACTAGCCCCTGAATTAGTGGGCAAATCCAAGTTGCCTGAAGCCAATGATCTTCATCTTCGGGCCATTCATGAGCTGGCTTCGTCTGTCTTGTATAAGGCTAAGGGAAAGCCCAACAAAAAATTGGGCCACTCTTAAAAAGTAAAAAGATATATTCCCTTCTCTGACTGGCTGATCTATTAGCCAATCAGAGAATGGCAATATCATGAGTATACTGATATTTGATTGGTTGTTCAACAACTAATCATAATAGGGAGGAGTCTTTTTTGTTAATATTAACCAATGAAATTGTGAACTTTCAATTCCTTTACGCTGTTTGGCTGAAATTTGATTAGAGGCCTAGAATGTCATAGAAAAAGCAGGAGCATGGCCAAAATGAGTAGTGCATCATGGGAGCTACTTCTAGGATAAGCTCTGTTACCTATAGCATTTTGTTTCAGGGAGCCGATTTTTTTGGTTTGATTTAGTTTTTTGTTTTGCTTTTCCATTAACTACTATTTATTTAAAATGTATACATTTTTTAAATAATTTTGGCTTCTGCTGATCTGCCTCCTAAGGTGGGAGGAGACTTTGAACAAACAGGACATTTCTTTCAATGGGAAAGTGACAGCTAAAACTGCCATTGCTTTCCATAAGTTTAATGGAAAGCTCAATGGACTTTAAAAACACACCCTCTTGAATCAGCAGAGAAAGAAGCGGCTTTAGTAAAAAAATGGAACTCTGAGGTAACAAATAATTGCTTGTAAAAGTGAAATATTTAAAGGATGTGTTAATTTTCTTTTGCTTTCCAAATACATTTTGCCCATCGTGATGTTTAGTTATTTAAAAATCCATATAGAAAAAAAATGCCCCATAAAAATAATATTTACATATTAAGAAAACCATTCATCTACCAAACAAAAATACAGATATAGTTTAGTTTAATAAATATAATATATATTTTAATTATTTGCATTTCATATTATCATATTATACATTCATTTAAAAAGTCTCTTCTGTTTTTTTTATTCTATATGAATATTGTAACAAGGCTACTTAATTCATTTTATAATACTCAGTATTATTGTGTTATCATATTTACACATCACCTCCACCTTTTTTATGTTCTCTTTTATCATAGTTGCTGTATTATGGTCCTCCGTATTGCACAGATAAAATCCAAGGGTATGCCCACAAGTGAGGAACTACCAGTGTCATACACCATACACTAGTAGTGTGAAGCCCCTACCCTGTGGGTATGATGACTTTAGGTACAATACAGTTGTCTAACATGGAATGAGAGGGAAGTCATAAGTCATACTAATACATTAATAAAAGTCTTCCCTCTAAATGAAACACACCATACATATACATTCCAAAAAGATCATAAACTTTATTTACTCTGGGAAATCATTTTATACAGGTTTTGCCCCAATCGCAGTGTACCACTCCCTTAGACAAACACACGTTTCACATTGTCAGCCCCTTTGAATTACCCAATGTAGTATAGGGCTGGCTCCAAGGACACAGCGCCAACCTGTTTATTTCCGCAGGTGGATCTATGATCCCAGCTGTCAGGTCCTTATGGTCATTATAATACCCCTTTGATTCAACTGGCTAATGTCCATCAGGGTCCAGTGGCCAGAGGCAAAAGTCCAAGGCCCTCATTCTGTTATCAGCCGTAAATCGGCCGCAAAGCTGCGATTCCTTGTGGGGCTCCCGTTACCTTGCAACTCAAATAGACGGCGCCGCAAGGATATCCCCTTACGGCCGGCCGCATATCTCAGAAATCTTTAAAAGCAAAAATAAATTCAAGTCGGCACTGTAAAGCTCTGTAAATGCTAGGGATCATAATGGGGGACATGAGGATTAATAGCAACCCCCTCTCAAGCTTGCACATCAGCCCAAATCCGAGATTTCATTAACTGTTTATTTTCCGGCCGCAGCGTGGGTGGGTCTGAGGTGCTCCAAGCCCTCTGGACTTTTTCCACGGATATTTGTCATAAATTAAAATAAAAATTATTTACGGATTTGAGGGTAGGGGAATGTTGTGCTATGAATGCTAACACCTACAATCACTTTATAGTCTCCTCAGAGTGCAGGATGGCTTTATTTAGGCTTTATAATGTGCTTAATTGGTGCTAGCGGGACCTTTTTGCTGCAAGTAAGCTGCGGCTCGGTTTTAGCCTTGCAGAGAGGGTTCCCGGAGCAATAGAATAGCAACCAGGATTTTCTTGCGGCCGAAACTCTTGCGGCCATTTAAGATCAAAGGCTTTCCTCCGGCGCGTGCGGCCGCAAAGGATAACAAGGCGCCGGCCCCAAGCCTGCCGGAGTCCCCAGCCGGAAGGGAATAGATTAGTCAAATAGCTTGCGGCCGGTCCTTGCGGCCCCGCATCTCCTACGGCCGATAATAGAATGAGGCCCCAAGTGTCCTGGTGTTCATGACAAGGACAGCTTAGATGACTTAAAACAACCGGGCAAAACATATAGTCTGTGTCTGGAGAAAAGTTCTCTGATCTTCACATACACCTTTGAGCCCTGAAGAGCTGTTGGTTGTGGGCATCAAGGGAATCCCACCCAGGCCCCAAAAAAAGAGTTGTGACACTCCTCCCTCCATTTCTCCTCTTATTTTCTGCTGCTTTCCTCCTCCTGCTTTCACTTTTCTGTCTACCTTTCCTCTTCTCCACCTCCCCTCCACTTTGCCCTCTCTTTTTCTCTCCTCTAATTTTTCAACTTCTTCTCTTCTCCCCCTCTCACCTCTTCTCTTGTTCTCCTCTCCTCTGCTCTGCCCTCTACAGTTCTCTCTTCTCTTTTAATACACACTGCCTCATTTTAATGTACAAATATCAGGACGCTTATTTATCTGCTCTATAAAATACTGATACATGTAAGGGTGCTTGTGTCCTGTTTTTCATATGCTTGAGCAAGTGATTTTAACAATGTGCACATCAGATGCACACATAATACATGTCATTAGGAACCATCATATCATTGAGGGAAACCTCTTTTTTGTAAAAAAGCATGTTGACTAGGTTTGCGCCAACACAGTTTTGTGTTTTGAAGTATAGTTTTTTGCGGGGACCACCTGGCAACTCTACATATAGATAATAATTGTCTTAGTAACCGTCAGCAATTAAATAAGTATATGTACAGAGTGCCCAATAATGAAGACTTTTCTTTCCTTTGACAGTTTGTTGTATACAGATATCTCCAATTTTCTAAATACTTTTGCTGATTCCATGAAGACATGAGGTATTATATTTAAAAAAACATTGCCACAATTTTTCATTTAACTGTGCTTTTCTACTGAGCAATGCACCACTCATTTTTAATAGCGCATCACTCAATAAAGCTTTTTTTGCTCATAATATTTAGCATTATTGATGTGTGAATAGTTTATTGTTATAGGCACTGCATGTATGTGTCTCAATAAATAAAGTATACAGTTAAACAAGCAATTATCTGCCTAGTCACCCAGATCCCATAATTCCAAGAAAATGTCTATTGACATAAATAAACATCTCATGAAATAGCACACAAGATCTCCTCATATAAATTACAACCAGTGATTTGTGCATATACCTTCTGAAGCAAATCAGCATTAGGAACCTTTGCAGACTATTGATTCATAGCACAGCATATATCTCATTATAACTGAAGCCAAATGCTTTCATACCTCTGATTTATATTCCACTCGTGTATGCAGCTTTCTTACTGTATTATACCATATTTTCTCTGCTAGAGGGCACAATGCAAAGCAGCAAAAGGGTTAAAATTATCACAGTGGTACAGAATGTTCAGTAATTTCTCCATAACTCCCAACATTGTAAGTGGTCACAGGGTACACGTTATTAAACACAGATCTATTATATACTAGAGTTACCACAATTTACTATCTCTGGCAGCAGTTTAAGCAACATTCTATCAGTAGATAATAACCAAAATGTTCCATCTAACATGCCCATTGTATCTACCTACAAAGCTTGGCATAGAATAATAATAAAAGAATTAAGAACCATTGAGCCACTGAATTATAGCAAAAAATCTATATTTGTAGAAAGAGAGGTCAATGCAGTTTTTAAAAAGTTGATTATGAAACACTAAATGTCAAAAATGCTTCCCTCCACTCTCTTTCAGACGTCCTAGGTGTGGTAGAGGATCTACCCAGGAGGCTGTCCTAAAAACCTGAGTAGATCAAATCTAAACTGATCTAATGGAGATTTGAGGACAGCCTACTGGACACATCCTCTCCCACTTACTGAACACCTAATGGGTGGAGAAATGCTTGCATGTAGCTGAGTAGATATTGCATCTTTGCAGCTTGGAAAGCAGATCTCAAAAGCAAGATATGATCAAAATGGAAAGTTGGATTAAGTAATAATAATGATGATCCACAAACCATTGGGTGTTTTGTACATCTTTAGTGTCATGTCTAAAGCAAAGTTCTAAGACAGTGATTTGATTTTCTTGCAGCATACAATTTAGATTTGCACTGTTGTGGAGCTGAGGTGTAAGTGTCAGCAATGTGTGCAGTGTGTAGTGTAAATAGGCTGCGTGTGCGAGGGGAAGCCGTTTGTGTAGCTGGGTACTTCCGCATTCTGTAAGTTAGTGTTGTAAAATGGCGGTGAATGTGTATGTGGTAGGCGGGTTTGGATGATTTAGCATCATTGCTAATCGTGTTGTTGTAGGTCGTACGGGTTTTTGTAAAAATCGTATGTGCTTGGCTGTGTTTTGCGGCTTTAGGGGTCGTGTAGCCTTTTTTCTCTTGCTTAGGGGATTTTCAAGTGTCCAAACTTTGCAAATTGGACTGAAATCAAGGTTTAACCTGTCTTCCAGATATCCTGGGTGTCCCCCCTTGCTGTGGGTAAGGTTTTATTTGATTTTTGTGTGTATTTGTGCTTTTTTCTATGATTTCCGCTTTGCGCGGGTTGTCCGTTAAGGATTTTTTCTGGCCTCAATAAATCAGTCCAGTCTGCCTGTACATGACCACAGTGTGCTGTCTTTCTTGAGTAAGGGCTTCCTGAGCTAATATCACAGGAGGATATCCCGATACTCCTCTCTCTGGTACAACCTTAAAGGGACCTACATCTGCTTGCTTATTCCTTCTGGTTCTTGCTTGTTCCTGATTGTTCATGCAGTATTCTGTGTTCCTGGGTTCCTGCATTGGTTCCTGACCTGGAAAAGCACGCTGGGCTCTGAGATCACTAGAACCCTGACAATCTAAGGGATCCCTGAAGCTGTAGTGGAAAGTTTTCGAGGAAGTGCGGTTATTTTATCTATGAATTGAGGGCAGGTTGGGAATAAATTAAGACAAGGGATTTCTTGTATCATTGCAGCTTTTAAAATTTGACACCTACTCCTTCTCAAGCACATGCTCAGAAGAATACAAGCCATGTTCCTGCAGAAATGTATAAACCCCTCTCATACACACACCCTTTATTAAAGTATCATGTGTTGTCTCCACCAGCAGAGGCATTAACATATTTTTTTCAAATTAGGACACATCCCTTGCCTATTTATGCTCTAAAATATTTATTCCATTTTACATTGACACTTTAAAGATCTCATCCGGAAATACCATTTTGCTATTGCTCTGAAACAAGAAATTGTCTGGAAATGGAATAAAGAAATTAAGTGATACATACTTTATGCAAAAAGTAATTTGTGATTGTTGAGGCAGCAGGTACATTTGCAAGTCAGATCAAGCTTGAGCTGGAAATTCTTTGGTTAATTATAAGGGTATTCTGGGAACATTTATACATTATAGAATATCTGGGGAACAAGCTGAATTTGGATAAATATCTGGGAAATGCAACTAGAGAGTAAGCAGAGAACATGGCCACATTGATAACTGTCTTGGGAACATGCTGACACATTAGGTTATCTGGGGAAGAAGCTGGAGTGGGAACATCTTTGGGAAATATGCATGGGTTGGAGAGTCTCTATTACATGCTTGAGTGGGAAAGGTTTCTGCACACGCAAAAGGTGAAAAGTGTGTGGCACCTTTGAAGTCCAAGGAAACATGCCAGAGTGGGAAACTCTCTTGGAAAGATGCACACTATGCAGACTATAAGGCTTTGATGCACATGTTGGAAAGCTTCTTTGTGGTGTACATGCATGCACCATACCTTACAACTATCACTTTTATGGAGGAACAGTGCCTTTTTTCAGGGGAAATACTGTTTTTTAATCTGCCAAAAGTCTAAATTGTGAAGGAGGGCCCACATTTAAGGACAACATCCTGTTTTCCAGCCCTAATCATATTCCACATTCTCTAGTTCCTTCTGTTGTATTGTCTCTCAGTCTAGGAGACAGATAGAAGCCTATAGTATCAGTTCTACAGAAAATATGTCTGTATGGAGCATAGGGCACATATTAAGTGTGTATAGATCAAAAGCTTAGTTTACACATATGACAGAATGGGGGTAACACTACCTAATAATCCATAATGCATATGTATAAATGTATAAATGCCCCTCTTTGGCCTCATTTGAAATGTTTGGAGATATACCCGTTTTAAGATTATATGAAGCATGTTCAAGATAGAAAACTTTCTAGAAAAATGTAAATGTTAAAATTTAGATTTGTGTAAATGAGTTTTAAGATGGACATTTAAAATTAACCCCCTTTTTATGACTGGGGCCCTATGGTCTCCCATGGTGTATTAACCTTACTTGCAGCCCTATTAAATTTGGGCTACGTGTAAATCTGTAGCCCGTAACACAGACAATAGGACTTAAGGCTATTAAATTAGCCTCTTAAACCTACCCGCACACGACTTGCGTGTTAAGCAGTTGAGCGGCCGAAAAAAGCCTACGGGATGTGGAATGGGGAATTTCGCATCCCCAAATACTTTGTTCTCTCAAGCCCGTAACTGCTACAATTCTAATTTTGCTATTAAATTGCACGGAAGGGGGGTAAAGTCCAATCCGTAGCCCCGTGAAAGCAAATAAAAACACACTACTGTACTTTTAATAAAAGGGAAAGTGATATTTGGTATTATAATGAAAAGCACAACCATTCTCAAGCCTGCAAATCGGCCCACACAAATACTTTATTTCATGTCTGATTTCCGTGTTATATCGATCCCAGCAATCAATGTGTTAATACATACAGTATATTGTAACTCACATCTAATAGAATATCATATTTACGGCTTTATTAATATTGCATTATATCTGGAATGTGGGTCCGATCGCAAATTGTAATTGTAGCCCGTAGTACTTTGAAATCTAACCTCCCCTTTTTCAGTGACGTAATGATGATGATCTCTTTTTCCATTGGCTCTGTCTAAACCCGTAACTACGGTTTTGACTAATTGATCCTGCGCATGGCCTCAAATCTAACATTCAACTAATGATTTATGGGTTTGCATCTCATGTCCATAACTCACAGCCCCTTCTAATTTAATAGCACTGTAACTCGGCCAAATTTCAAATCCCGCAGCAGTTGCAAGTCTCACGTTGCCGATACAGGGCTCAAATTTAATGTGGCTGCATGGGTCTTAAGTTCCTAAGAACCCCTATAAATAAACAAAAAATACAGAAAATATTAAAAAGTAACCTGTAGGGGAATAAATGTATTAATTAACACATTACCAGTCCATAGAAGACCCTCCAGCAATGATTCATGATGCCCTGATCCTCAGTCTTTGAGCCTGTCTAGATAAGCGGCCACTCCAATCTTGACTGAATTATCAGGACTCTTCTTTCTTGTTTGAAGACTTTTGCATCCTCCTCTGATGAGCTCATATGTCATATAACAGCTTTTGACCACTACTATGCCTTATATACTATTTTGAAGGCTTCTGATTGATTGAACGCTGTAATATTTCAGCCAATCAGAATTAACTATTTACATTTTAATCTAATATGTTCCTATTCTGTTCAAACTCTAGTTACTCAGTAACTAGAGAAGGATAAAAAACCCTTTTTGGTTGGTTAAATTTTAACCAGTCAGAATGCATGGATGAGTGGGCATGATGGGAAGGGGGATGAGTGAGTGAAAGAGATTGATGGATGAGGGAGACAGATTGGTTGATGAGGTACAGAGGGGTAAATGGGGTGAGGGAGAGAAGGGAGATGAGGGAAAGAAAAAAGGCTGAGGGAGAGAAAATCTATTTTATTAATTATAAAATGTAGACTTTTATAAATGACTAGTGATTGGATGTTTTTAGTGAATGAAAAATGTTGGGTACTTTTGAATTCTCTGAGGTTTGTACCTTCAGTAATTATATATGTTTTAGGATTAAGTTGTTGTACAGGGATATACTAATTTCTTTAGGCAATGATTGAAAATAATATGTCTAGAAATGCCTGAGGGTCTCTTGCCATTTAATGAGCTGTGTTGTTCAGAAATTAATGTAATGTTGCCTAAATTAGTTATCAGCGTAGCCAGGAGATCCAGGGCTTTGGTTATTAGCTTAACTTTCACTGATTGTTTTAGTTTTAGTACAAGCACAAAGTTACAAATAAATGAAAACATTTTTTTTTATTAATTACTAGCTTTATTATTTATTTTCTCTTTAATTTTACAAAGAACCAAAACAAGAAATATACAAGGAGAAAGTTGAACTTCTATAAAAAAAATAAGCAACCTTTTAAAGTTATTTCCAGATATCCCTGCATTTTCCAGAAATGAAAGAAAAAAAAACTCCTCTTTATTTCTACGTCTGATATATTAAGCAGTGATTTCACATTACCTTTGATAAATCAGTTCTTTAGAATAGCACAGCATTGAGTAATACTTTCTTGCAAGATAAAATTGTCATTTGATACATTTATTCTGACTGTGCTTACCTTAGGGAACAAGATGCTACTGTAAGCAAAACAATGTCCATCCATTCCTTATAGGTTGTTGTGTTATTTGTCCTGATTTAATGGGGCTCTGTGCTTCTGTTAGACTAAGACCAGATGCTATACTATTAAACTACCCATTTGTAATAATGTTTTATTACTAGTTTTAACAGCAGTATTTCCAATGTAATAATGATTAAAATTCAGTGTACATTTTGTTCACACTTTTACTACTGTACAAACACAACCTTTAAATAACTGTGTTTAGAGGTATAAAAAAATAAATAAAATTAAATGTTAAGTCAGTTATTAAAGGGACTCTGGAGAAACCACATACATTCTGCACCATTGGATAGAGCGTGGAAAGTCACGCAGAACAGTTGTTTAATTGTTTTTGTTTTTTAATTGATCAGAAATTGAATAGTCAATTCAGTGTCACACTGATTATATTTTAACTTTATTTAACTTTTTATCACATGGAGGCATTATGTGACAGGAGCAAGGCTTGCTTGTCACCAGTCCTGTCACTGTATTCTCCACAATCTACAAGTGGTGTAATTATTTATATGTAAGGCCCAGGAATACTGCATTGGACTGACCATCTGAGGGAATCAAATGCTTAATCCATGCTATTTTCTTCAGTTGGATGAGGTAGTTGACACTTGGAGCCCGACTCAATTGAGCAATCGTAAGTTACCGGAGTGAAGCCATACGTTAATTTGCAATTCAATTGGCTTCTTTTTGCAGGCTCTGGGCCGTTTATGGGTTACAGGCTTGAAAACTTTGCGACGGTTAAACCTGAAGCCTTTGTTCCTTCACTTGCGCAAGAGTTATGATCGCTAAAATTGCAAATCGCTATTCAATTGCTCCAATTTCCTAAGCCTGCAAATGGTTTCACAACCGTAACCGGCAAATGTAGGAGAAAATCCTACGAGTGCAAGAGAGGACCCGCAAGGGGGTTTAACCCCTGTCCTTAGCACTGTAAATACAAATAAAAAATCAATATTGCACTGTAGATAATGGGGAAAGCGATGATAGACATTAGAATTAATTGCACAACAGTCTCAAGCTCGCAAATCTGCAATAAAATACATTCACTTTTATGTGTTATTTCAGGGTTGTATTGATCTTGGGAATCAATGAGTTAATACATATCAGACCACCCATATGGACTAGAACAGTATTGGCATTCATGCTTATAATTTTGTATCTTGAGGGTTTGCGAGTCCCATCGCATATCGGACCCCCGAACCTAATTGATTGACATGTAACCTCCATGTTTTACTGACATAATGATGGCGGTCTCAATTTCTATTGACTGCTTCGAAATGGGAGGTTACTGTCTTGCTTAATTGATCGTGTTCCCGTCCTGAACTGCTACGGATGAGTTCAGGGTTAACGGAGTCGGCTTTCAGCCTGTAACTTGCAGGCTCCTTCAGCTTAATAGCGCCAGAATCGGAGACGAACGTTATTATCTTGCTGTTAGACAACTTAAGTAGTTTTCTGCCAAAGCTATCCATTTTGGGACGTAAGATGCTGATAACTTGCCTTGTCTCTGAATACCAAACATGCCTTAATAAGATTTTTATACTCTTTTTGCTAATTGCTATCCTGTCATAACTGAATCTAGAACGTTGCAAATTGTGTTGTTATCACTTGTTTACTATTAGGTAATCAATGTTTTTTTCATTTCTAGTGTATTACTGCATCTAAATATTAACAAATGTTTAATAAACTGCACTTTTGTAAAACTGAATATCATCAACCACTAGTAGATTAATAGTTATTGCAAAATTCAATAATAATAGAAATAGAAACAGATAAAAAGTCCATTATTATATGAAAAATAAGGAATACAACCTCTCAAAAAGGTTGCAAAATAAATACAAATCAGCACTCAAATAAATCAAACTATAGTAATTTAATTTAATAAGCTGGTTGCGCTTTTATATTTTTACTAGCGACTTGCCCGTCAAAAATTACGGCAATAAAAAGTGAAGCCTGGCAATTCTGTTTGCCACACATTGCGAGCCTCCCCCCGCACCTCTCACACCGTCTACTTTATTGGCCTTGCGATGAGCGCCTTTGGCACTTATCACGGGCTTTGCAATAAGCATCTTTCGAGCTCATAGCGATCTCTCCCCTTGTCTACTTCCTCCCTTGTGTCTCATTTCCCTCCTACTCTCCCTCCCTTGTGTCTCCTCCCCACTGTGTTTTTACCCCCCGCCCCCCTCCCATATCTCTAACCCCCTCCCCTGTGTCTCTTTCTGTCCTGTTTCTTTCCCCCCTATCCCGCCCATGCATCTCTTTCCTCCTCCCCTGTGTCTCTTTCCCGCTCCCCTGTGTCTCTTACCCCCTCTCTCTCCTAACTGTGTCTCTTTCCCCCTGTCCCCCATTCCCCTGTGTCTGTTCTCCCCCTCCCTTGTGTCTCTCCCCCCCATTTCCCTCCCCTGTGTATCTTCCCCCTCCTTTCCCTCCCCTGTGTCTCTTCCCCCTCCTGTCATTCCCCTGTCTCTTTCCCCTCCTCTCACTCCCATGTGTCTCTTCCCCCTCCTCTCCCTCCCCTGTGTCTTTTTCCCTCCTGTGTCTCTTCCCCCTCCCCTGTTTCTCTTTCCACCTCCCCTGTGTCTCTTTCCCTCTTTCAACCCTTATCTGTGTCTCTTCCCCCTCCCCTTTTCTGCGCATTGCACATGCACGGCTAATGCCACCCTTTGGGCATGCGTGGTGTGATGAAGTGCCCTTTGCCACTTTGTCTTGGAGAGGACTGTTTGCCAGCCTCCTGCCCTGCGACTATGGCCCTGGTACATATTGCCCTTCAAACACAGTATTCGGCCATACCAGAGTGTATGTAACTCATTCTGGCCCCTTACATACAGAGGGGGGGTCATTCGGTACTTGCCCTGTGTGAACCATGATACCACAGATAGATATGCCATGGAGCCCATTCATATAATGAAAGACTATGGGAAAGACTTTAGCTACATGGCAATTGAACTGTGTGAAGAGGATCTGAGCGCTATTCGGTAGTTTTATGCGCTCAGACCCCAGCTGTAACGGAACCCATCACTGTTTTACCCTGTTTTATGATTATTTAATTCTTGGTTAAAATATGATCACATTGCTGTACTGTAGATATGTTGTTTTATGTTCTACAGAATATATTGGCTCAGAATATCAACACTACTAGGCTAATAGATAATCCTGTTACAGATAAGAAAAGTCGATTGTATAAACTGTTTTCATTCTCAGATAAGAACAAAGAAGGCTGATTTAATCATTGTCTGATTATATCAAGTTGCCTCAGGGAGGGGTGACCACACCTATTGTCCTATATGTGTATTGTGTGGGGAATATGTGACATGTCTGTGTGTTATGTGAAAAACATACTTTTACTAACTTTTGAACCCCTGGTCTGATTCATGCCATATTTTAATATGTTGTTCCCCTGGGTGAGAGTTATTGAACAGTGCTGGACTTAAAGGTGTACCACCTGTTTTTGGGGTACATCCAGAATGTGGTTAAAATTGTGTCTGTTTTAATTGTGTTACCTGTTATCTGAGGGGAGGAGACGTGGGGGTTGAACCATGTATATAATTGGCTGTGATAATTATGTGGGTGTAGCCCTTCAGAGGGCACCATTGCATAAAAGGAGATCCCCTGTCATTAAAGTTATAGTTCTACTTGACCCTTCAAAACGTAGTCTCATCTCGTTCTTAGAGGGGATCGCTATACCATACTGGGGATTGCTATGCTTTTGCATACTCCCTTGAGCTGTAATTACTGAACGCTTGTTCCTGATGTGTCCTCCTTGGAGGAGAGGTCTTCCCCACACGGTCCTGGATGCTGGAGATTCATACAGGGTGGAAGGAAGACGGCGCGGCTCCAGCTAAACTACGGCAGTTGTGGAGTCTGTGGTGGTTGAGGTGTCCGGTGCGGTGCTTGTAGGCCTCGACGCAAGCTAGGACGCGTCTATCAACGGAGGTACCCGGTCGGGGTGCCAGTAGATCTGTTACATTGGCTGGCAGTGGTGGGATGGCGTCCTAGTAAGAGGAAAAGCAGCACGGAGACACCGGTAACGTTTGGAGTTACAAATTAAGGGCAACGCTAGTATCCGTACAGCGCCCCTGGCTACAGCAGGATGGAACCGGTTAGTTTTCGGACAGCGTTCCTTGATGAGGAGGAGGCCGCGGACTACAGGGATGCAGACAGAAAGGAACTCTGGTATGATGCCCTGGAAGATGCCCAATGGCGGCGAGGTGAGAGTCTCCCCAGTGATGAGCAGCGGCTACAGAAGCGTGTGGCGATGCGGATGTATCTATTGGGAGAGCATCCCCTGGATGAGTGGGTGACAAGACTAGAGACCCTGGTACGGCGAGAGATCTGGCTAGACAACGCATACCAGGCCCTCTGGTGGCATACCGTTCGACTTACCCCCTGGACGGCTGAACACGACTTACCGGAGGGAGATGATTATGATGGCCCGGGTTTATTATGGGATGCCTTGGAGGACGACATTGATCTTGGCAGCACGGAGGAGTCTAGGTTTTGGGACATCTACGACTACCGGATGGGCATGTATGTCTGGGATGACGAAGGCGAGGTGAGCAAAGACATGACCCACCTGGTAACGAGAGAGTGGGAGCTGGAGCAGGACTACCAACACCTGCTCAGCTTCGTGCAGCCCCAACCTACTTGACAAGCGGAACCAGACTTCATTGAATGGTCCTGGGATGACCTCCAGATGGCAGGTAGAGATTGGACCGAGGTCTCTCTACCGGCCCTACAGGGGGCAGAAGGTGTCTTCCTTCCCCTCCAGCGGCAGTGTGAACCCCAGGGGGCAGAAGGTGTCGTCCTTCCCCCCCAGCGGCAGTGTGAACCCCAGGGGGCAGAAGGTGTCATCCTTCCCCCCAGCGGCAGTGTGAACCCCAGGGGGCAGAAGGTGTCATCCTTCCCCCCCAGCGGCAGTGTGAACCCCAGGGGGCAGAAGGTGTCGTCCTTACCCCCCAGCGGCAGTGTGAACCCCAGGGGGCAGAAGGTGTCGTCCTTCCCCCCCAGCGGCAGTGTGAAGCCCAGGGGGCAGAAGGTGTCGTCCTTCCCCCCCAGCGGCAGTGTGAACCCCAGGGGGCAGAAGGTGTCGTCCTTCCCCCCCAGCGGCAGTGTGAACCCCAGGGGGCAGAAGGTGTCGTCTTTCCCCCCCAGCGGCAGTGTGAACTCCAGGGGGCAGAAGGTGTTGTCCTTCCCCCCCAGCGGCAGTGTGAACCCCAGGGGGCAGAAGGTGTCGTCCTTCCCCCCCAGCGGCAGTGTGAACCCCAGGGGGGCAGAAGGTGTCGTCCTTCCCCCCCAGCGGCAGTGTGAACCCCAGGGGGCAGAAGGTGTCGTCCTTCCCCCCCAGCGGCAGTGTGAACCACAGGGGGCAGAAGGTGTCGTCCTTCCTCCCCAGCGACAGTTTACCCGGACAAGGGGAGACACCAATCTCCCAGATGGCGCAGATGGGACCGTGGTCTCTGCGCCCACAGCCTGTACAGATCCCCAACTACCCTCACTGGGACAACAGGAGGAGGGGGTAAGTACAAATTCCCCTCCCCAGCTAACTTTTAATGTGGCCCCAGGGTTAACAGAGGAAATGTTAACCCCCACTGACTCCCACGTTTCCTTGGCTACTTAGCTGGAATATGTCCCAAGTACCCCAGCAGAAGAGCTGACAGCGGGGCAGAGTGCAGTCGGCCTCTGCCCTCCCTTTGTCCCTTGTACAGAGCAGGATGTCCTGCAGGTTATACCAGCAGAAGAGCTGGCATCAGGGCAGAGTGCCGCTGGCCTCTGCCCCTCAAGTCCCCTCAGCGTGTTGCCCCATCACCACAGCGAAATATCCAGGTGCCGTAACGGTTTGTTGTGGGTGGGCTGCTCTTGCACTTTGTTGTTGTGGGGGGGCTGCTCTAGCACTGGTTTATTGTGGGTTGGTGGATCGTCTAACGGAGGCACTGACCGGCAGAAGGTCAGGTGCCTGGTTAGACTTCCCCCCAAAGGGGAGATGTGTGACGAAGTGCCCTTCGCCACTTTGTCTTGGAGAGGACTGTTTGCCAGCCTCCTGCCCTGCGACTATGGCCCTGGTACATATTGCCCTTCAAACACAGTATTCGGCCATACCAGAGTGTATGTCACTCATTCTGGCCCTTTACATACAGAGGGGGGGTCATTCTGTACTTGCCCTGTGTGAACCATGATACCACAGATAGATATGCCATGGAGCCCATTCATATAATGAAAGACTATGGGAAAGACTTTAGCTACATGGCAATTGAACTGTGTGAAGAGGATCTGAGCGCTATTCTGTAGTTTTATGCGGTCAGACCCCAGCTGTAACGGAACCCATCACTGTTTTACCCTGTTTTATGATTATTTAATTCTTGGTTAAAATATGATCACATTGCTGTACTGTAGATATGTTGTTTTATGTTCTACAGAATATATTGGCTCAGAATATCAACACTACTAGGCTAATAGATAATCCTGTTACAGATAAGAAAAGTCGATTGTATAAACTGTTTTCATTCTCAGATAAGAACAAAGAAGGCTGATTTAATCATTGTCTGATTATATCAAGTTGCCTCAGGGAGGGGTGACCACACCTATTGTCCTATATGTGTATTGTGTGGGGAATATGTGACATGTCTGTGTGTTATGTGAAAAACATACTTTTACTAACTTTTGAACCCCTGGTCTGATTCATGCCATATTTTAATATGTTGTTCCCCTGGGTGAGAGTTATTGAACAGTGCTGGACTTAAAGGTGTACCACCTGTTTTTGGGGGTACATCCAGAATGTGGTTAAAATTGTGTCTGTTTTAATTGTGTTACCTGTTATCTGAGGGGAGGAGACGTGGGGGTTGAACCATGTATATAATTGGCTGTGATAATTATGTGGGTGTAGCCCTTCAGAGGGCACCATTGCATAAAAGGAGATCCCCTGTCATTAAAGTTATAGTTCTACTTGACCCTTCAAAACGTAGTCTCATCTCGTTCTTAGAGGGGATCGCTATACCATACTGGGGATTGCTATGCTTTTGCATACTCCCTTGAGCAGTAATTACTGAACGCTTGTTCCTGATGTGTCCTCCTTGGAGGAGAGGTCTTCCCCACACGGTCCTGGATGCTGGAGATTCATACAGGGTGGAAGGAAGACGGCGCGGCTCCAGCTAAACTACGGCGGTTGTGGAGTCTGTGGTGGTTGAGGTGTCCGGTGCGGTGCTTGTAGGCCTCGACGCAAGCTAGGACGCGTCTATCAACGGAGGTACCCGGTCGGGGTGCCAGTAGATCCGTTACACGTGGCTAACACCCTGTCCTTCCCTCCCTCCCTCTACCCACATTTCTGGATTGCAAATTTTATCGCAAATCGTACTTTGCAGCAAGTTAAGGGTTTGGCTTGCGATGCTACTTACAGGTTCATGATTTATAATTTTGGCTTTCTGCCATTTTCTTGCGTAATTGAAGTCTCAACGTGCAATTTGTGCATAGTGCGAATGCGCAACTTTCAATTTTGCGAGCGTCACACACAAATTCCCAGTATGACAACTATATTAGTGATATTGTTTTCACAGATGTACATTTGATTCTGGTTGTAGCTCCCTTCTGCCCCCCCCCCCCCTGTGTTTTTACCCCTCTCCCTCCCATGCATCTCTTTCCCCCTCCCCTGTGTGTCTTTCCCCCCTCCCCTATGTCTGTTCCCCCTCCCCTGTGTCTCTTTCCCCCCTGTCCTCCCTCCCCTGTGTCTGTTCCCCCTCCCTCATGTCTCTTCTCCCCCATTTACCTCCCCTATGTATCTTCCCCCTCCTCAACTTCCCAAGTGTCTCTTCCCCCTCCTCTCACTCCCCTGTCTCTTTCCCCTCCTCTCACTCCCCTGTGTCTCCTTCCCCTCCCCTGTGTCTCTTTCCCTCCCATGTCTCTTTCCCCTCCCTGTGTCATTACCCCCTCTCCCTCCTGTGTCTCTAACCCCCTCCCCTATGTCTCTTTCCATCCTGTGTCTCTTTCCCTCTTCTCTCTCCCATGCATCTCTTTCTTCCTCCTCTGTTTCTCTTTCCCCCTCCCCTGTGTCTCCTTCCCTTTTCCCCTCCCATGTCTCTTTCCCCCTCCCCTGTGTCTCTTTCCCCCTGCCCCCTCCCCCTGTGTCTGTTCCCCCTCCCTTGTGTCTCTTCCCCCCATTTCCCTTGAATGTGTATCTCCCCCTTCCTCTCCCTCCTCTGTCTCTTTCCCTCCTGTGTCTCTTCCCCACCTCTTCCTTCCCTGTGTCTCTTTCCCCCTCCCTTGTGTCTCTTTCCACCCCCCTGTGTCTCTCCCCCCCTCCCCGTGTCTCTCCCCCCCTCCTCCCATGCGTCTCTTTCCCCCTCCCCTGTGTCTCTTTCCCTCCTTTTCCCTCCTCTGTGTCTCTTCAGCATCCCCTTAGGCCGCGATTTCCGCATCCGTGGATCATTGTCAAACTGAGATTTGTCACAAAGCGTGACGACGAATCGCAGTTTGACAATTATATGTGATATGTCTGTTGATCATATTATTTTAACAAGATAATAAATAAAGTTTTAAAGTTTTAATTCTATTTCACACTCTTGATGTGGGAATTAAAGTACATATCCCAATGAAAAGGTATATTTTTCTACCTGGATTCTTTATTCAGTTAAACTTTAAAGTGCAATATAACTAACACACAACACCAGTGGAATAGCTAGAGCATTATACAACACACATATATATAAGGAGTCCCAATTATTTTTTCTTTGCTGGACCTTCCCGGGTACCCGCTGGTCCCCCTCTCCCTTCTGATTTTCTCCCTCTCTCCCTTCTGCCTCTCCCTTCTCGCCCTCTTCCTTCTCTCCCTCTCTCATTCTCCTCTCCTCTCTCTTTTCTACCTTCTGCCTCTCCTCTCTCTTTTCTACCTTCTGCCTCTCCCTTCTGTCTTACATGGTACACAAATTGAGACTGTCCTTACGTTCCAAACTCCCTTCTCTCCCTCTCACTCTCTCCCTTCTGCCTTTCCCTTCTCTTCATTTTCCTTCTCCTCTTCCCTTCTCTCACTATACCTTCTCTCCCTTTTGCCTCTCCCTCTCTCTACCTCCTTTCTGCCTCCTGCCAACTTGTCTCTCCCACCATCCTTGTCTCCCAACCCCACTTCTCTCTCCCCTGCCTCTCACCTCTGCCAGGTACCACTTGGTATTGGTGGCTCCGCCCTCTTTTGGCTCCTCCTCCCCGGATCAGAGGAGAATGGAGGTGGCCTGGGGGAACCAGCAAGAATGGCGATGGGCTGCAGGTGGGGGCATTTTTTCCACCCCCAGAGAAGTTCCGCCTGAGGCGGACCACAAACCCCACCCCCTGCTACACCAATGCATATCACACATCTATATTAAAAAGACTATTTAGGCATTTTTTGTTTCTCTGAATGTCTTATCTAGTTTGATAATTAAATTTACCTTTTTTGTTGTAATTGTGGTATAAGATCCATACATTACTTAGTTCTAAAAAAGCAACAGATTCTGATCTTCAAGAACATCGCCCTTTTTTTCCTGTTCTTTCTTATGAGTTGTGCCATATTGCACAGCTGTGACCTAAGGTCACGCCCACAGGGAAGTGGTTACCTGCTACTAGTGTAATTTTTTTAACAAGCAAACAGTGACATGCATTGTGACTACTTAACCAGTATTGCACTAGCGGTTTAAATCCCTTGCCATGTGGGCTTGCCCTTCAGGTCACCACTGAGCAATAGAGCAGCTCTCATAAAAGAGAACAGAAAGAAGGGGTTCCAGAAGGTTAGAATACATTAAGGAGAATTAAATTAACATAGTAAAGAAATTAGATAAAATAAACACCTAAAGGGACACTTTAATATATACCCATTACATTTTTGAAACAAAATAATTTCTTTATTCCACTGAACTGAACTTCCCAAACCAATATGTAGGATTCACAGATATTTTATAGTATGGATTATATTGCATGGTTCTCTTTCCTTTTTAAATGTTCATTGATTCTAAAAAAAATAGTACAATGCTGCACTGAACAATAACATAACCAATTCTATAAATAAAAAACTTGAAGATTTTTCTAATAATTGCCTTGAGTATCAAATCTTCTGTCTTTTGCATGGTACATAAATTGAGACTGTCCTTACGTTCCAAACTTTGTCCCCTATCAATTAATAAGTAAACACAATACTGATTTCTGAGTCATTGCATTACACTTATATTGAATTCAATTTAAACAATGTAAATTTTATGAAATCTGCCTAATTAATATTTTATGTGCCCTATACTATAGAACCAGACTGTCTTGCAACATAGCGATATGTTATTTTTTATTCTGTCTTCATTTCGCCCCCACACATTTTTCTTTTGTTGTCACAAATGCTTTGATATTAAGTATTCACACAGTTTGTAGCCAGGAGCCCAGGGCATGGCTAACACATTCAGATGTACGAACAAAAAGTGTGATTCATCTGTACAGCTCCCACAACAGGAAGACATTTCTTTGTCCCTCATCCAAGGCACGTAATCTTTATCAACATAAAGACAGGATGTAAATGTTATTCAGTTATAATTAAGCTCTAGCTTCAGTCTGGTCAAGGATTGTGTGGTTAACATTTGTGCTTTTTGTTGTCTATTTCACAAGCTGGTGGGAGTGTTTGAGATAAAAGTTGTTTTATGAATTTATAAAAACCCAGTTCTTTCACTGACCTTCTGATTGTTCACACCACATAGGTAAAGGTGGGTGACAAAGAGTCCAACAGGAAAACTGTAATGGTTACATTGTGTTGGCAATGGAACTAAATGGGGACATTCAAGTCAAAAACTCAATCAGTGTTATTTTTTACTGCTGAAATACTAAGGATGAGCAGGCTGACCATAGTCTGTCACAAGGTTTTTTTTTTGAAAACTTCTAAAAATATCCATAATATCCATATTTTTAGAAATCTCTTGAGCACTGTATTGTCGTAGGGTAGGAAACTATACAATGTCAATGACACCTCCTTATCCCTTCCTTCTCTTACTCAGCATCACATTTCTTGCTTCTCTGCCATTACACCATTGTAGCTTGACCCATTTTACCATTATATATCAAGTCAACTTTATTATACACAACTTTAACAGAATAACAAAAGACAAGGTGCATGCCCAGGACTACATACAGCAATATGTCACTCCTATACCAGGCATCCTATGTTGGCAAACCACCTACTACACCACACAAGTGAGGGACGGTGGTGGAAGTATAGACTTTACCTGGGCTATCAGGCACCATCCTGAGATAACTGGACAAGCACCCCATCCAGGCAGTGTCAACAAGGAATGCCAGCCGCCTACTGCAAGGGAGGGATGGTGAGGGATTCATATTGCCAAATGGTTCTTATGCATTCACGTTCTGCAGGTTGGTCTTCACATCAGCTTACTGGAGCTGCCAATCAATCAGACTCTCTGTTCCCAGCCTCCTCACAGAAATGAAGTCAATAATCTATCCTACTATAGTTTGGAGCTGAGTACTCTATATACCTGTTGTTCCCAGGTTAAAATCAATAGACCCATCTAATCTACCCTTTCTCTTTTCTACCGGGAAGCAAAGACTTAATTAATCCATAGGGTAGCCATTGTCAACTCTACTTACTTAAAGGCACATGGAGGGTCCACTGTTTTTAATACTAAAATACACTACCTAAGAGTTTATTTGCATATTGCAACATAATTTCAATACCAAGCTCTGTTTTTACTTACTGAAGCTGTCCACCTTATGGAGCCCACATAAGCAATGTTTCTATAGTACTAGATGTATGAAATACTGTGTCTTAGCAGCACTTGTTAATAAAATTATGTTCCAATATGCAAATACACACTTAAGTCTTTTTTTTTTAATATTAAAAGCATGGATCCCATTATGTACTTTTAAATAGTAACTGATATGATAGCGGAAGATCAGGCCCTAATAAAATGTGATTAATGCAAAATACAAAATAATTTTTTTAAATATTTTTTTCTGTTTATAAATTATCTGACTAATCACTGACTAATAATTGGCTATCACTTCCAGGAAGATTGACCCTAGCAGTTTATTTTCAGAGGTCAGCAGTCTGTGGATAAGAGACAAACCATGACATTTTCCACAGAAGCAGATGTGTATAACGATGTTAGCTCTGTCTATACCCGAAAAACAGCTTCTGGTTCATTGTGCCCACCACCAAGAGAAATGTGTGACAGCTCAGTTGTTTATATAAGTTAATATATAAAAGAGGAAACTCATTTCAATTTATTGAAAACCAAGGCATGTTTTATTTATCACACTCTGATTGTAAATGGTCTTTATATGTCACCTGTCAGTGTTCATTTAAGATTTTTTACCAGCTGTGATTATGCACTACTACAATCTACATAGCAGATCAATGTTTACATGGAGCCAAATGGGATTATATACACTGATACTTGCAGATGTGAAGTATAGATTCACCCATCCATATCATAACATTTTTCTGATACCATCACTCATCATTAAATGAGGAGAAAATGGTTATTATTACCTAACTAGTGACTTGCCTGTCAAAAAATGACGGCAATGAGATGTGTATTTTTGGAAAGTAGTTTAGTTATTAATATATGTATTTGACACTTGTAAGGTTTTAGTTAAAATGTAATATATTATAGCTTACCTCTCAGTTGTAATTTGCACAATGTAAAGTAGGAAATTAGGAAATAATTCTCTTCTCAAGTAACAGCAGCAGTTAACTATCCAGTCACTCTGTTTATCGCCTGAGGAGAAATGTAGAATTTTCTGGAAAGTAGGCAGTATTTATAAACTTTGAGGTGCCTCAGACCGTTAGAACGCAATACGCATGCGCTATTTGCGTTCCAGCGTACAATTTGCGTTCCATCCGCCATTTTAGGCGTAATAGTTGTCATTTTCCTGTAAAATGGTGGTTAATATCAGTGTAGTACGTGCCGCAGTGTAGTACGCGCCTCGTGAAGTTGACTGCAGCCTTGTTTCAGTTTTGCAAGTCACTGTAGTATTTTTGCGTGTTTAGCCTTGTTTTCTTTTTGTTCGGCGGCCATTTTTTCTCTCGCTTAGGTGATTTTCGGCTGTCTAAACTCCAATTTTTTTACTTAAATTGAGGTGTAACTTCACTTTTAGAGGTCCTAGGTGCCCCGTCATGCTGTGGGTAAGCTTTTTATGTTTTTGTTGTGTGTATTTATTTTGTTTGTAATGGTTTTGTGGTTGCGCAGGATGCGTCCTTGTTTTCGTATCTCGTACTTCTTTTTCGGCCAATCCGTAGGTGTTTCGTTTTTTTCGGCGGCCATTTTTTCTGTTGCTTAGGGGAATTTCAGAGTTGTAAACTCTTTTATTTGGAGTTAAATGAAGGTGTAACTTCATGTTTCGAGGTCCTGGATGCCCCCCTTGCTGTAGGTAAGCTTTTTATGTATTTATTGTGTTTATTTATTGTGTTTGTCATGTTTTCATGTGCGCCGTTTCGGACGTTTTTTGTGTGTTTGTAATGGGCGCTCCATGCCAGCAACTGAGGCCCTCGCTTTGCGAGCCTGCAAGCGTTAGCAACAGCTCGCATGCTCACAACTATATATGTGATAATGAGAGATAGTGGAATGAGAAATGGGTAAAGATGGGGTGTAGCAGAGAGATAAGAGAGCCAGAAAGGGAGAAGTGAAAGAAAGACGGAGACGAAATAGAGAAAGGGAGAAGAAAGACTAATGAAAGTAGCTAATGTCAAACTCGAAACGGCGTCACACTTTGCAAGCTTTCAGGCTTTCCCGAGGAACGCAGTTCGGGCCGCAAATGTGGACCCTCGCAAAGCAAAGGGGCCTCATTTGCGGAGGTGGAGGCTCTACAGCACCTCACAAGTGGTTACAAACAGCCACAGAAGCGGGACTATAAAAACTATAACACGCAATAATAAAATACGGACTCACACAAAATAATATGACGAACTCGCAAAAATACGAACTTAATGGCCGAACCGTGCACAGAGGAAAACATTAAAAAAACAAAATACACAAAAAATGTAATAAAAACATCACACACAGCAGGGACACCCAGAACGTCTGTAAGTGAAGTTACACCTCAATTTAAGTCCAATTTACAGAGTTTAGACACTCGAAAATCACCTAAGCGAGAGAAAAAATGGCCGCCGAAAAACCCCGAAAACTAAGCACATACAACTTTTACAAAAACCTGTATGAGGTACAACGTACACCATTAGCAAGGACGCAAAATCATCCACACACGCGTACCACATACACAATCGCCGACATTTTACACTAACTTACACAATGCGGAAGTACACAGCTACCCTAACGTCTTCCCCTCTTGCATGCAGCCTATATACACTACACACTGCACACATTGCTGATTATATATATATATATATATATATATGTTTCATTGCCTTGTAGCTTTTTTAACATTCCCTACAGTGCAGATTCTGGTTGTCCTTGCATCTTCTAAGCTGCAACATTGCCAATTCAAGGTAAGCATTCTACTTTCCTAAAGCTCACCTTAGTGGATTTTGCCCCAAAACAACTAAACCACTTTCTTGCCCATGCCGAAGGTTATGGTTTTTGGCTTTCAGAAGCCCTCCTTTTCACTTTTTGGCCCAAAACTACTAAGCTTCTCCACTTTCCTTAAACCCTTTATGGTGGATATTGGCCCAAATCTAGTAAGTAGTGTCCTTGTCCAAGGTCACACTTTTGAGTTTTCATAAGCCCTCCTTTGTGGATTTTAGCCCAAATCTACTTAGCTCCTCAAGCCTTCTGTAAGTCCCAAATCAGCCTTTGTTAGGCCTCACTTTAATCACACTTTCCATAAGTCCCAAATCAGACTTCTCTAGTCACATCTCGATCACGCTTTCCATAAGTCCTAAATCACCACCTTGATCGCATTTTCCATAAGTCCTAAATCAACCTCGTTAGACACCACCGCGATTATGCAATCGACCATTGCTATGTATTGCTGATCTTGCCTTCCACAAGTCTTAAATCAGCCTTCATTATGTATCGCTGATCAAGCTTTCCATGATTCCTAAATCATCCTTCACTACGCATCACCAATCATGCCTTCATTACTAGAAACCCTTATTTGTAGTCGCTGCTGATTCCGGCTCAAATCAGCTGTCGGATGTCTGGTAGCTACCACCAGACACATATCAGCTACCTCTTGCCTCATTTGAACTGCCTTGCCGTTAGAGAGGGACCCAACCACACATTTCTCATATTCTGCACTTTATCTTCTCTCCAGTCATTGCTGTTCTCTTTTTTCACTTTATCCTCTCTCCTTCCTCTCCCTTTTTCTCTTTCATATATTATTTTAAATTTTTTGACAAGTTGTAGGCTCTGATGTTGTTAGACCAGAATCAAATTACTTACCATTGCTATTGCTTGCTATCAAACATGTTTATATTTCTCTTGTTTAGTTGAAGTTTATTGTAAAGGTTAACAATATGTCCAACATGTGAAGTAATAGATTTCAGAAAAGGGAAGGAATTACATAAGAAACAAGTGGTGTGAGGTTTTGCAAACATTGGGCCATATTCAATTGAGCTTTCGTGAGATCCGGAAAACCGTAAGTGAGGTTGCAAGCTAATTTGCTATTCAATTGGCGTCTTTTTGCAGGCTAGGAATGGCTTCCGAGTTACGGGCTTGAAAAAATGGCGATAGTTAAACTTGTAACTTACAGCCTCCAGAAGCCTTTGATCTGTCACTTTCGCAAGGCTAAAATCGCAAATTGCTATTCAATTGCTCAATTTCCCCAAGCCCACAAATGGTTTCACACCCGTAAATTGCAAAAGAAGGAAAAAATCCTACGAGTGCAAGGGAGGACCCGCAAGGGGGTTAAACACCTATTCCTAGCTTTGTAAATGCAAATAAAATATCAATACTGAACTGTAAATAACGGGGAAGCAATGATAGACATTAGAATTAATTGCACTACAGTCTCAAGTCCGCAAATCGGCAGTAAATTCAATTTATTTTTATGTTTCATTTCAAGGTTAAATCGATCTCGGGTATCAATGAGTTAATACATTTCAGGCCACACATATGGACTAGAACAGTATTGGCATTCATTTTCATAATTCTTTATTTTGCGGGTTTGCAAGTCTGATCGCATATCGGACCCCCAAACCTAATTGATTGACATGTAACCTCCATGTTTTACTGCAGTAATTCTGACATTCTGATTTTCTATTGGCTGATTCAAAATGGGTGGGTATGGGCTTGCTGAATTGATCATGTTCTCGTCCTGAAGTGCTCTGAGCCAGTGCATGGTTTACGGTTATGGCTTTGGGCCCGTAACTTGCGGGCTTGAGCAATTGAATAGCATTGCAATTGGAGACGAACGGGAGCCTGCAACACACTCACAGACATTTGCCTGTCTGCGATCGAGTTGCCGGCTTCTATATGAATATGGCCCATTGTGTGTGGTATTTTAAATGTATTAATATTATTACTCTTTTTTGTACAGTACCAGCATTTTAATAGCTCAAATATCAAGGGTATAGTAAAGTAAAATAAGTACAATATGTAAAATTTGTTGATAATGTTTTGCAATATGACTACCCCTTTCCCTACACATGCCTGCCCTGCTTTGTACCTGCCTCATGCTGCATTAATAAGCATTACTGACAATTCAATTTCTAAGTACTAGCCTAATCTGCTAAAATTAAGATTTTATTAAAGACGCTTTTTGTGCTTTACATAACAGCTAATGTTGTTAGTTTGTTACATGCACATATTATACACACTAGTGACATTTTTCCAAAACTACACTAATTCTTTTTGGTGGCTACCAGCTTATCAGTTCTGACAAGGAGGTAGCAAATGAAGAGCACTGTATAGAAAATAGCTGGCATCTTCTGAAAGCCTTTTAGACCACCCTTCAGTCAAAACTGTTGAAGGCTGGGAATCTAATGTTTGAAAGTAATTTTAACAGTGAATATTGCTTTTTTCAAAATAATAGATTAGCAGTTTTATAAATGATCTATGTCCAATGTAAAACTTTAAAGGACCATTAAGTTATCATATTTATAGTATGCTACTTTGAAGAACCTGACTTGATAACGGGCAATATATTTATCTTATTAATAATTTTATAAGATCTATACTCACTTAGGTCCTCTTTAAATAGCTCCCTGACAACATCTCAGTTGCAGAATAACAGCCCCATTAAATTCCAACCCTGCACCGGCAGCCGTCTAGCCCGTATGTCTGCAGGTTTAAATCTGCTGGCGTTACCGAGCGATTACATTCAACAAGGCCACAACCAAAGGGCCGGAGCCGCAAGCCTGTAAAGCTTGCGAGCTGTTAGGGGGCTACAATAGATTCGGTCTGCTGTTATAACCCAATCCTGTAATTACGGAGTGCGACACAGGCCTTAGAGCCAATGAAAAGCGGGATCCCAGAAAATTATTGACAGGGGGAGATAATAAAGCTGCGTTCCACCCGCCCATGCGTTGACTGTGTTTTTTATTATTCCGAACTAGCACGCAGGTCCCAGAGTTGGTGGTTGGTTCTAGAGAGAGAATAGGTGAGTTTCCAAAGCAGGATCTTACGGTTTTATTCCTTTTTATTATTATAAATACTATTTCACACTTAAATTTTGATTACACATTTATACAGATTACACATACTACAAATACACATAAATAACACTCTTAGATACACTTAGAGACAGGTCAACATATACACACCCCTCCCACCCTATACCCCAACAGTTAGCAATTACACATAAAGCATACACTCACTACACATGTACAGGATGACCAACAAGGACACTGACATGTCAGCTTCATGGAATATACAAGGGATAAATGGATCAGTTATGCCTCATTAAATCCATGAGGCTGACAAATCACTGTCTTCAGTGGGCACAACAACAGTAATTAACCAATAGCCAGTCCATGTATGGGTATGGGTGTGCCCCCTGCAGCGTATGCAGTCACAGACCGCAGCCAAAATGAAGAGAGCCAAGAACTGTAAAGATCAAGAACCCAACAAAGATCATAGCTAGCAAATGATAGCTACTCAGAATATCAATCAAATGGTCAGTTACCTCACTCTAGGTGAGATTCATTGTGGGAAAGAGACAGGATTCCATGTTAAAGTGATCTATTGCCTTATTGTAATTTAAATAAAAACAGTTAAACATATGCAAGCTAAGGTTTGTCTACAGACACAGTGATGTTTAACAGCCTCTGCCATAGTGAACATTTCACATACTATGGTTTAACTGCTTTACAAGAATGTAATCTTAACATGTAATCTTGTCTTCTGTCACACATTGAACAGCACTGATAATGAGGTCAATGACCCTGTAAGTGATTCATCCGTGTTCAAGCCTAGATGTCAGATAGTTAGGAAGGAACTCAAAAAAATGTTTTCTTCAACATCATTAACATATATACCTTTCTTTTCTTGTTTCTCTTATCAGCTTCACAGATGTCTGGGACCAACGGGTGCATCGGCTCCATCAGATCAGAAGGACACGGAGCAAGCCCCCGTACAGCAGTATCCGGCGCAGGGGGAGAAGGGACCAGCTCAAGCCCCATGCCCTTGCGAGGAAGTGGAGGTGGAATTCACCTGGGCAGTGGGGCCACTTGCTGGACCTCATGCTACCCTTGTGCTCTTCAACCCCACTGCCCCCTTCCTAACGTAGCTGTAGCTATCACCAGGGCACACACATTGGAGGGACGAGAGAGTCGTGCCCCCACCTTCTCTTCCCCCCATGCGGATCATTGGACTGGCTCCCACAACCAGGTACACCACCACTACCACCACCACCATATTGGAGCCCCCGACCAGGCAACAGCCCCCCACCAGGCCACCTCCTCCACAACCACCAATGGCTCTGCAGCCAGACCTCCATCCCCACCACCACCAAGCCAGGCTGCTCAGGAGGAGAGGCTGGCCGTGTCCAGACAGATCCTGGACTGTATGCAGGCGATCAAGGCCAGTATCTCCTCCAATCACCGACAGATTATGAGCAGCTTGGCCAGGCGCAATAGGGAGGAGAGGAGGCACCATCTCATTACTGAGTCGTACCTTGCTGGGCTGTTTATGATGGTCCATAGCCTTGCCTCATCCACCTCGAAGGCATCCCCTGCACACCAGTAACAGTATTTAGTACTGTACTGTACATGCATTTTTTTTTTTTAATCCTCCTCCGTCTTTTTTTTTACCACTTTTTTCAGATTTGTGTTTTGTCAACACACTGTATGTGTGAAACTGGATTGGATTACACAGTCCAGAGGTTTAAGCATCTGTTTCATTGAGCAGATCTAGACAAGTTGTAAGTGCTTTGCACATTAATGGTTTCTTCAATTAAATTGAGTGATTTCTGATGATATTATTTTTCATCAGATTCCGGTTACAGTGTTGTAGTGACCACATGTGACCCTGGTAGTTGCTATGCATCATGCATATTCTAGACTATCACATTACCACCTGTAGGTATCCCCTTTTTCCCCAAGAGCCTCTTGCCTTTCCGGGGATCTGCCCATGCCACACCCATTTTATTAATGCACAGTGTTGTCCATTTCTGATTGTGCTCTGTGTATGAAATAAAGCTTTGTTATACCGTTCTCACTGTGTCAGTGTGTTTTCAATGGTTATGGGACATCCACATACATCACATTTGTGCCACATTCCTATATCTGTAAACTAATTAGCCCTAGTTACTATGCAATAAATTAATACATATAATAATAATAATAGTAATAATAATAAAGGGTTAATACACCTGAGAGGTCCAATTTGTGATACTGTGGACTATCAACATTCCCCTGAAGGCCTGATAGGTGATAATGTGAATCCATTGATAGCAAAACACTTAATAGGAGGTCACCATATGATAATGTGTATAAATATTGGCACATGGCCACCAGCAATGGTGTGGGACTTTCCAGGATGGAGATTGTCCCTGATGGAGGTGAGTTGGCTGTTGCTCCACATGCCTCTGCATAGCCTCCATGTGTGTTTGCAGCACTTCCTGATGGCTTAGAGTAGTTTGGTGTGGTCCCCTTCTGGATTGCTGCCTTGTCGTGGTAAAGGGGCTTGTGTACTTCAAAGAAGCTGTGAGCTATACCATGTAGGGTCACTCTAGGTGGGCAGGTCATAGTTGAGAGGTCAGCGAAATCAAAGTCCAGTGGTCAGACAAATCCACTGGAGAAGGTACAGGCAACCCAATCTGGTATCATTGGCATGAAAACCTTGTGGAACAGCACAGGCAGAGACCTAGCTAAATGTGCTGCAGTCCATAGGGTCACAGAGAGTCAGACATGACTGAAGGACTGTACAACAAATAGTAAAATGTTCCCCTGGTACTTGATATACTGTATGTGATGTGGCTGTGTAATTTGGCCACTATTTCTTTTACCAATGTAGATGTGATGAGCAAGATGTATATGCATCTATATTTATATTCCAGAGTCCACATTAGAGCCTCTGTGAGTGAGAAAGGGTTAATATTGCACGCAGTTTAGAGTTTTGGTGTTGCTATTAAATCAGGTAGTGTGTCTTTAATTGCTTTATGCATGTTGCAGCATGGCTTTTCATATTGGTATATGCATAACCATTCATATGATGAAATTAAAAATGTTTTAAAGGCCAATTTTTTATTTGGGGATTGTTGTGCAAGGAATTGTAATGTCTTTCATTGCTTTCCCCATGTTATAAAGTCCAGTGGTGTGTTTATATTGTCTTTTACTGTGTTGAGAACTTGTCTGTAAACCTTTGCTGGTCCTATTTGGAGGCATAATATTTTTGGTTCCTTTTGCAGTGTACGGGTTTGAACGCCAGTGACAATTTAATAACGATTTGTGATCAAAACATTTACAGGCTTTACAGATCAAAGGCTTAGCTGGGACGGAGTCCAGAGTTTGATGGCCTGTAGGGGTTTTCTAACAATTTAATAGCTGGCTACGGGCTATGATTTTTACAGTTTGAAATAACTTTTTGCTAGTATCAGCACCATGACCAGATCCTATGAAGTTGAGGTGACACAGCAGAGGTTCCTAAGTTGGTGTTAGTTAAACTATAGTTAATAAAAAGTGTTTATTTATTTCAATGTTATTTTAAAATGTATTTTCATACTGTAAAATGATATTGAATTTTCTTTTTTTAAAGTCATAGGTGCTCAAACTGAGAACAAAAAACACCTAAGTACGTTTGTTCTATAGGTCTGGTCACCTACTCAGAGAGCAGTCATCAGTGAGGTCTAGCTAAACTCCCTAAGACACAGTGAACAAGGAGTTCATGTCTGGCGCCTCTATTATGCTTAGGGTAACAAAACCCTTAAGGATCACATGCATAAACAAAAATAAAGCCAGAGGTAGGTTTGTCCTATAGGTCTGGTTACCTACTCAGAGAGCAGCCTCTTAGCTCACTTGTGCCCTTCACTGGGAGAAATATCCCGTAGTATATAGTCTGGTCTCAACACATTGCAAGCAGAAGGGCCACATTTACATCTGTGGTGTCGATAGTTAAAGATTCCTCAGGTGCTCCACTACCCACATTTTAGCATTAAAACGTATATCAATTAATCCACAAAACTAATTATGTACACACATTATGAAACATTTCCTGAGAGCAGAAGGCCTGTATGCTTGATTATTTTTCAGTTGAGATGCAGTGTTTCCAATCACAGCTGTGGCAGCAGAAATCCGGAGCCTGGATTGGACTGGAAACATTTTGAAATAACCAGGGTTGGCACTTGACTGTGACTTGAAATTCCTTGCAAAGTGAAACATCAGGGCTGACAGAGAAACATGTGGGATGTTCCAGTCAGACCTTCTATAGATAATTACATGATTTTAAACTTTTTTCCACTGCTGACACGTTAGATCAACTAGCTTAAAAATGCTCTGGCAATTAAAATGTGTTTTTATAGATGTTTTTATGAACTGGGTAATGCCCTTGAGGAGAAATAAATTATTAATGCTATGGAAATTTGAGATGCATTTCTAACAAATTGTACAGGATTAAATAATATTTATTAAACATTTTGGGTTTTGTAAGCAAAGGAAAACAGTGAAATGGATAAACAGTGTCTGTAGTTAATGGCTTCATCTGAAAAAAACACCAACATGTCAGGGGAAACATGTAGCAACATTTGATTTGAGCAAAGAATGAATAAATAAAAAGTTAAGAAGAGGAACAGTAAAAGGTGACTCGAATATTTTGATCTCGCCAACTCTATTACCTACTCTTCAAACCCTTGCTTTCCCTTCTATCCCAATCTTGGATTGGTTTGTTCTTGACCTTATTTTTATTTATGTATCAGTATTAACTCTACTTAGCCATTAAAAGGTATAATATCCACTCAAGCTGTTTCTTGCTTTTACATGACTAACGTGGTACCAATCTATATTTAATTAACTCTTTTATAAACATACTGTATCACATTCTCCGTCTCTTGGAGTCATTAGGGGCAAATAGATCAAGGAGAGTAAAGGTTAGGTATCAACTGATAAGAAACAATGGCTACTTTGGGTAAGAGGAAGACAGAAGAAAAGTAGTAATGAAAGTAGTGGAGAGGTTATCTGGCTTCTGAAATAAGGAGGATAGAGAAAAGGTGAAATCCTTGTGCAACTCGGTCATGAGTCATCACAGGTAGTTCAGCTTATACCATTTCTTGTTAGAGAAGAATCAGTGGAAGCAAAGGACATCAGATATTGTCTCCTGTCTATTTCATGGCTGAGATTGTGATTAATAAAGAGTCTGAGCAATGCAAGTCTTGTACGATTAAACTGATCCTTGAGCTGGGTGATCTACTGTCAATGTATAATACCCTTAAAAGGTTTCTCGTGCTAAAACATTGGAAATCATGGGAAAGTTGAATTGACTTGTTCATATAAAAGGACCACTGCAGTTCAAGAAAAAATATATTTGTTTGTCAAGTATGTACCAAACAAACAATATTAGAAGTTGTGTAAGCCAGCACCAGTGTTCCCATTAAAAGCAGAGGAATGCTATGCCACAAAAGCTCCCTAAAAATAACAAAATACAGCAAATTCAGAAAGAAATTCAACATTTCCCACACGTCCAACTTGAATTTCCTTCCCCTTGACTCTCCTCCATTCAGGAACCTGCCAATCTCAGCTCTTCTGGAAATGGCTGCTGAAGAATCCATTTGCCCAAGCAGGTAGAAAGCTCCATGTATGGTAGATTGAGTTGGGCAGAAAAGAAGGGCGTGTGCTTTCAATAGGGAAAGCTATGGGTTTGTGGTGGTGCCATCAAGTCTGGTCCTTATCTGCAGGGCATGCCAGCTCCTTATCTTAATCCCCCGACACATGTAAACTGCATGTAATTCTTTAGATTGTAAATCTGCGAGTTTCAATCCTGCAAGGTGCTTTAGGGAAAGCGCTATGGTCACCGGATTCCAAGACAGGGCCCTCCATTCTTTGCAATGTGGGAATCTTGAACTTGTCATTGCCTGTAACTTAACTCATGTATAGCGCTATGGAATATGTTGGCGGGTTACAAATAAACAATAATAATCATGTCTCCTCTCCGGTTGTAAGCAGAGGCGGGTGATGCCACAAGGTGGCAAGGCGCAAAACTGAAGACCGTGGGCCTAGGCAGAGGGAGAAGGGGAACCAGGCAAGAGGTAGAATAAGGGGACTGATTCTGCTGGGATGGAGATGTTAGCCCAGGAATTGGGCTGGATCTGAAAGACAATGGGAAGGGCATCAGTACAGAAATGCATTTTATGTTTGTTTAATCACATCCTGAGACCTGGATGATGGGAATGTTTATTTCTAGTTATCAGTGTAGGGGTAAGTGGAGAAGGAGGAAAAAAGCAGAAGTCCAGAGCCTTTGTTTGATCACTGGATAAGATGAAAATTGATCCCACATGCCTTTACTATCATTTGCCCCGAAGCTGGACATTGCATCAAAGGATGCAACTAAAGTTTTCCAGAAATGTAAATGCTTCTCTCACATACACAACATTCCCCAGTGTATAATGGAACCTTTCACGTTCCTGCGGAGGCATCAAAATATTTTTTCTAAGGAAAAACTAGCTTCATTATGATCTTAAAATTAAAAATCTTAAAAATCTTAACATTTTCAAACACATTTTTTTTTAATTGTGCAGTGGCCTTTTAAGCTTTAGTATTGCTCAGCGGGCAGTGTCAATAGGGGTAGATAGCTCCCACATTGCAACAATTTTGGTTTTACCTAGAATCCAGTTTTCTGTTTCCAGAAAAGTTGTGTGCCTGTGGTGGAGCTGGGGCCCCACTTGGAAGTCTTGTGAACTCACAGCAATGGTTTCTGCTCTGAAGGCCCCAGTTGCCAACAGTCAGGTCAAACATTTTGTTTTCTTTCTAATTACAGAAGGCAGTATGGGGCTGCAACAGCTAAATGCTCCTGTAGCTGTAATGTGACTTCAGGAATCACTATGTAATGGGGGAAAGCTTCAAAAGCAAAAGCAGTGTGTTTTCATGAATAGGACAGAATGGGCCACAAACATTACATGTAGACGCTCCAGGGTGTATCAACAAAAAAATAAATAAATGAGGACAATGAATGAAATAACCTGAAATCCCATATAAACAAGATACTGCTTGGTTCTGCAAAATGGTTGGAGATGGAAATCCCTCAAATAAACACCAAAGCTTAGCTGCATGTAGCCATCTTGGACAGCAACCAAGAAATAATGAGTTGAGTAGTGTTGAGTAGAAATCATACAGCTGACCTGGACCCTCTAAAGCTTCTTGCATCACAGACCTCTCATAATAGATGATGTCACAAAGCACAGTCACTATATAAGTACCTGGACTGGCAGGTTAAGCCATTCGCATCAGGAAGATCAATAGATGAGCAGTGGAACAGCTGAGTGCTACATAGAGACTGTCTGTATCTAAAGTCCGAGGAACAAATCAATTATAAAGATACTGGTAGGTTCCTAGTCAGGTTATCAAGTATACTTTAAAGATAAAGTTTGGTATCTTAATTTGAACATCGGCTGTGGTGGATTATAAAGATGACTTATTAAGGAAACCACACTTTCTGCAAGAGTGGTTGTCATATAACTTGGCCTACTTCTCCCCTGGGGGAAAAAAATAACAAATGTGCCCTCTGTTTCTGTGCTATGCAGTTTTGATTATATTTTCCAATTATGATGACTGCAGGATATACATATTTTAAAGTAGGATAAGTGGTGTTAAATATCACCACTTTCCATGGCCCTCATTCTATTATCGGCCGTAAATCGGCCGTAAGGCTGCGATTCCTTGCGGGGGTTCAGTTAACTCGCGATTCTATTATACGGCCCCGCAAGGATCTCCTTTTACGGCCGGCCGCATATCTTGGAACCGGCCGTAAACTGTGAAATATAAAAACTGAAAAATAAATTCAAGCCTGCACTGTACAGCTCTGTAAATGCTAGGGATCATATTGGGGGACATGAGGATTAAAAGGAACCCACTCTCAAGCTTGCACATCTGCCCAAACCCGAGTTCAAATTAACTGTTTATTTGCCGGCTGCGGTGTGGGCGGGTCTGAAGTGCTCCAAGCACTCTGGACTTTTTACATGGATATTTTACGGATATTAAAAATAAAATATTTTACGGATTTGAGTACAGGATAATTATGTGCTATTTTTTCTAACACCTAAAATCCCTTTATAGTCTTCGAAAAGTGCAGGATGGCTTTATTTGGGCTATTTTATGTGCTTAATTGGTGCTAGCGAGACCTTTTTCCTGCAAGTAACTGCGGCTCGCTTTTAGCCTTGCAGAGAGGTTTCCCGGAGCAATTGAATTGCAAATCTCTTGCGGCCGTTTAAGATCAAAGGCTTTCCTCCGGCGCGAGCGGCCGCAAGAGATAGCAAGGCACCGGCCGCAAGCCTGCCGGAATCCCCGGCCGTAAGGGAATAGAATAGCCGAATAGCTTGCGGCCGGTCCTTGCGGCCCCGCAACGGCTGCGGCCGATAATAGAATGAGGCCCCATGTGTTTTGCAGGGGCTATTTATCAAACGGAGTTAAAGTTTATCCCAATTCATATTTGGTTCCATAGACAGTTTCAGAAAAAAAGTCACTTGTTTGTCAAGTATGTACCAAATTAATAATATTAGCAGTTGTGTTAGCCATGAGTATAAACATTTTTGAGAAATGTTGAATATTTAAAGACTCTATTTATGAGTACAGGAAGCCATTTGGAGTTTGTTACATCACTTCCTCAGATTGGGGATGTGTTTTTTGGGGGGATGTGGAAGGAAGGAAAAGAGAAACTTTTATAAGATAAATAGATAAGGTTGAAAATTCCACTACACCCCTCATCATCACTGTCCTCCAGTAGATTCAGGCTTCTCACTTCAGGAAATGAAACCATATCTCTCCAGAAATATTAAAGACCTCTCACACACACAGACCTTCCACCTATGTATCATGGATCCCTCAAAGGTCCAGCACAGGCTTCACAATTATTATTTTTCTCTAATTAAAAACAAGCTACATGATTTTTCCCTGCTTAATTATGCTTTTAGTCTGATTCAAAGATTTCAAACAAATATTTTTTTTTTAATGTGCAGTGGTCCTTTAGCTCCTCATATTGCTGCTTAATCCCCTCTAAGGATTAGCTGTACACCTTGCCTATATCTGCAGAAAATATATAAGTATACAGTCAGGTCCATAAATATTGGGACATGGACACAATTCTAACATTTTTGGCTCTATACACCACCACAATGGATTTGAAATGAAACGAACAAGATGTGCTTTAACTGCAGACTTTCAGCTTTAATTTGAGGGTATTTACATCCAAATCAGGTGAACGGTGTAGGAATTACAACAGTTTGTATATGTGCCTCCCACTTTTTAAGGGACCAAAAGTAATGGGACAATTGGCTGCTCAGCTGTTCCATGGCCAGATGTGTGTTATTCCCTCATTATCCCATTTACAAGGAGCAGATAAAAGGTCCAGAGTTAATTTCAAGTTTGCTATTTGCATTTATTATCTGATGCTGTCAATCCTCAATATGAGATCCAAAGAGCTGTCACTATCAGTGAAGCAAGCCATCATTAGGCTGAAAAAACAAAACAAACCCATCAGAGAGATAGCAAAAACATTAGGTGTGGCCAAATCAACTGTTTGGAACATCCTTAAAAAGAAAGAATGCACAAAGGAGCTCAGCAACACCAAAAGACCCAGAAGACCACGGTAAACAACTGTGGTGGATGACCGAATAATTATTTCCCTGGTGAAGAAAACACCCTTCACAACAGTTGGCCAGATCAAGAACACTCCCCAGGAGGAAGGTGCATGTGTGTCAAAGTCAACAATCAAGAGAAGACTTCACCAGAGTGAATACAGAGGGTTCACCACAAGATGTAAACCATTGGTGAGCCTCAAAACCAGGAAGGCCAGATTAGAGTTTGCCAAACAACATCTAAAAAAGCCTTCACAGTTCTGGAACAACATCCTATGGACAGATGAGACCAAGATCAACTTATACCAGAGTGATGGGAAGAGAAGAGTATGGAGACGGAAAGGAACTGCTCATGATCCAAAGCATACCACCTCATCAGTGAAGCATGGTGGTGGTAGTGTCATGGCGTGGGCATGTATGGCTGCCAATGGAACTGGTTCTCTATTATTTATTGACGATGTGACTGCTGACAAAAGCAGCAGGATGAATTCTGAAGTGTTTCGGGCAATATTATCTGCTCATATTCAGCCAAATGCTTCAGAACTCATTGGACGGTGCTTCACAGTGCAGATGGACAATGACCCGAAGCATACTGCAAAAGCAACCAAAGAGTTTTTTAAGGGAAAGAAGTGGAATGTTATGCAATGGCCAAGTCAATCACCTGATCTGAATCCGATTGAGCATGCATTTCACTTGCTGAAGACAAAACTGAAGGCAAAATGCCCCAAGAACAAGCAGTAACTGAAGACAGTTGCAATAGAGGTCTGGCAGAGCATCACCAGGGATGAAACCCAGCGTCTGGTGATGTCTATGCGTTCCAGACTTCAGGCTGTAATTGACTGCAAAGGATTTGCAACCAAGTATTAAAAAGTGAAAGTTTGATTTATGACTGTAAATCTGTCCCATTACTTTTGGTCCCTTAAAAAGTGGGAGGCACAAATACAAACTGTTGTAATTCCCACACCGTTCACCTGATTTGGATGTAAATACCCTCAAATTAAAGCTGAAAGTCTGCAGTTAAAGCACATCTTGTTCGTTTAATTTTAAATCCATTGTGGTGGTGTATAGAGCCAAAAAGATTAGAATTGTGTCGATGTCCCAATATTTATGGACCTGACTGTATATAGGAAATAAATCCATCTGTGACAAGAAAGGACTGTGGGTAAGTATAGGCCTTGGGTCAATTTATTTGTAAGCAGAGATGCATTTACATTTTATGCTATCCTAAAATGCTGTACATTTCAGTGTGAATAAGCTGGGGCAGTTGCAATATGATTAATAAAACAGTTAATGTAACATCTGCTGACACTTTTCAGCGTTGTCTGCCCTTTAAAGCTCAGACAGATTGAAATTGATGGCACATAAGAGCCACTTAGTCTATTTAATCTCTTCATTTTCATATCATGCTGCTAATCTCCTAATTGCACCACAACTTTATTTTCTATTTAAATTGGCTTTTATCTGTCTAAATACATGTTTAAATTCCCTAACTGTAAAAAAAAACATTTACCATGTTCACGCTTAGCTGTCCAGTTTAGCGCTATACAGTCTAATTCAATTGAGATTTGACCAATTGAATAGGGCTTTATATAAATAAGCACATAGCATTTTTTTTACCGAAGTTTTTAGTTAGTGAAGACCTTGCTTTTGGATAGAAGTTCACTAACTAAAAACTTCTGTAAAAAAATATGCTCAGTGCTTATATAGAGCCCTATTCAATTGTCCGAATTGCAATTTAATAAGGCTGATAGTTTATAAAACATTTCATGTTAAACTAACACATTATCAGCTATGTAAACCACAGGCATAAAATCATCTTTATATATTTTGAGAAAGTCTTAATTTGTGCAGACTGCTGGTGTTTAGAAAGTTACATGTTGGCTGTCATCAGCACTTCCTGGTAGTTTGGAGCTTGAGAGTGTGTGCTTCTCTAAAAGTAGAGGGAGGATGGTACGGAGGGAGGTTATTATATCATTGGCTCTGTTAGTATTTGAAACATATTCCCTATCTCTGCACATGTTCAGAAGCAAACAGTCACAGGATAAGTAGCTAACAGTACTCCTCTGAGACACACCCTCTACCAGCGAGTCATTGATGCCTCCAGGCATCTGGAGATTTATAACTGCTCACCTACCTAATTATGATCTCAATCAGACTCAGATTTGTCATACATATATTTGTTTTTACCATAAAGTGGTAATTTAACTGACGTTTAAACCAGAGCTAGAATATGTGCAACTAGACAAGAAATGAAAATATAACATCACGACTCACAGTAATTAAGACGAATAAGCCATGCTAAAAAATACCACTACCCCTTTTTCAAGTTGTTATATGAAAAATGTGTAATAATAGCCACTTTTCAAGTATTTTTTTAATCATATATTTATGTGGCCCACTTCAGAACAAAAAGCTACCAGTGGATGCCCACTTCTGTGAGCATTGCCTTAGCTCCCAGCATCCGAGCTGTCAGGTCACAGAAATAGCAAACATGGGATCAAACAGGAAGAAAAGGAGTGGGCCCAGAAGCTGACAGAATGTTTGTCTGTTGGACGTGTAAAATGTGTATGATTTTTACACTGAGGTGGATAAAATGAATTACATTCAAGTTAAGGTATGTATGTAAGATTAAAACATACACACCATACACCTGTCTAATTTAATTCTCTTTTATTTTACTCAATCATTAGTTCTTTTTACTCATTGTCTTCACACTCTATTTTTTTTTATTTTTATTCATAACTCTTTTGCAATCTCATACCTATTCTCCACCATGCTTCATCCTCCCTCTCTTTCCTCTTCTCTCCTGCCCTTTTTAAATCATTTTACTCAGTTTCACTTTTCTCATCTATTGTTGGCTTGTTCTTCTTTTTTTTTCTCACATTTCACATTTCTATCCCTCCCCTTCACATTACCATTTCCATTTTCCCCATATTGCCATGCACACTCTTCCTATCTGCATTTTCTTGCGTTACATTGTGCAGAGGGATGGAGACTGGGCCGCAGCGCAATATTCCAACATGAAAACAACCCCAAACACACCTCCAAAACGACCACTGCCTTGCTAAAGAAGCTGAAGGTAAAGGTGATGGACTGGCCAATCATGTCTCCAGACCTAAACCCAATTGAGCATCTGTGGGGCATCCTCAAACAGAAGGTGGGGGGAGTGCAAGGTCTCTAACATCCACCAGCTCCGTGATGTCATCATGGAGGAGTGAAAGAGGACTCCAGTGGCAACCTGTGAAGCTCTGGTGAACTCCATGCCCAATCACTTTTGTGAGATACTGTATATATATATATATATATATATATATATATATATATATATATATATATATATATACACCATATATACTCGAGTATAAGCCGACCCGAGTATAAGCCGAGGCACATATTTTACCACAAAATACTGGGAAAACTTTGTGACTCGAGTATAAGCTGAGGGTGGGAAATGCGCTGCCCCCTGTGTCTCTCCTGTGCCCTCTGTGTCCCCCTCTTGTGAGCCCTCTGTGCCCCTTTCTTGTGACCCCCTCTCCCTCCCCTCCCCTGAGTCTCTTCCCCCCCTCTCCCTCCCCTGTGTCTCTTTCCCTCCCTCTCCCTCTTGTCTCTTTCCCTCCCCCTCCCTTATCATCCTCCTCATCCTCCCTCCTCATCATCCCTCCTCATCACTTCCTCCCTCTCCAATTACCCCCCTCTCCCTTTCCCCTCTCTTACCTTCCATCAGCTGCTCCTCTGTGTGTCTTCTGGCTGTGTCGGGACCCAGCATAAACTAATGACGTGACGCGCGTGTGACGTCACGTCATTAGCATATGCCAGGTCCCGACACAGCCGGAAGACACACAGAGGAGCAGCTGATGGAAGGTAAGAGAGGGGAAAGGGAGGGGGTAATTGGAGAGAGGGGAAGTGATGAGGAGGGAGGATGAGGAGGATGAGTCGGGACCCGGCTTATGCTAATGACGTGACGCGCATGTGGCGTCACGCCATTAGCATATGCCAGGTCCCGACACAGCCAGAAGGCGCTCAGAGGAGCAGCTGATGGAAGGTAAGAGAGGAGAAAGGGAGGGGGAGGGAATGAGACACGAGGTAGAGGGATTGAAAGAAACACAGGGGAGGGAGGGGGAGGGAAAGAGACACAGGGGAGGGTGGAGGGGAAGAGACACAGGGGAGGGGGGAGAGACACAGGGGAGGGAGAGAGCAGCAGGAGCAGGGTGACTCGAGTATAAGCCGAAGGGGGCTTTTTCAGCATTAAAAAAAGGGCTGAAAAACTTGGCTTATACTCAAGTATATATGGTATATATAATGGTTCCTTGCCAGAGCCAGAGCAGTTACAGCATTTGTTACAGCACTTCTCACTCATTATAATATTCATGCCATTTGCATTTCATTTTGGCCCTGTCTAATCCTTAAAGCTTGATTTACAGCCCTAACCTGGGGGAGCAAATGGTTTACATTAGTGTATGATTTGGGAAAAAACTTCTGTAGCCTATTTACAACAGTGCTCTAAATGATAGCACTCAATTAACATGGAGGCCTATAAACTTTAAAAGTGGATCAATCGCTGTTACTCAGGGCATGAAATCATTTTTAATTTTCATGATGATTTATGCTAGATTTGGGTAGAATGGATAAATAAAAGTTTTAGATCTCCCTGGGTCATACCATTATATGATAACTTTAATTACTGGTTTACTTAGTATACTCCTTTCTTTTTGTTCTATATTCACTAAAGTATGTCAGTTCTCTGTGACTCAGCTATCTAAATTAACGATTAACAGCCTTATTAAATTGCAATTCTGCAAATTCTTAAGGGCTCTATATAACCACAGAGCATATTTTTTTAATAGAAGTTTTTAGTCAGTGAACTTCTATCCAAAAGCAATGTCTTTACTAACTAAAAACTTCTGTAAAAAAAATATGCTATGTGCTTATAAAGAGCCCTTTAGAAGTTGCCGAATTGCAATTTAATAAGGCTGTAAGATTGTAGCAAAGTGTCTATTTTCCATAATTACAACCCTTTTGAGGGGAGTCTGTTAAAATATAAGTTACATGGGTCCTCATTCAATTGCTATTTGGCCAATTGAACAGGGCTCTAAAGAATCACATAGCATATTTTTTTTAAAGACGTTTTTAGTTAGTGGAAACCTTGCTTTTGGATAGATGCTTACTAACTAAAAACTTATTTAAAAAATATATGTTATGTGCTTATTTACAGGCCTATTCAATTGGCAGAATTGCAATTGAATGAGGGCCATGGTATTTAACAAATACAAGTCAACAATGAAAAACAGCTTTTTTTTGCATTACTAAATACGTATTCAATCTGATCCATGTGCATGTGGATTTGTAACCACTATCACATAGTATAAAAGTGTATTTAGATTTATTGTTATAAGGACCTCACTCACATTAAAGGGATATTTAGTCAAATACAGACATGTTTTAACTAGGTGACTTAATTTGTTTCCTCCTCAATATAATTGTCTTTGGGAATGTAAGCTTCATTTGCAAGGGTAAACGTTTCTCACCTTGTGGAGCCTCCCGCCTTTCTTGCTTTTCTCTCTCATGTTCAGTGGCGGAGCTACTGCTGGTGCACCTGGTGCAATGCACCGGGGCCCTGCCCCTGGAGAGGGCCTCCAGAGCTCTCCACATCTGTTTCCCCCCCTTGGCCCCTCTTGATCCCCCCTCCTGATCACCCCCCTGCCGCTCTTAAACCCCCCTCATTGTCCCCTCCGCTAACCTTCTTGACCCCCCTCCTGATCCCATCATGACCTCTTGATCCCACCCCCCCTATGATCACCCCCTCTTGATCCACCTCCTGATTCCCCCTCTTGGCCCTTCCTACCTCCCCAGGAACACTCCTCTGCCACTGCATCCTTCCCTTGCAGCACATCTGCTCTCAGGCAGGGAATAACTAGTGTGTGATGTCACTAACCTTAAAGCCACTATTTTTTTTTTCTAAAGACTAATGTTTTTTTTAAATAAATATAGAAAAAAATCTGACCACAGTGGTTCATTAATAGTAAAATGGCTGCACCCACAGTGCAAGGTAGAAAACATAAATGATGATCAAGTATCATTATCCCTATATTTTGCTAATGTATTACTATAGGAAGTATGTTGCAAAGCACAATATTGATTACATTTTTTTCTGACTTCATTTAAATAACTTTTGTAGTTTGCTAAAATTAAGTATGTAACAAAATAGCATTTGCCTGTATGCAACACAGGAACATAAAAGCATTTTAGAGAAAATCTTCTTGAGGTTTTTGTCATGGGGTATTCCATTTTGAACTGCTAGTCTGCTTAGGGGAGTGGCTATTCAATGGGGCCTAACTGTTATCATATATATAGTTGTCGTAATTGTGATTTGTCGGTAACGCTCTCAAATTGCAGGCTTGCACATGCCCAATGAGCGTCGAAGGCGCAGGTCATAGCGAGACCCACAAGGTAGAGGTGGGGAGAGGATCGCAATAAGCGCCATTGCGAGACCCGCAATAGGTCCAGATGGACAGGCGAGGGCCGCAACGGAGGCAGGGAGCCCCATAAGTGCTAATTTGCTATGCAATTGGCGTTGTTTCGCAGCCTCAAAATGGCTTCCGAGTTATGGGCTTGAAAAAAAAATTGCCACCATTTTTTTTCAAGCCTGTAACTTGGATTTAACCGCCAAAACACGCCAATTGAATAGCAAATTAGCTTTCAACTTCACTTACGGGCCCTCCCCTGAGTGCCTTTGTACCATAAAGTAGAGGGGAGGAGAGGCTCGCAATGAACACCGAAGGCGCTCATCTCGAGGTTTGCAAGTTAGAGGCGGGGAGAGCCCTCGCTTTGTGTGGCAAACAACAGCATGGCAAGGCTTACATTTTTTATGCTGTCATTTTTGACGGGCAAGTCGTTTGTTGAATTATAATATCAAGGATGACATTGGGAGAGAATGTTTTCAACATAAGTTAATACAAATCTCATCTGAACACATTTCCAATCTTTCCCTCCCAAATGTCTTTCATTATTAAAAAAAAACTGAATACACTAGTTAAAAATTAAAAGGCTGTAATAATTTAAAACTCTGTAAAACATTGTGCCCATTATCAAGTCAGAATTGAATATTATGACACTTCAGTGGTCCTGTGAAGATGTAGGAGTCTAAGCTGATGAGCTTTGATAGGCTATGATCTCTCCATTCTTAGGGAATGTCCCCCATCATCTCATATGGCCCAAAACCATTAATAGTCCCTAAATAGAAATCTTGTGGTACAGAACCTATCTTACATCTAATTGTTTTATTCTAAAGAAAGTTGATTTCTAGCAGGACTCGCTGTTTTACAATATTAATTAGCGCCCTTTGCTACACAACTTAGCTGTCACAGATTTTGCAGCTCAATTCTGTGTCTTATTAAGCGTGCAGAGAAACCTGACTTTCTGCAGGCTCTCTAATTACCACTTCCTGGGAGATAGCTTTCTGTAAGAATGCTCTGGAATACTTTATAGTCGCTGCACGAATGGATTGTGAGCAGTATTATCTTGTTTTTTATAAGGTCAGTGCAACTCATGTACAGTGTATGACTATATCATTTCACGCTACGCATGCATTCCAATTCAGTTAATCCCATCATTACCAAATTGGAACCACTTTAATGTCTGGGGAAAAACAAGTGTAAATTGTTTTTTTAATATAATTATGAGATGGTTTATAGCCTATTATTCCAAGACATACTGGGGGAGATTCACTAAGCTTTTGCAATTGTTGTAGTGCTACTTTCCCCCATCTGAATTAGATATTGCAGTATTCTCGACAAAGAAAGATGCTTAATGATTAACCCTCTAGTACCTTGTAAGCTGTGATTTGTCCTTTTCAGTGGAACAACTTATGTCCATATAGCAAACTACAAAGATGAATTAAAGGAATTCCCTCTTTTTGAAAATAATTGAGCATTTTAGCTGGGAAAAATCTATATACACACACACACACACACACACACATAGATAGTTAGATAAACATGGTCTCCACCTATACAGTCACTGTTACTGTAGGAAACTTTCTTGTGGTTCCACACTCTGGTTTGTACCAGATGCAGCAATAGCAATGGGTGGAGCACTGGCCTACCCTTTTCTCCAAATGCTCCACCCAAGGGGCCATTAGTTATGCAGTTTTTGTTCATTGCACACAGTCAGTTTTTTTTCTTATAGGTTACACAATTCCTTTCTTTCAGGTACCTTATACTTTCAGGACCTCTGCCAGTTCACCTCCTCTTATCTGTGCTGCTTGCAGGTTTGATCATCTGTATAAAACTCCACTTATTCACATACATGCGTTCTAGGATTCATGTATATACATATATATATATATATATATATATTGTATTTCTCTGAATTCTGAGCAGGAAAAACGTATTTCAACTTGTTTTAGACGTTCGAATGTGAACACAAATGTACTATGTATTTGCTGTACTACTGTATGATGGAGGGCTTCTTTTGCCCACCATCACTCTTTTGCCCACCATAAATTAAATGATTTTTGTAATAAACTGGTGATGAGAAGGTCATGTGCTGCACAGTTTTTCATGAGTAACAGGCCACTGCTGTCATACTTGCCTACTTCATTTCTCCCAATAACTCTTTCCACAGTTGTGGCATGGCAACTAACTTTAGTGTTAAGCTAACCAATCAGCTTGTGTGTGTGGTGCACTGACAATAGCAGGGCATCTAATTATTTTTTGATTTGCTCCTTCACATCCTTGGGTTGGTCATTATGGAAGAGTATTATTTATAATTATGATTTTATACATTTAGCCTTTGTGCAAATTAAAAGTATGGCGCTATGAGCATTTTTGTCTTTAGAAATGTTTAGGGAGCTGTTGTATATACTGTACATGAAAGCAGCAAATCCATCTTTGCATTCATTTAAACAAAATTAATTAGAGCCAGATCATATTTCCCGAATATATCTGTGAACAACTGTCAATAAATAAAATGACCGAGCAACTGACTGACCCAACAGTACTCATGCAACCTATCTTGAAATTCTGGCATGAGAACTGCCCTTGAGGACTAATATATCAAAAGCAGTTTTTACAAGTGGTTATTGTCCATCATTGACACAAGACAAGGCTTAGAGGACTACTACAGAATAGGACACACTTCACATGTTTGTATGTAGCAGACACTGTTTGACACTAGTTTGACTGGAACCTAAGTGAAAGGTTTATCCTACTGGGACTATTCAGTCCTATTGTCAAATGGCTGTTTTTAGTTGTAGGGTTTCAAAAGAACTCAACAGAGATCCTATCTGCATCAAATGTTCATTTAAATCAGTCCAGGTGTTCTGTGTAAAGTACAACAAAACCTTGCATGGTCATATATACCACTCTAAGCCTACAAAAAAAATCAGAAGTCTGGTATAACATTTGAATTCCCCAGTATGGATTTTATAGTGCAAAACATCTTTTTTAGTAGTTTCATGAAATATAAAATGTGGCTCTTCACAGTCCAGCATAGTACGGGTATTATTCAATCAGCTTTGGAGCCTCATCCAATCCTTAGGTCGTTAATTATTCATTATAAACACTGAAGTGCATCGGAATCCTAATGAGATCTTATCTGTTCATATTATGTGCTACATTGTATCATGGCAGACTGTTAATACGCATCTCAATCAAAAGGATAGGATGACTTTGCATGCCTTCAGCTGATGAGAGACTGTCAGCCTCATTGTGTTTGATGGATTTTTCCAAAGCGTTATTAACGCAATTTAAAGTTTGTGAACAAAATTTAATTATTGAGTACTTTTTTCATATTAAGCCGGCGGAATATGCAAACATCTATAAATCAAATGACCTCATTAAAGAAGAAGCCGCCCTGACAGCCTCTCTGGATAATTTTAATTGGCTTGAGCTGAGTGGATCTGATCGTGGGCATTATTAATGGTGAGTGGCATCACCTCTAAATATGAGGACCAGGTGGAAAGGTCATTCTCATAACGCTGTTTCCCAGTAGAATGTAATTACACACAAAACTCATTTCATGTTTTCGAGGTGAGATAGAAGGAGCTGAGCATTGGAAAGGCTTAGGCATACATGATGAGATGTACTGTGCAATGTAACAAAAGGGAGCCAATCTATTTATCACAATGGTGTAATGTCTGTGGTATTAGGGAATATTGAAGTTAAAAGAACCACTGTGGTGATATATTTAAAATATACTGTTTTAAAGAACAACACATAAAAATATGCTAAATGTTTTTAGAATGTAAAATAATATAATGCAGTCTCTAATATATTACCTTCTGTATATAGTTGTGATGCTGTATAATCTACCATTTTGTTTGGTCTACTTCCTGAGGTTGGAGGAGAAAGTTCCTATCTGGAATTTGGCATCTGCAACTGCTGTTCTATTTATTAAATCTAATGACATGTTCATTTGTTTACATGCACACACCTTCTTGCAAAAGTAACAGACAGGAACAGCACATAAAGTAAAAGGGATGCCTGCAGTAATTAATAATTGGGCATGAAAGATAAACAATGTATGTGTGAGTTGTGTTTACTTTGTTACTAAAAAATATTTTGCCCATTATCATGTTTAGTTATTTAAAATATCAAAAAGAAAAAGACTGACCACAGTGGTTATTTAAGTGATCTCTGAACTACTGCTCTGCACCATCATGTAGAATAGTAAAAATCAAGTAGAAAAGGTATACAAACTTTGAAGTGTTTTTCACCATTTTATGATTGTGAATAAAGACCATTTTTTTATATGGTCTTTTAAATATATGTCTAGTGTGAGGCTGTTTATACCAACAGGCCCCACTTGGTAGAGGCAAATAAAAACAAGCTAAAAAAAATAGAATAAAAAAAGGCGGGGGGGGGGGGGCACAACCACCAAATAGTCTCTGTAAAGTCACAAAACAGTCACAAAATGTTGTGTGTATCAAATCCCAATAATCTTAGACTTTTAGATATCTTGCACAATCTTCTTCTGGTTCCGCTGCCTTTCAAAGGTACGCTGTCCTCAAAGCGACCAAAACTGATAAATCTTCAAGACAAAAAGAGAAAGAGAAAAGGCGACACCCTAGTGCAGATTATCCCCCAGCATTCAAAACCCAATAGAGTTATATGTATATAAATCTCCACTTATGGTTAATGAATGCCAACTCACATGTTGCTACCTCAAATACATGAGGTATGATACAGATGTAGGCTGAGACTCCAGCGGTTTGTGACTCCAACGCTTTATAATCCACCTTGGCTTTGTTCTTGTTAGTAAGGCAATATCTCCAACTATACTGATAAACAGCGAAGGTCTCCAAAAATAGGTCAAACTTATGGTATTTTAATTTAAATTTGACCAAATATTAGCAAATAAAAAACTGTGAGTCTTCCACTGATCACATGGAAAAAACTCCCAGTTTACATCAACAATATAAAAATCAGCAATAAAAACAAAACAGAACAAGACGCGTTTCGCACCGCTATTGGAGCTTCCTCAGTTGATAAAATGAATTAAATTAAAAATATGTATATATAAGAAAGAAAAAATAGAAAGTAGTATTTTGTGCAAATCACATCAGAAATAGATGTGTGTAATAAAATTTACCATCCAGGGGAATAGCTTTAAAAAGCCCTATATGTATCCCACTCCTATTTATAGGAGAATATGTGTTTTAAATATGTATACTTGATAGTGGGTAAAATGTTTTTAGAAAAAAATAAACACTTACGTTGACTAATGCTATACTCTTCTTCATTTCAGTATGATCAGATGATGCGCTGGATCTTAAACTTCAGCCCTAGTAAGCAAGCACTCGAAATTGAATCAGTGAAAGTAATCTTCCAATCTGATTGGTTAATATTAACCAACCAGGGAAGACTACAGCCACATATTCTGATTGGTTAAAGATTAATCAATCAGGATTGTGTATACTCATAACATTGCCTAATAGATCACCCAACCAGAGAAGGGAATAGAAGGAGAATATTCCCCAAGGGAGATAGTGATTATGAGAAACAAGGGTCTGTATGAACTCCTATGATAGACAGGAACTATAGGACAAGTTCAAGTATTGTTCTTGAAAAGATGATATTTTTAAATGTATGACATCAGGCCATTAAACATATTGCAGTGTTAGATTTTATAGCACTGAAGTAGTTTATTTAATGTGAGTCTTATTAGGAGTCAACCTGCTCTGCAAAATTTACTGAAAAGGTCTCAGGTTCTGAAGGGAGCTTACATTATAAACTGCCAATAAATGCTTATAGCCCAAAAGAAATAAGCTGGCATTTTTGGTTGCAGCAAACATTGGCCCCTATTAAATTGTCCAAATTGTAGTTACTGGAGCCCATAATGTAGCCTGCAAAAGTTACTGCTATTAAATTGGCCTCTTTTAGATACCCGCAATGGATCTGCGGGTTACAGGCTGAAAATCTCTATGGTTGTCAAAATCGTAACTCCGACCCAGCTAAGCCTTTGATCTGTCAAGCCCACAATAGCTAAAATCGCAAATCGCTATTAAATTGCTACAATTCTTCAAGTTTGCAATTGTTTTCACACCCGTAAATGGTAAATGTAGCCAAAAATCCTACAAGTACTATAGAGGACTCGCAAGAGGGTTACACACCAGTTCGTAGAACTGTAAAAGAAAATAAGCAAACAACACTGCACTTTAAAATACGGGGAAAGCGAGGAAAGACATTAGAATTAATTGCGCAACAGTCTCAAGCTCGCAAATCGGCAAAAAAAAAAATGCAATGTGTAATTTCTGTGTTATATTGATCCCAGCAATCAATGGGGTAATATATATCATTAAACTTGCATGGACTAGAATAGTCGGTTTATTAATTTTTTTAGAATGCAACATTTCTGGATTGCGAGTCCGATCACAAATCGGACATCTAAATACTAATTGATTGTGTTTGAACCTCCATGTTTACTATTGGCTGTTTCTAAATCGGTAGTTACGGCCTTGCTTAATTGATCATGCTCTGAAATGCTACTTACAGTTACATGGTTTATGGTTTTGGCTTTGGGCCATGCAGTTGCGGGCTTGTTCAATTTAATCGTTCTGTAACTTGTAAAATTTCAAGTCCTCAGACTTACAGGCTGTTGAAGGTAACTGTGGGCTTGGAATTTTATAGGGGCCATAGTGTATAGAGTCATGTCAATCTACACAACAGTTAGGGCAGTTTGAGGATTATCAGGTTTATAAAAAAAAACTATATGAAACAGCAAACATTAATTTAACATCAATTTTGCAGATTCAAAACTTTTGTCAATTGGGTATATAGGAGTGCTCTGTCTGATGATGAAAGGCAGTATTGTTAAATTTCCTTTAATTTGCCTTTCGTCATTTCTATATACGGTATGAAAAGACCACAGAACTGTCATAACTACTGTGTAGTATAAGTTTCGATCGTTTATTTAGTAGCTGATTGGTGATAAAATTAGTTAAGCTCTAAAAGCTTCACTGAAAGTAGATCATTTTTAGAACGTAATATTTGGACTTTAGTGCTGTAGAGCTTAACAGAGCTACTATACGGCATTCAAGGGTTGGATAGGATCAGCAGAGGAGGTGTGAGTTTATCTCATTATGTTCCAATATGATGTAATGACTTGCAGAGAGGTGGAGACAAAGCATAGGTGGTGGGAGGGGTTAAATGGACATTATGGGTGTAAACCATTTAGGGTTTGCCTAAAAGACTAAGGTTCCTATGTAAATCCCTGAAAAAACAATTCAGAGCGCCATAGCAGCACCATATATCCTACATAGCTATGTTATTTCTTCCACCCCTAAAACAGTAGCAAACTACTGCGGGACAAAAGCAAGGCATAAATCTCCAATGAGTTTTGCACGACAATAAATTACGAGTTATTCCCTGAAACCCTGACACCCAAACCCTATGCTTATTAGATTTTACGGGTCACTCGCAAGCTAGTGCACTCCCCTATCTCCCTAAAAATGAAGAATTTCTTATGGGTACCAAAGACCACTCGTAAAGGCCTTGTAAGCCTTTGCTGGGTACCACAGTAGCAGTTAAAGACACAGTACACAGTCTCTAAACCAGTACACCGGTCCCTAAAACCCCAAAAACTTCAAGTGGGGTGGTCCTTAAAGGACCCCCCCCCCTTGCTCGTACTATTAACCCCCGATCGGGACCCGCCGCCCACCTACTATTAACCCCTAGAGGCCAAGGAGTCCCGATCAAAACTCCCTGGCACCTAATATGACCCCCCCCTCTATCAGCCTAATTAACCCCCTAATTAACTACCCAATACACCACTACCTAATTTGTTGTTGTGCAGTCCTTTCTGGCTACCAGGGACCATACCATAGATGCAGCATGCCAGGCACATTTGTCTGTGTTTCTGGTTTTACTTTTCCATATTGTTTTCATGGCAAATATAGTGGATTGCCAGTTCCTTCTCCCATTTGTCTGGCCTCTCTGCTATGGGTGACCCTACATGGTATAGCTTGTCACCATGACAAGGTAGAGATCCAGAAGAAGACAACCCAATTAACCCCATAATTAACTACCCAATACCCCACTACATAATTAACCACCTAATTAACCTACATATCCACCCAAATTAACCTACCTAACCCCCTAATTAAAGTACTTGACCCCCATTAACTAGCTAATCCACCTTAATTAAAGGCCTTACCCCTATAATTAAAAACACCACTAATTAAATAAAAATAAATACTAGTTAAATGAAAACACCCCACTAATTGCAAAAATAAAAACATGCCACTAATTACAAAAAATAAAAAAGCCAAATTGCAAAAAACATATAAAAAACCTACATTACATAAAATAAAAAATACTTCATAAAAAAAAGACTTACATTAAAAAATAAAATAATACATAAAAAAAACTATTAAAATAAAAAATAAATCATACCTGTAAAAAAAAAAGGGTTAATAAGAACACCTACCTGCCCAAAATGATCCTCCAGTGAGGGTCAACGATGCCCTGATCCTCAATCTTCTGCCCTGGACTAGGCGGGCTATCCAGCTTGATTGAAGAAAGTCTAGTCCTCTTCTTTCTTGCTTGAAGCCATTGATCCTCAACCTCTGGACCAGGAAAAGGCCCTCCTAGGAGGAGCTACTGCCGCAAACGGCGGTTGGTGTGCTTGCCCCTGCTTTAAAAAATGCAGTGGAGCATATAAGACTTATTTGAACATATGCTCTGAAGCTATTTTGTGTCCTTCTGAAAAGGATGCTTCATGGCATAAAGTGACAGTTAATTCAGCCCAACTTGAAGCACACCACTGTAACATACTCATAAAAACATATTGAAATACTTTTTGAATTGTTGTAATAGATGCATTTTTCACATAAAAAACCTGCAAGAAGTGTATGTTACTTGAGCTCTGGCAAGTCCCCTAGGCAGATTGGCAGCAAAAGCTCAGAGCAGAAACATAGAGTGATTTAACCCTTCTTAAATACATCTGTGCAGAGAAATGACTGCTTCAATCTGCTAAATATGTGACTTTGGAGATAACCAGTAGCTGAATGCATTCTTGAGCCCAAGGAAAAGCTATACCTATGTGCGCAGCATTTTCTACTACTTAGTTCAATTTAAAAAAGGCAATAGATAATTTTAACATATAATTTTGCCCTCTTTCACATCAGGAAGCGCATTTATGTTGAGGTAACTATCCCTTTAAACTGTGGTCAGAAATAATTGTAGTACTTGATTTGAATCTTACTATGAGTATTGAGATTTGGAAATCACATTTGCAGTGGCTATGTCAGGTTGGACTTAGGACAGCACTGCCCCCCCCCCCCCCACTCTGCATTGGCAGTAGCTCCACCCTTGCTCATATGCCAATTGTCACTCTTTAGGAGAATCATCTTTCCTAGTGATATCCCCCTGCTACTTTCAGCCTACCAAATGTAAAAGGAAAGTCCCACAACCAGACGTGACTATGTTCACTTTCTCCTGTTGTTATCAGTATAGGATAAAGTTAGAAGCCTGGAGTGTCAGTTATAGAGAATTAATGCACTTGTGAAAACGTGTGTATCTCTCAAGCGTAGTATGTGCAACATACACATGTGCATACATTTTCAAGAATAAAAGAGTCCCTCTTTGACCATTTGAAATGTTGGGGCTTGGTTACCTGAGTGGTAACACTGGACAAAGACATGCTTGAGCAGAAACCCACAAATCGTTTGTCGCAGATTTGAATAAGGTTGATATCATTTGTCCACAAATCCATTTCCATAAATAGTGCAATGAATAGTAGTGCTCCTAGAGGCCATTTACAATCTGATTTAACATTTGAAACTTAATATAACCCTATTTTGTTACTTCTAATAATGTTTGTGCATGACGATTTGGTAACCTGGGTGAGGCCTTAGATATTCCACCCCATATCAGTTACAAGTAAAGGAAAATAGAATAACAGCTTGGAAAAGTTATCGAGAGTTTTATCTTAGTTGGACACTCAAGATCACAACTTCTTGGTCCGGACCGGAAGTGACCAGATGTAGAAGCGTCACAGTGCTGGGCGGTTTCAGGAGGGGGGGCGGGAAGTAACCCCGGGAGGAGTAACCCCTTGTACCTGAAGCATTCTCTAGCCATTAGGAGCTAAACAAATATATGGACAGATAGACACAATCGGTCTTGGGCTGGAATAGGGAGGTAAGAGATATCCTTCCCTATTTTTCCCAAATTGTAACACCCTCGGTCTTGGGCTGGAAAAGGGAGGTAAGAGATATCCTTCCCTATTTTTCCCAAATTGGTGGGTATATGATGTTGGCCCTGGGAACTGTATAATGCTGGAGAACATAAAATAGGAAAGTATATACTGAAGCAGCAAGGAAAAAAAAAGGGTGGACATATTTAAAGGGTTGAGGATAGACTTGTGTCTAGGGGCAGAAGAAAAAGACCTAGCAGAATTATATCTCTGCATACATCTGTATGTCAAGCTAATACCCCCAAATCCTCCCAAATTGATCCCTATCTACAGTGCCTTGCAAGAGTATTCACCCCCCTTGACTTTTTACCTATTGTGTTACATTACAGCCTAAAGTTCAATGTTTTGTTAATCTGAATTGTATGTGATGGATCAGAACACAATCTAAGTTGGTGAAGTGAATTCACTCACCCCCTTTGTTATGAAGCCCATAAAAAGCTCTGGTGCAACCAATTAGCTTCAAAAGTCACATAATTAGGGAAATTATGTCCACCTGTGTGCAATCTAAGTGTCACATGATCTGTCATTACATATACACAGCTTTTTTTTAATAAAAACAACTAAGCAATAGGCACCACTAACCAAACACTGCCATGAAGACCAAGGAACTCTCCAAACAAGTAGGGGACAATGTTGTTGAGAAGTACAGGGTTAGGTTATAAAAAAATATCCAAATCTTTGATGATCCCCAGGAGCACCATCAAATCTATCATAACCAAATGGAAAGAACTTGGCACCACAGCAAACCTGGCAAGAGACGACCGCCCACCAAAACTCACAGACTGGGCAAGGAGGGCATTAATCAGAGAAGCAGCACAGAGACCTAAGGTAACGCTGGAGGAGCTGCAGAGTTCCACTGCAGAAACTGGAGTATCTGTACATAGGACGACAATAAGCAGTACGCTCCATAGAGTTGGGCTTTATGGCAGAGTGGCCAGAGGAAAGCCATTACTTTCAGCAAAAAACAAAATGGCACATTTTGAGTTTGCGAAAAAGCATGTGGGTGTCTCCCAAAATGTATGGAGGAAGGTGCTCTGGTCTGATGAGACTAAAATTGTACTTTTCGGCCATCAAAGAAAATGCAAACCCAAGACATCACATAACCCAAAGAACACCATCCCCACAGTGAAACGTGGTGGTGGCAGCATCATGCTGTGGGGATGTTTTTCAGCAGCTGGGACTGGGAAACTGATCAGAGTTGAGGGAAAGATGGATGGTGCTAAATACAGGGATATTCTTGAGCAAATCCTTTACCACTCTGTGCGTGATTTGAGGCTACAACAGAGGTTCACCTTCCAGCAGGACAATGACCCAAACACACTGCTAAAGCAACACTTGAGTGGTTTAAGGGGAAACATGTAAATGTGTTGGAATGGCCTAGTCAAAGCCCAGACCTCAATCCAATAGAAAATCTGTGGTCAGACTTAAAGATTGCTGTTCACAAGCACAAACCATCCAACTGGAAGGAGCTGCAGCAGTTTTCAAGAAGGAATGGGCAAAAATCCCAGTGGTAAGATGTGGCAAGCTCATAGAGACTTATCCAAATCGACTTTGAGCTGTGATTGCCGTTAAATGTGACTCTATAAAGTATTGACTTTAGGGGGTGAATAGTTATGCACATTGACTTTTTCTGTTATTTTGTCCTATTAGTTGTATGCTTCACAATAAAAAATAAAAAAACATCTTCAAGGTTGTGGGCATGTTCTGTAAATTAAATGATTCAAATCCTCAAACAATCCATGTTAATTCCAGGTCGTTAGGCAACAAAACATGAAGAATGCCAAGGGTGGTGAATACTTATGCAAGACACTGTATATAATGCTACAGCACTTAAGAACTATGTAATAAAAATTGGGAAAAATATACTATCAGCACAGCCGCCCCACCCCCGCAGCAATACCTTTAATGTCTACACTTATGACTATTTTTGCTAGCAACAGTAAACTCTGTAGAAATGTACTTATGACATTTTCATGTTGGTTTAAGCTGACAAAGAACACTATCCCGTGGTAATCTCTGAGAAAATCATTTAATAAGGGACCAATTTTAATAGTCTTTCTTTCATCGTTCAAGACACAGTGTGCTCCTATTGATTTTGGAGGAACTAACTATTTTTAATTCTTTGGTAAATCAGACATACAGGGAAAATATGATTGTAATCTGGATGTTGTCCATAGACTACCTCGGCCAGCTAGACTTGATCCTAGCAGTCCAAGAGATGTGTGATGGTAAAATGTCACTTTATAAAGTATAAGAAGCTATAATAAAAGCCATGTATAGGGTTAAAACACTGGAAGTTCCATTCATTAATATTCAGCTATCCCCAGCTACTTTTAGTAAAAGAAGAGTAGACGTGAGGGCATAATATATAGATGGGGCTTTACAGTAAAACTTTTTTATCAAAAGAGGTCCAACTTGAAATACAGTTAATTCAGTAAAGGAGGGAGATAAACTCCATTTAGAATGGAATATCGGGGTGATAAAAAACAAGGCTTAAAATAACAAAGTGTAATGGACAGCATTTATAGATAGGAGGGGGGAGATGATTGGTACATGAGGTGAATAGTTCATTGAGAGGTAGTAGGGGAAAATAATAAATAGAAAATAATGAGTTACAGTCACTTATATAGTATTATTATTGAAATATAAATTATTTATGTGGGGTATTATATTAAACTAAATGAGTAGTAAAAAGATGTTTACCAACACAAATGATGATTTACTCAGAGTAAACTGATTTTTTCTCTCCTTATGTAGATGTGATATTTTCAAAATGGCCTAAAGAAACTTAATGAAATAAGGTATAGCGATTATAATAATAATTCACTATTAACACGTATATGAGTTATATATTTAAGAGGTTAAGGGAAAAAGAAAAAATAAAGAAAAAAAGAAAAACAGGAGAGATATAACACATAAATAGTTAATCATAGCATTACATTTAGCAACATATTATATAGAAATGTATTTAATGCACGATTATACATTGGAATATATTGCAAATTCCCCTAAATCCCCCCCCCCCCCCCCCACCCCAAATAATTTTGCTCCCAGCATCTATTACTCAATTTCTGCCGGAATATATTATCAGGTCATATTGTACAATAAAGCAGAGTGGAGATATATATACAGTTAAGTACAAAAGTATACAATATATAATAGTTTTATCTGCTCTCTCCCGAGGAACCCTATAAGGGGCTCCATCTGTGAGGAACGGTCAGTCACTCCAAGAAAAATAAAGTTAGTTCAGATAAGAAATATGTGTATGTTTAGTTTCTAATAGAGTATATGAGTTGTGAAAATGAAAGATGTAAGAATGTATGTGAGGGGGTAATATGGAGAGACCAATATATAAAAGGCATCTACTATTGACTGAAATGACTATTACATTCTTATCCCAAAATGCCCAAGGGTTAAATTCTCCATTTAAGAGAAAATCTGCATTCTTGGAATGTGCCAGAAATAAGGTGGATGGTGGCGTGTTTTCAAGAAACCCACTGGAAAACTGGCAACATTCCAGCAATGCATAATAAGCAAAATCTGGAACCCATTATTTTCCTGTATGTTAAAAAATCTAGAGGGGTGTCAATTTTCTTTAGTAAACGATTAGATACTGAAGAGGAATATAAAGCCGTAGATGACGATGGTAGATATATAATCTGGATAGGTTAATTCAATAATAGATATTACGCCAATGTTAGCATCTATTCCCCAAATAATAACCAGTCGAAAATCTTGAGGAAAATTTTGAGGTTAATTTATAAAGTGAAGAAAGGTATTGTAATCCTTTGTAGGGATTTTAACATGTTGTTGGACCCTGAACTGGACAGATCCTCGTCAGTAAAAAAGATACCAGATTCAAACTCTGTAGTAACAGCAAATAAATTCAAAGACATATTGTTAAATTACCGCCTTTTTGATGTATGGAGGACAATTAAACCAATAGAGAGGCATTACACCTTTTACTCTAAAATAATTTTGACTTACAGTGCCTTGCAAAAGTATACACCCCCCTTGGCATTTTTCTTGTTTTGTTGCTTCACAACCTGGAATTAACATGGATTGTTTAAGAATTTGCATCATTTAATTTGCAACTTTGAATTTTTTTTTATTTTTATTGTGAAGCAAACCACAAAATAACAGAAAAAGTCAATGTGCATAACTTTTATTCACCCCCTAAAGTCAATACTTTGTAGAGCCACCTTTGTAGAGCCAGGTCCTTCAAGTTGGATGGTTTGTGCTTGTGAACAGCAATCTTTAAGTCTGACCACAGATTTTCTATTGGATTGAGGTCCGGGCTTTGACTAGGCCATTCCAACACATTTACATGTTTCTCCTTAAACCACTCAAGTGTTGCTTTAGCAGTGTGTTTGGGTTCATTGTCCTGCTGGAAGGTGAAACTCCGTCCTAGCCTCAAATCATTCACATTGTGTTACAGGTTTTGCTCAAGAATATCCCTGTATTTAGTTAGCACCATTCATCTTTCCCTCAACTCTGATAAGTTTCCCAGTCCCAGCTGCTGAAAAACATCCCCACAGCATGATGCTGCCACCACCATGTTTCACTGTGGGGATGGTGTTCTTTGGGTGATGTGATGTGTTGGGTTTGCGCCAGTCATAGCTTTTCCTTTGATGGCCGAAAAGTACAATTTTAGTCTCATCAGACCAGAGCACCTTCCTCCATGCATTTTGGGAGTCTCCCTCATGCTTTTTCGCAAACTCCAAACATGCCATTTTGTTTTTTGCTGAAAGTAATGGCTTTCTTCTGGCCATAAAGCCTAACTCTATGGAGCGTACGGCTTATTGACGTCCTATGTACAGATACTCCAGTCTCTGCAGTGGAACTCTGCAGCTTCTCCAGGGTTACCTCTTTGTTTAATGCCCTCTTTGCCCGGTCCGTGAGTTTTGGTGGGCGTCCGTGTCTTGGCATGTTTGCTGTTGTGCCATGATCTTTCCATTTGGTTATGATAGATTTGATGGTGCTCCTTGGGATCATCAAAGATTTGGATATTTTTTTATAACCTAACCCTGACTTGTACTTCTCCACAGCATTGACCCTTACTTGTTTGGAGAGTTCCTTGGTCTTCATTGCAGTGTTTGGTTAGTGGTGCCTGTTGCTTAAGTATTGCAGCCTCTGGGGCCTTTCAAAAAAGGTGTGTATATGTAATGACAGATGATGTGACACTTAGATTGCACACAGGTGGACATCATTTCACTAATTATGTGGTTGGTTGCACCAGAGCTTTTTATGGGCTTCATAACAAAGGAGGTGAATACATACGCACATGCCAATTTTCTGTTTTCTATTTCTGAAAAATAGTTTTATGTATATATTTTTCTCATTTCACTTCACCAACTTAGACTATTGTGTTCTGATCCATCCACATAAAATTCAGATTAACAAAACATTGAACTTAAGGTTATAATGTAACAAAATAGGTAAAAAGTCAAGGGGGGGTGAATACTTTTGCAAGGCATTGTATACAAGAATAGATAATTTTCTGGTTGACAATCAGACTATTGCGCTAGTAAACATTTTTTAATATAAATTATATGATATGGTCAGATCATGCTTCCATATCTTTAACTATTAAAGATGAAGGAAATAAATATATCAGGCCGAGATGGAAGTTAGACCCAACTTTCTTGAAAACTAAAGAACAAGTAGAAGAGCTGAAACAAGAAATGACCTCTTTTTTTCAAATGAGGACCAACATACTTCAAATACAACAATCTGGTGCACCCAAAAAGCATATACGAGGGGGCTATTTATAGCCCGAGAAGCAGCCGAAAAGAAAAAAAGAAAGGTAAGACATTAAGAGAGCTATATTTAGAATAAAAACTGCAGACACTAAATAAGATCTCTCCAAATAGAGAAATATATGTCCAGATTATTGATGTCTCCTTAAAAATAAAGAACATTATTTAAACTGATAATATGTCATGGAAGTACCAACAAAACCATAATTTAATGGGTAAGAAAGCAGGGAAAATACTGGCAAATAAAAAAATAAGAAAAACATATTCAGAATAACATCAGGAGAATAAGAAGGCAAGATAATATACTTTATTCTTGACCTATGGAAATAGGAGAAATATTTAAGAAATACTATCAGTCTTTATATGATGTAGAAAAATAACCCAATTTCATAAAGCCTCGAAAACTGGAAATTACAATTTTTCCTGAAAAAATAATACTCCCACAAATATCTAAAAAGGAATCTATTCATTTAATGGCAGATTTTACTTCGGAGGAAGTGGAAAATGCCATAAATGCATTAACATCTTATAAAGCACCCGGTTTAGATGAATATATAAATTGCTACTATAAAATCTTTTCATCAGAACTAAATACACCATTAGTTCAAATGTTTAATGAGATAAAAGATCATGGTATAATTCCACAAGAAATGTTGCAGGCCATCTTAAAAACAGATAAAATCCCAGAAGACTTCAAAAATGATAGACCTATCTCATTAATTAATGTAGACATAAAACTCTATGCAGGAGTCTTAGCGAAAAGATTAAGCAACCCGATCCCTAAGCTAATAAAAGAAGATCAAACCGGATTTGTGAAAGGGAGACAGTGCCCGGATAAGTGAAGAGACTAATTGATTTACTATCTTGGTCCAGTAAAAGTAGGTTTCGCTCGCTCACCCTGTCACTGGACGCAGATTAAGCGAACGACAGGGTGAGTTGGGACTTGATGAACTAGAATGAAGTTTTGAACAAATTTAGATTGGGACAGCTCGGTGTGAAGGCAACTAAAGCCCTTTATAGAAACTCAACTGCTTTAATTAGCGGAATGGGAGTGAAAACAGAATAATTCTCCCTGGGGAATGGGACCAAACAAGGGTGCCTGCTTTCCCCCTTAATCTTTATATCAACAATCAAGCCACTTGTGGCATTAATAAGAGACTCAAATGGAATTAAGGGAATTGTAATGGGTAAACAGTCCTGTAAAATATAATTACTCATGGACGATTTAGTTATATTGCTTACAGATCCAGAAAAATTTCTTTCAGAACTTAAAAAAATACTAGAGAAGTATAGTCTGGTGTCATACTTTAAGATCAATATTAAAGAATCAAATGTAATCTACAATAATATTAATCGAGAACAAGTTGTAAAAAACTTCAACAGCTTTATTCCTTTAACTGGGAGCGCAAATATATTATGCATCTGAGTATTGATGTTTCTTATAGTACAAAATATATAATGAAGAATAATTTGGAGTATGTATTTGTACAAATTAGAAATATATTACTTGATTGGAAGCATACATATGTCTATGTCAGGAAGAATTTCAGCTGTAAATATGAGTATAATACCTAAATGTACCTATTTTCTAAGGTGTATACCACAAATTGTCCCAAAGTATATATTACAGAATTTTCAGACAATTATAAACAAATTTATATATAACAAAAAAATTTTACGAATAAAATTAGAAATATCAAAAAGAAAATTCTAGAAGGGAGGTATCATGTTCCCTTCAGTAATTGACATCTATGAATCCATAGTTCTTTCCCATCTGCTAATAATGGGTGGTCATCCTTAGAAGAAGATGTGAAACCAAACATAAGTAAGGAACTTTATCTGTGGGTCCCTAGTATGAACTTAAAGTCATTAAACTTTCTACCTGAGGGAATATATTTGCTATTAAAATGTTGGTATGCACTTAGATTGAAATATTCCAAATACCCTTCATTGGCCTCTCCTATAGAGGTGCTATGAGACAAGGAAGAAATGTGGCTTGTCACTTACTTAAAGAGTGGAGGCAAGGACTACGTTAAGGATTTATATCATAAGGGAGATAGACTATATATATAGACTATATATATATTGAATGGAAAACTATCATCTGTGGGTTACTTAAGTCACTATCAACAAGATATGTCGGAATTTGAACTTTTGACTATAAAGGATAACTTAACCCACAAAGTTACACAATGCCAAAACATTCTGAGATTGATTCATCATAGAGGTAAAACTGATAGAAACATCAAATGAGAAATAGAATTTTGTATGGAATATCCTGAAGACAAGTGGTGGGGTGGTTTCATGCTAGTCAAAAAAGGCATTTCAATGTGCCTGGTATAGGGTACTCTTTTTCAAATTGGTACAGAGAATAATACTGGGTGCCTGTTGAATTAAACAGAATAGATGGAGCTTACCCCCCAAACTGTTGGGTGGGCTGTAGTAATCTAGGCACTTATGTTCACATCTGATGGTAATGTAGATATGTACAGTTATTTTGTGAACAATGTATATGGCTGCTAACAAAAATTTGAGATGAGTTTACCTTTCGACCCAAAGATGATCTTATTTCATATGTTTGATCGTAACATCTCTATATCAAAAATATTGTTAATTACTCACTCTCTGCTTGTGGCTAAATGGTTACTGATCAAAAACTGGAAGCAGAAAAGGATACCTACATGGAATGAGGCTAAATGTATTATGAACAGAAATAGAGCGTTAGAATTCCCAAATAAACAAGTGAATAATATATATTTTTTTAAAAACAGTATTAAAATGGCAAATTTTGAATCAATATATGAAGCTTAATGGATAGTAGAAAGCAGTGTCTTGAACAGAATATTACCCTGTTATGTGGTGGGGTGATGTGTGAGGATTAAATGTAATTTTTTAATGTTTTTTATATACAGTATATTTGTTGTATTGTTGTTTTTATCCTTAAGAAAGGGAAAAAAAAGATTTTTTTTTATTTTAGTTAAAGTCAAAGTCATGTTTTATTTTTAGTCAAAGTCAAAACACAGAGATACTGTTGAAGAAAAACACTTTCACTGACTCGCCCTCAAAAGAATAAGGTTTTGTAAATAATGCTGATGAATCAGTAAACTCCTTCTTGTGAGACTTAGCAGGGTATTATTACAAGGTTTCTTAAACAATTTTGGTTATTCAGTAAATGTCTACAAGGTTCTACAAACAATACTAGTTATTCAGTGACTTCCTTCTTGTAATACAAACACAAGGCCTACACATCTTCACATTTGACCCAATGTTTTATCTCTACTCAAATATACACAATCTGTTCAATTGTATTCTTGTTTCTTCTAAGAATCAAGTTTGCAAAAAAACCTTGAAGTAAAAGTACTGAACTAATGATTCTTCAGAATTAACTCCTTCTTAGGTTTTTAAGTACTAAGGTTTGCAATTACTATTTTCTTATATACTTATAATACATAGATATTCAACTATTACAATACTAAAATCACAAAATTGGACAGCAAAGGTACCTGGTGACTTTTTACATTTTTTATTAGTTTTAAATAGTTTTAACAGTGTACTGTTTTTTCCCCTGTAGTATAGTGGGTGAGGAGCCGTGGTGGACCATGGAGATTTATCTTGCTTCATGTGTGGTCTCCCCTCTTTCGCCACAGCCCACATCTCAACACGGCACAATCCTGCTACCTGGACTGCTTGTCCCCCTGCAGACCTGCTATACTCTCACGTCCTCCATGAGTACCGGAACCCATTGCTTTCCAAAGCTCCCTATACTCTTGGCACATGCTCTTCATGTGCCTCTGTCCCTATGGCTCCCAGTCCTTATGCTGCCAATCCTGTGCAAGTGACACCATGCTCCAAAGTCTCTCTCTATCCTCTTTTTCCCAACTCATCTTTTCTGCCCCTCCCCCTACATTTTCTCTTTTTCTTCTCCTCTCTCTACCATCTTTCCCTTTTCTCCCTATTCTCCCGTTCTCCCTCTACGCTTTTACCCTTCCTATCTCTAACCGTCCTTCCTCTTCCTTCCTCTCACTCCAACTTTTTATTTTCCCTACTTCCCCCTTCACACAATTTTCTCCACTGTAATAATAATAAAGGTTTGCAATTACTATTTTCTTATATACTTATATCTACTTATAATGCATAGATATTCAACTATTACAATACTAAAATCACAAAATTGGACAGCAAAGGTACCTGGTGACTTTTTACATTTTTTATTAGTTTTAAATAGTTTTAACAGTGTACTGTTTTTTCCCCTGTAGTATAGTTGGTGAGGAGCTGTGGGGGGGGGGGGGGGGGGACCATGGAGATTTATCTTGCTTCATGTGTGGTCTCCCCTCTTTCGCCACAGCCCTATTACTCTTCTGCCTCACATCTCTCTCTCTACTCTCTCTAAGATTCTTTTTCGCTCTCCCCCTCCTTTTCTCCTCATCTCCACTCCATGCCCTTTCTCTCATCCCCCAATATGCCCTCTCCCCTTAATTTCAAACCTCTATGTCCCCACAACTCTCTGTCTACTCCTCTATTTTTCTCTTTCTCATAATCTTTCCCTCATTCTGCCCCTTTCTTCCCCAATCTCCCCCTTTTTTTTCCTCAATCGCCTATATTTTACTCCCTACCTCCCTCTCCCTACTACCCCTTTCTACCCCTCTACACTTTCTCCCGTTTCTTCTCCTCCTCTCTCTCCCCCTTTCCTGACTCCATCCTTAATCTCAACAACATCTCTCACACCTTCTTTCTACCCCCTTTTACACCTTTCCTTCTTCTATCGCCTCTTTTTCAATGTCACCCCTTCTCTCTTTACCCTTTTTCTCTCTACTATTCCTCTTTTTTCTTTTGATTCTCCCCACTTTCTCTCCATTCTCACCCACTCCTCTCTCTCATCTTTCTCTCCCTTCCGTCTTTCACCCTCCTTTCTCGTCCATCATCACTCTTTCCCCAACAACCCTCTATTCCTCATCTATACCTCTCCTCTTACCCCAGCCCAGCTCTTTCTCTCTATCATCTCTTACTCCCTCTTTCTTTCCTCCCATCTTTCACTATCTCTCCAACCCCCTCCTCACTGTGTCCCTTTCACTCCTCCCCTATCCTCCCACCCTCCTCCTCCCCTTCTTCTCTCAACCCTCCTGCCCATTTTCTCCAGCTAACATTTTTTCATCCCCTCTCCAGTTTCTCAATTTATGCCCACCATTCTTCTCTCTTGTCTTCTCTAACTCTTGTATTTCTCTTATTCTCTTTTACTTGCTCCTCTTTCTTCACTCTTGTTTTCTTCATTCACTCCCGTCTTTGTCTTCTCTCTCATTCTCTTATCTTATTCTGCATGATAAGGGGTTAAGATATTGAAAGACCACAATACAATAAAACAATATTTGTTTCAAATCTTTAAGTCTCACTCAGAGCATAATTAAGCAGAAAGGCATACATCAATTTCTTAAATTAAGAAAAAATACATTTTTATGCCTCTGTGGGCGGGCCCCTGTAGAGGTCCATGATACATTGGTGGAAATTGTGTGTGTGAGAAGTGTGTTAACATTTCTGTAGAGCTATTGCTGCAGTGAATAATGCAAGGGGTCTGCATCTGGGCCAGGGATGTTGTTTCTATTTCAGTCATATCCAATTATCTTTACAAAGGCTCTCTGTCCTGCCTTCCCCACCCCTCTCCAAAACACACACCCTCATGATTCAGCTCTGAGGAATGAATGTAACAAAAAGGATTTCTGTACTTTTAAACATACTTCAAAAAATGTTTTTTTACCAAAACTGCTTTTATGACCATAGCTTACAGCTGCTAATAATGCCAATTTGGTACATATCTGACAAACAAGTGTCTTTTTTCATGAACAGTAGTGGTCCTTTAAGTAAGATAAGAATATATAAACTAGCTGCCTATGTTACAAGTGCTCATGACACAAACAGAGTATCCTAAACTTAATTTTGTTTCTCTATTGCGAGTGCATGCTGGAGGGGGGGGGGGGGCATTTTTTTCCCCACTGGTGCCCTCCATTTACTAGCTCCGCCACTGAGATAGCATTCCTATTATACTCTTTAAGGAAACAAAAGTAAAAGTAGGCTGTAAAATAAAGGTAAATAGGATTTTCTTTCTTTAAGGTAAAATGTTTTCTTTAATGCCTGCTCTTTCCAAAATCATATACTAACTCTTTATCATGAGGTTTAGCGCTCTTGCTGCCTCAATTGAGATCACAGGAGTCCAACAAGTCTCTTTTTAATAACCAACAATCACATTTATTACTTGATCAATTTATACAGTTTGCAAAATAACAGCAATGGAAAGAAAAACAAAACAAAAGGTAACAAAATACCAGCCAAGGTCATACATTTTAAAAACTAAACCTACTTCAAAGCATGCAAGGTTGTTATAGGACAGGGCACTTGGTATTGACATGATGCAAGCAAGTTCTGTTCAAAATGTTATGTCCTTCATGGCAACCTTCACAAGTTGTTACACTAGGCAGCCGCCTACTTCACCCATAGGGTAGAGCCGGTCCTGACTGCTAGTACAAGATCTGAAGATCTAAATAAACTTATATTACTCATCCTGTTGTTGATGTAGATAGAAAATATCCAACAGACTTGTATTTATACATGCAATACAGACATGAGACACTGCCAAGGTAATAATGTGATCACCCCAATGGAATTCTGACAACTCTTATAATTTACTTAACTAAACCTTCCAAGAACTTGACTTAAAATCATCACAAAAATATAGCACTGACATTTATTGGATTATAATAACAGCGGCAAGTTCAGTTCCAATTGTTCTCAAGGACTATAGTGATAGAACTGAATGCTGTGCCAGAATCCCCAAAAATAATATTTATTAAGAAGACAGGTGCCAAATTACAGAAAAATTGCTCTACTGCCTGGGGATTTCAGAAGTGGTTTGCAAAAGGATGAAAACAATTATATGATACTAAATCAATGGTAGAGGGTGCTGTTCCAGCTAAAGTCAGTCAAAATGAAATCAGTGCCTGACATATGTACTGTATTATGGTAAGAAATTCTTATATGACTGCTTAAAAAGTGATATTTGCAAAGATATCAAAATCTTACATTGTGCAGCACATGAAAAAGATGTATACAAATTGGCTTTGCACCTGTTATGAAACCCCACCAGGACATATCTAAAGCAAAGAAGAAAAGGGGAAGCAGCAAAGAAAGTCTCATAGTAACACATTTATTGAATAATGATATCACGTATGAAAAAGAATGCACATTTTGAAGATACAATCCATAACTCAGTAACTCCTTTAGATTGTAAATTTGTGAGTTTTGCTCTGAACTGACATCTATAAAGAGGAAAAGAACAATTGCAATGGTCTCTGTGCACTAAATAAAGTACACCATTCGCCATCAGGCAACTATGATGCGCCATTTGAAGGCACTTGTCTTCAGCTGTGACACATCACCAAAATGAAGCATGAATTACCTGTGATTATGTACACCTGTAGCAGCCTTATTAAATTGTGATTCGGTAAATTTAACAGGGCTCTATTTAAGCACATAGCATATTTTTTTTACAGAAGTTTTTAGTTAGTGAAGACTTTGCATTTGGATAGAAGTTCACTAACTAAAAACTTCTGTAAAAAAAATATTCTATGTGCTTACATAGAGCCCTTTTAAATTTACTGTATCACAATTTTATAAGGCTGCTACTAGTTTGAAACTCTGGAATGTCGCACTCTATTAGTCAGTTGCCCAAATAAGACGCAGGGCAACCAATGTCTCAGGCAGTCATACAAAGTGATATTGCAGCTTGTATTTAACGTAATGGTTTTGATACTAAACTGAGTGCATGGTATGGGCATTAAGCTAACAGTAAACTTTTGCAATGGCTGCAACCAAGTTGCATGTTGTTTTCTTTGAATATGACTATCAAAGGGGCCATTTAGAATCTCTAACATTTCCCACTGTTGCCAGTTTAAATTGAAGGGATATGTAAGTGAGATGGATTACGAATAAATCTGATAGAGGATAATTACTTGTGTATGAAAACATTTTTTATGAATATGAAATATTCCAAAATAAACATTAATTAGCTTACCTTGAAGTTAGCAAAATTTCCTATGTTTTTTTAATTTGCATGCAATTGTATACACCCCAAGAAAATCCCACCTGAATTAGCATAACATTCAGATTCAGAATCAGGCTAATACATTCACCTCAGTGGCTTCTGGCATGTGCTCAGTACAATAACTGCAACAGTTACTTCCTGTGCTCTGTACCAGAAAGGTAAAATATGTACCCTGCTGTATTTCCTGTGTGTACCCAGCTTATGTAAGTGTCCTATGGGTGTGAACAGCTGGCTTTAACTTTTGTGCAAATAACTTTATAAGTAAACTGAACTTTTCAATATAACACATGTTTTCATACACTACTAATATATTCAAGTGAGCTTGATTAATTCATAATCCAACTCACTTGAATATACCTTTAATTGATTTGTGAATGCCTCATTAGCATCAACAATCAAATTGTCGCTGCACTGAGGACTACTGTCTTGAGTACGTACAAGGAGATTTACTTAGTGTAGTCTCAAAAGTAGAGTCACTGTTATAAACGAATATACAGATTGTTGGCATTGGATATGCCTATTGTAGATGAAACTTTCTACATAATGAGATTTATGGTTACCAGTGTAAATGAATGGATAGGTGGGTTTCACTTCGAACTGAAATTAGAGTTGGCCACATGTTCTACTATAATAGTGGCTGTTACAAAGGTACATTTTCTATGTCATTTGCTACTTATCTTCATCATAAATATAATTATAATATATAATATATATAATTTTTTTTTTTCCTGGCACAGCATTCATTTGTGTTACTTTAATCCTTGAAAATGGAACTGAGCTTGCTGCCTATTGTAGTAAACAAATGCATGCCAGTGCTATTTTTATGAATATTTTAAACAATGTCCTTCGGAGGTTCTGTTTATCAATTTATAATAACACTTTATATTCCACTGTATGGACGGATTATCATTTATTCAGCAACAGGATTTTTCTACATACAATATTTGGAGTAGAGGGCAGAGCTTATATACAAAAACAAACTATAGTCAGCCTTGTGATATTATGTGGGGTACAATATGGTATGATATGTCAATATGATATACAGTAGTTATTATAATATTACTAGGGACTTACCTGTCAAAAATGATGGCCAGCTTCGCTGCTCATTGCAGGCCTCAGTAACCTGCAACTTTTGTGCTTGGGAATGACCACCTTCGTCGCACATCGAGAGTCTCTCCCCACACTCTGACCCCTGTGTCTGTTTCCCCCTCCTCTCCCTGCCCTGTGTAATTAGTTTTTTTCTTATTTCCCTCCCCTGTGTGTCTTTTCCTTCATCTCTCAGCCATGTGTCTCTTTCCACCCTCTCCCCCTTGTCCCTCCCCTGTGTCTTTGTCCTCTGTGTCTCTGCTGAAGCTTTGCATGGCGCACTGACTGTCGTTGGTTTTATTTTCAATGTCCCACGTGCCGCGCGTTATTCGGCTGCGTTACTGGCTTCTGTGTTTTGTATTTACTAAGTTCTGCGTGCCTGGGGTTGTTCGTGTAAGTGTTACTGGCTTCCCGCGTGCCTGGCATTGTTTGGGTAAGTGTTACTGGCTTCGGCCTTGTTTTGATTCTGCTTGAGACTTTTTAAGTTTTTTCGGCCGCAATTTTTTTTCTCGCTTAGCCGATTTTTGATCTCCGCAAAACGCCAATTAAGCCTCAAATTAGCTTGCAACCTCACTCACAGGTTCCCTGGCTCTCTCCTGTGCTGTGTGTGAGTATTAAAGTACATTTTTGTAATTATTTGGCATTTTTAAGGGGGGCTTTTGAGCTGAAACATTTTTGGCCGTTAAAATCTTAAAGTGTTGCTTGCCTCGCGATCAGCGTTAAAGTGCTACACGCTTCGGCGCTGATCGCGGCCATTGGCATGAGCGCCTTTGGTGCTCACGTCTAGGCTGGGCGTTTATGGCTCTCATCGCCAGGCGCGCAATGAGCACCTTAGGCGCTCATTGCTTTATTCGTGCAAGCCTCGTTTAACATGGCGTGACGGACAAGAACATAAGATGACAACTATTATGTGTGATAGTCAGTTATAATAATATGGGTTATCATTATGGTATTGTTTATCATATATTAATGTTGTCATGACTAATTTTGGGCTGGAGGGGGACCTCCCTGAACCTCACAAGCAACTCTGTTCTTGAAACCCTAACACATGTGATTACTAAGATCAAAAGGCTATCGAAATGGACATGAGACTTGTTTTAATGATTTCTGTGATTAAGATACATCTAAAATAATTTTAAACAAATTATGTAATAAGAAAAGAACAAAGCAATTATAAAACAGAATATTTGAATTTAAAGTTGATAACAAAAGCTATACTATGTGTAATATTTAGATGGCAGTGTCGGACAACAGAGCTTGGCTTATGATCATTTTTATGCATACAAACTATTCTGACTCAGAGCTGTGTCATCATTACTTGGGGCGTCTGTTTAAATGTCCGCAAAAGTCACCATATGTACTCTGCCTCATCAGTCAGAGGGTGAAAATCATGTTGAAAATGTTTTACATTTTTAATATTGATTAAGAATTGACTTGTTGTTTTAGTCTTGCCCTTGAAACCATCCCACAAGACTCTGCATAAATAATAAGACTGGAGTCTGTAACTGTTATATATTAAATTGTAGATTTACACAGGGGAGGAGAGGAAAGACACACAGGGGAGGGGGAGAGACACAGGGGAGTGAGAGAAGCGGAAGAGACACAAAGGAGTGAGAGGAGAGTGAAAGAGACACAGGAGAGGGAAATGGGGAGAAGAGAAATGAGGGAGGTGGGGTAAAATACACAGGGGGGGAAAGAGATGACTGGGAGGGAGAGGGGGGAAGAGACACAGGGGACGGAGAGGGGGAAACAGACATGGGGGGAAAGAGACACAGGGAGGTGGAAAGAGACACATGGGAGGGAGAGGTGGGGAAGAGACACAGGGGATAGAGAGGAGGGGGGAAGAGACACAGGGAAGTGAGAGGAGGGGGGAAAGACAGGGGAGTAAGGGGGGGAAGAGACACGGGAGGGAGAGGAGGGAGGGCGATACACAGGGGAGGGGGGAAGGACACAGGAGAGTGAAATGGGGGGCGGAGAGACACAAGGGAGGAGGGCACAGACATGGGGGGAGAGACACAGGGGAGGGGGGAAGAGACACAAGGGAGGGAGAGGGGGGAAGAGACACAGGGGAGGGAGAGGGGGGAAAAGACACAGGGGAGGGGGAAAAAGACATGGGGGAAAGCATGGGAGGGAGAGGGGAGGAAAGAGACACAGGAGGGAAAGAGACCCAGGGGAGTGGGTTAGAGACACGGGAGGGAGAGGGGTAAAAACACAGGGAGACACAAGGGAGGGAGTGGAGGGGGGAAATGAGACACAAAGGAGGAAGTAGACAGGGGGAGAGACTCGCAATGAGCGCCTTTGGCGCTCATTGTGAGGCCTGTGAGGAGCGCCAAAGGCCGAAGGTGCTCATCGCGAGGCCAGTAAAGTAGAGGGTGGGAGAGGGGTAACTTAAAACATAAGAAAAAAGGTAACTTAAAACATAGAACTGAATAGTGAAATTAAACAGATTTTGTAGTTAACAAATAAAAAGCTGTATGGTGTAATAATGAAAAGTGAGCTTTAGATGTCATTACTTGGCATGGATGTTGTTTTGACAAAAATGGGGAAAGATTTCTAGTTAAATTTAAGATTTGTTTTTAAAAGTCAATATTTGTGGTACTATGTGTTATATATATATGGAGACGGCTTACAATAAAAAAATAATTGTGCAAATAAATATGGTCATAGTTTTTATTTAATTAAAATCACCACAATTATCACCTCAATTCAGAGGTACTACAAATAAAAAAAAATCAATAACTCATGAAAAGATAGCTGAACTTAAAATAATTGACAGTAATAGAAAAATAAAAATTAGTTAAAAACATAAAACAAAATTATGAAATGTAAGTAGTTCAAGTTGATAACAAATGAAAAACTGGTATGTTTAATAATGAAGAATGAACTTTAGATGATATTGTCTGAAAGCCAGACCTAACCTCTATAGGTTATCAGAGATACAGATCTCTGCTATTGTCTGATAACCAGACCTAACTTATCTAGGTTATCAGAGATACAGGTTCCTGCTATTGTCTGATAGCAAGTACTAGCTTCTCTAGGTTATAAGAGATACAGATGCCTGTTATTGTCTGATATCCAGACCTAACTTCTATAGGTTATCAGAGATACAGATGCCTGCTATTGTCTGATAGCCAGTACTAGATTTTCTAAGTTATAAGAGATACAGATGCCTGTTATTGTCTGATATCCAGACCTAACTTCTATAGGTTATCAGAGATACAGATGCCTGCTATTGTCTGATAGCCAGTACTAGATTTTCTAAGTTATCAGAGATACAGATGCCTGCTATTGTCTGATATCCAGACCTAACTTCTCTAGGTTATCAGAGATACAAATTCCTGCTGTTGTCTGATAACCAGACCTAACTTTTCTAGGTTATCAGAGATACAGGTTCCTGCTATTGTCTGATAGCAAGTACTAGCTTCTCTAGGTTATCAGAGATACAGATTCCTGCTATTGTCCGATAGCCAGACCTATCTTCTATAGGTTATCAGAGGTACAGATTCCTGCTATTGTCTGATAGCCAGACCTAGCTTCTATAGGTTATCAGAGATACAGGTTCCTGCTATTGTCTGATAGCCAGACCTAACTTCTCTAGGTTATCAGAGATACAGATGCCTGCTACTGTCTGATATCCAGACCTAACTTCTCTAGGTTATCAGAGATACAGATGCCTGCTATTGTCCGATAGCCAGACCTAACTTCTCTAGGTTATCAGAGATACAGATGCCTGCTATTGTCCGATAGCCAGACCTATCTTCTCCAGGTTATCAGAGATACAGATTCCTGCTATTGTCTGATAGCCAGTACTAGATTTTCTAGGTTATAAGAGATACAGATGCCTGCTATTGTCTGATATCCAGACCTAACTTCTCTAGGTTATCAGAGATACAGATTCCTGCTATTGTCTGATAGCCAGACCTAACTTCTCTAGGTTATAAGAGATACAGATGCCTGCTATTGTCTGATATCCAGACCTAACTTCTCTAGGTTATCAGAGATACAGATTCCTGCTATTGTCTGATAGCCAGACCTAACTTCTCTAGGTTATCAGAGATTCAGATTCCTGCTATTGTCTGATAGCAAGTACTAACTTCTCTAGGTTATCAGAGATACATATTCCTGCTATTGTCTGATTGCAAGTACTAGCTTCTCTAGGTTATAAGAGATACAGATGCCTGCTATTGTCTGATATCCAGACCTAACTTCTCTAGGTTATCAGAGATACAGATTCCTGCTATTGTCTGATAGCCAGACCTAACTTCTCTAGGTTATCAGAGATTCAGATTCCTGCTATTGTCTGATAGCAAGTACTAACTTCTCTAGGTTATCAGAGATACATATTCCTGCTATTGTCTGATTGCAAGTACTAGCTTCTCTAGGTTATAAGAGATACAGATGCCTGCTATTGTCTGATAACCAGACCTAACTTATCTAGGTTATCAGAGATACAGGTTCCTGCTATTGTCTGATAGCCAGACCTGACTTCTCTAGGTTATCAGAGATTCAGATTCCTGCTATTGTCTGATAGCAATACTAGCTTCTCTAGGTTATCAGTGATACAGATTCCTGCTATTGTCTGATAGCCAGACCTAACTTCTATAGGTTATCAGAGATACTGATTTCTGCTATTGTCTGATAGCCAGACCTAACTTCTATAGGTTATCAGAGGTACAGATTCCTGCTATTGTCTGATAGCCAGACCTAGCTTCTCTAGGTTATCAGAGATACAGATGCCTGCTATTGTCTGATAGCAAGTACTAGCTTCTCTAGGTTATAAGAGATACAGGTTCCTGCTATTGTCTGATAGCAAGTACTAGCTTCTCTAGGTTATCAGAGATACAGATTCCTGCTATTGTCCGATAGCCAGACCTATCTTCTATAGGTTATCAGAGGTACAGATTCCTGCTATTGTCTGATAGCCAGACCTAGCTTCTATAGGTTATCAGAGATACAGGTTCCTGCTATTGTCTGATAGCCAGACCTAACTTCTCTAGGTTATCAGAGATACAGATGCCTGCTACTGTCTGATATCCAGACCTAACTTCTCTAGGTTATCAGAGATACAGATGCCTGCTATTGTCCGATAGCCAGACCTAACTTCTCTAGGTTATCAGAGATACAGATGCCTGCTATTGTCCGATAGCCAGACCTATCTTCTCTAGGTTATCAGAGATACAGATTCCTGCTATTGTCTGATAGCCAGTACTAGATTTTCTAGGTTATAAGAGATACAGATGCCTGCTATTGTCTGATATCCAGACCTAACTTCTCTAGGTTATCAGAGATACAGATTCCTGCTATTGTCTGATAGCCAGACCTAACTTCTCTAGGTTATAAGAGATACAGATGCCTGCTATTGTCTGATATCCAGACCTAACTTCTCTAGGTTATCAGAGATTCAGATTCCTGCTATTGTCTGATAGCAAGTACTAACTTCTCTAGGTTATCAGAGATACATATTCCTGCTATTGTCTGATTGCAAGTACTAGCTTCTCTAGGTTATAAGAGATACAGATGCCTGCTATTGTCTGATATCCAGACCTAACTTCTCTAGGTTATCAGAGATACAGATTCCTGCTATTGTCTGATAACCAGACCTGACTTCTCTAGGTTATCAGAGATTCAGATTCCTGCTATTGTCTGATAGCAATACTAGCTTCTCTAGGTTATCAGTGATACAGATTCCTGCTATTGTCTGATAGCCAGACCTAACTTCTATAGGTTATCAGAGATACAGATTCCTGATATTGTCTGATAGCCAGACCTAGCTTCTCTAGGTTATCAGAGATACAGATGCCTGCTATTGTCTGATAGCAAGTACTAGCTTCTCTAGGTTATAAGAGATACAGATGCCTGATATTGTCTGATAGCCAGACCTAGCTTCTATAAGTTATCAGAGATACAGATGCCTGCTATTGTCTGATATCCAGACCTAACTTCTATAGGTTATCAGAGATACAGATTCCTGCTATTGTGTGATATCCAGACCTAACTTATATAGGTTATAAGAGATACAGATCCCTGCTATTGTCTGATATCCATACCTAACTTCCATAGGTTATCAGAGATACAGATCCCTGCTATTGTTTGATATCCAGACCTAACTTCTATTGGTTATCAGAGATACAGATTCATGCTATTGTCTGATATCCAGACCTAATTTCTATAGGTGATCAGAGATACAGATTCCTGCCATTGTCTGATCACCAGCACTAGCTTCTCTAGGTTATCAGATATACTGATTCCTTCCATTGTTATGTCATTACCTGGTGCTGCTGTTTGAATGTTTGACCACATGGCTTTCCAGGTAAGGTAGAAAATAATATAAAGCAGAAATATATCAGTTTGGGAATATTTGTAGTACTATGTATCAGACAAGGGGTACTTAAAATTGAGAACAAGATAGCTTAAAACATAAAACAGAATAATGAAATATAAACAGTTCTAACTAATATCAAATGAAAAAAGCTGCAATATGTATAATCAGGAAAAAATGATGGTTACCATGAAATATGTTTCTGTCTTAAAGATGTGATTTATTCATTTGTTCTATAGCATGATTTAAAAAATGGTAAAACATTCTAAGTTTAAATAATTTATTTAGAGGTGTATGGAAGTTTCACTGTTTTTAATATTAAAATGAACTGACTAAGAGTCCATATCAATTAGAAGCCCGCATCTCGCTGTATACAGGCTGTATGTCTGCGGGCCTCCTGCGGACTTGAACTCTGCTACAATTCTATTGCTATTCAATTGAACAAGCCCGTAAGTTAGGGGCCGAAAGTCGAAACCGTAAACCATGCACTCATATGTAGGAGTTCGGGGCGGGAACATGATCAATTAAGCAAGGCCGTAACTACCCATTTAGAAACAGCCAATAGAAAATAAGACCGTCATCGTTAGGTGAGTAAAACATGGAGATTACATGTCAATCAATTAGCGTTTGGGGGTCCGATATCGGACTCACAAAACCGCAAAATAATAAAATGAATGCCAATACTGTTCTAGTCCATATGGGTGGCCTTATATGTATTAACACATTGATAGCCCAGGATCGATATAACCCCAAATGAAAAAGATTTTTGATTGCAGATTTGCGAGCTTGAGACTGTTGTGCAATTCATTCTAATGTCTTTCATCTCTTTCCCCATCATTTACAGTGCAGTATTCTTTTTTATTTGCTCTTACAGTGCTACAATCAGGTGTTTAACCACTTTGCGGGTCTTCTCTAGTACCCGTAGGATTTTCTTCTACATTTGTGGGTGTTAAAATATTTGAGGGCTTGAGGAATTATAGCAATTGAATAGCGATTTGTGATTGTAACTCTTGCGGACGTGAAAGATCAAAGGCTTAGATGTGTTATAAGTTACGGTTATAACAACTGCAAGGATTTCAAGCCCGTAACACGTAAGCCGTTTTTGGCTCGCAAAAAAAAACACCACTTGAATAGCAAATTAAATAATGGCCTCCCTTGCGGGCTACTGTAACTTACAATTGCTCAATTGAATGAGGCTCTAAGTGCTTGTTTGCATCTCAAAACATAATTTTATTAACAAGTGCATAAAAACTCTTGTTTAACTTACTCAAAATTTTCAAGCAGTCCCTGCAAAGGTCCGCCCCACAGCTCATGCACACAATCTTTCTATTGGTAAAAGGTTGTATACTAGTCACTTACAGACTGTTTCTCAATAGCATCAGAAATTTCCATATACCTTTAAGTAAAATCAATCTGATGTGTGGGCCAGATTAATTTGTAGATAGCCTTTACATAGTCTGCTTTTGGGATTCCCAGTCCTAAGGCTTCGGTCTTTAATTTCAGTCCAGATACTGTGCTAATAATTGGCCATAAATGCTGGGATAGAAGTTTGCGGACTAGTCAGTGGTACATAGAAGGTCGTCAGCAAACAATGTGCCTTTGAAGTGCTGATGACCCACTTGCACACCCTGTATATTGGTATTAGATTTGATTGCCTGGGCTAGCGTTTCCATCGTGAGTGTAAACAATAGCCCTGCCTAGTACCCCTCTGTATCAATATTTTCACTTTGTGGTTGCCTGGTAACTTTAGGTTGGCTGATGGAGAGTCGTAATAGCTCCTAAGTAGATTAAGTAATCTTCCTTTGCAGCCAAATGTATTCAAGGTTTTATAGAAGTATGGCCATTCAAGGCCGTTTTGATGTCTAAAACTAATAGGCACATAGGTATTCCTGACTTTTGCTTTAAGAACTGGGCATTTAAAATTCTCCTGACATTGTCCCCTTCCTGTCTGTATGGTATAAATCCTGTCTGGTCCTTATGAACAAGATTTGGGAGAGACTTAGACATCCTAGAGGCCATTATCTTGGCTAAAATCTTGATGTCCCCATTTATTAGTGATTGGATGGTAATTCTTAACCTCAAGGTTCTCCCCACCCTCCTTCGGAAAGACCACTAAATCTGCCTGATTGAGGTTGGGAAGCATTTGTTCTCCATTCAAAATTGCATTAAATAGTAGAGTGATATGTGTGGTAAGTATAGCCTCATATTTTTTATAAAACAAATTTGTAAAGCTGTCTGGCCCCAGGGATTTGCCTATACACATCTTAGAAAAACTTAGGGGTTCATATTACACCAAAAATGTTGGATCTCTGTAAAGCAAACAACCCTCCCATTTACAAAAAAAAAACTGAATGACGTAATGCAAAGATGGGCTAGGTAGCAAATATCTTGGTCAGGAAGCATAGTGGCAACTAAGATGAATATTTTGGCTTAAATCCTGTATCTCTTTCAAACGCTACCCATCCCAATAAAACTAAAAGAATTAGATAATTTTCAAAATAACATGTTTAGGTTTATCTGGAGAAAGAAGCAGCCTTGTATATCTAAAAAAGTAATGTATAGGCACAAAAAAGCAGGTCTTTCATGCCCTAATTTGAGATTTCACCATAAAGCAGCCCAGCTGGCTCACCTACCTCTAGCACATTCAATTAAGCACCAGCCAGCTTGAGTCTTTATGAAAAATCAACAGATGAGCCTGCATATTTGGGACAAACTGATCTGGATCCCAAAAGAATTAGCTCCTTTTAAAACTCATCAAAATCCAATTATCAATGTAACTAAATCATCCTGGAGCTGGGCTAAATCTGTGTGTCAACTTTGCCTCAATCTCTCCCCTCTGTTGTCGGTTTTCTCTTTCCCCCATATTATGGAAGACTCTAGCATAACCTCAAGTCACTGGTGGACCTCCAGAAACTTAAGACAGGATAGGCACTTGTTTTAATAATGACCGGCTTCTGACTTATGATCAAAATCCCTATTAAATTCCAGCCTTGTAAACCCAACGTGAAGCTTTTAAACACAACGTGCTTCAAATTCTACTGAGTTGCGTTGCTATTAAATTAGAAAGGGGCTGCGAGCAGCGAGGAGAGAGAGGATATTTCGCAAGCCAGTCTCCTCACACGTTTGATGTGCGATAGTGCTACTATCAATTAAGCAATTACTTAGCAATGGGTCTGAATTAGCGAATGGCAGGAGAGATTGCCATCATGGCTGATGAAAGCCTGCGGCAGTTAAAAACACAAGCCCTGTACACACAAGCACCTAAAATGAACCCCACTATGCTGGGGGTCCCCATAGGCCCCCCGCAGTGTCCCCATATTAACATCTGCAGTGGGGTCCCGATCGAGACCAGCTGCATTCAAAAATTAAAATCTCCCGCTGCGGGTCCTTAAAGGGCCTGCTGCACACTACTGTGCAATTACATTACCCCCCCCGGCACCTAAAATTACACCCCGCCAATGCTGTAGGGCCCCGTTGGGACCCCTCATCCTCCTCATATTAACCCTTGCTGCGGATCCCCCGCAACAGTCAATGTGTTAACCTCTGCTGCAGGGGTACTTCAAGTACCCCACAGCACCTAAAATTAACCCCCTATACTGGTGGTCTCATTGGGACCCCTGCAATGTCCCCAGATCACCCCTTGCAGCGGGGGTCCCAATCGGGACCCCTGCTGCATTTCAAATTTCCCGCCGTTGGTCATGAAAAGACCCTAAAGGTCCTTAAAGGACCTGTGATCACTAAAAAATTAACACCTGCCACGGGGGTACTATAAGTACCCCTTCAGGCATTTCAAATTAACCCCATCACTCATGGGGGTCTATATAGACTCTAATGAGATTAAAATTAACCTTATATGACACTACTTAACCCCATCAGTCCTATAAGGGTCTTATAGGACACAAATTAACCCCAATATTAACACTATAAGTGACATGAGGGTCCTCCACGACCCCCATAACGCAAAGTCTAAGCACTACACTATTAACCCTTTTCTACCCTATCCCAGTCTAAGCACTACCCTACTGTACACGATTAGCCACCCTAATAAACCAATACATCTAAGTTAACCCCATCTAAGTAATTAACCCTATTTAAACCTTCCCATACCTCATTAACCCTATCACTAAACACCCTTCTAGACCTATTTAACCCTAACTCTTATGGGGGTCTATACAAACACCCATGAGTCTCTATTTAACCCCATCACATAGGGTCACTATTAGATGACTGGAGAAAAGCAGATGTGATACCTATATTTAAAAAGGGAGCAAGAGCAAATTCGGGGAATTATTGAAAGGTGAGCCTCACTTCTGTAGTGGGGAAGCTTTTAGAAGGGTTAATAATGGATTATATACAAGAATATGTCTATTTAAACAGGATTATAAGTAGGAGTCAACATGGATTTATGAGGGATTGGTCATCTCAAACAAATCTAATTAGTTTCTATGAGGAGGTTAGTAGGAACCTGGATCCAGACAACTAAATTGATGTAGTCTTTTTGGTTTTGTAAAGGCTTTTGATACATTGCCACATGGGAGACTATTGTGCAATCTAAGAGATACAGGAATTGCATTACATATCTGCTCATGGATTGAGAGCTGGCTAAAAGACAGGAAGCAAAGGGTTGTATTAAATGGAACATGCCCGATTGGACTAATGTGGTAAGTGGGGTTCCTCAGGGTTCAGTATTAGGTCCCCTCCTTTTTAACATATTTATTAATGACTTAGAGGTAGGATTGGAGTGTGGTGTCTTCATTTTCGCTGATGACACAAGGTTGTGCATGGTAATTAAATCAGATAATGATGTGCTTTCCCTCCAAAGGGATTTACATAAAATTGAGGAACGGCATTGAAATGGCAGATGAGATTTAATACGAATAAATGTAAAGTTATGCATCTGGGAAGGAAAAGTAGTCATGCAATTTATAATCTTAATGGAGCAAATCTAGGTGTATCATATATTGAAAGGGATTTGGGAGTGCTTGTGGACAACCACCTAGGTAACAGTGCTCAAAGCCAAGCAGCAGCTGCAAAGGCAAATAAAATATTAGCATGTATTAAGAAGGGTATAGAAGCAAGGGAAGCTAATATAATTCTGCCACTATACAAATCTCTAGTACGCCATGATTTGAAATATGGAGTACAATTTTGGGCACCACTTCATAAAAAGGACATTTTAGAGCTGGAAAAGGTACAGAGGAGGGCAACAAAACTAATAAGGGAAATGGAGGGGCTATGTTATGAAGAAAGACTAACCAAATTAAACTTATATTCTCTAGAAAAAAGGCGTCTAAGAGGACATATGATTGCCTTATATAAATACATCTAGGGTCAATATAAAGATTTGTCAAGGGAGCTTTTTGTGCCAAGAGGTTTTCAACTGACAAGAGGACATCCCTTGAGGTTAGAAGTAAAAAGATTCCACCTTAAAGAAAGAGGGTTCTTCTCAGTAAAGGTGGTTAATCTGTAGAATTCTCTACTAGAGGAGGTGGTGACAGCATATTCGATAGATAACTTTAAAAGGGGACTGGATTTATTTCTAATTAAAAAGGGAATTCAGGGTTATCATTGATAATCAGAGCAACAGTATTGATCCCGGAAGGAATTCGATCTCCAGTATCTGGGGTCAGGAAGGTATTATTATTTTTTTCCCTTTGAGATGATTGAAGTCTCACTTGGTTTTTTTTTCTGTTTGACTTCCTCTGGATTAATTAATAATTAAAAATAAAATAAAAAATAAATAATTGATTAATAATGAATTAACAACTAACTAATTAATATTTAATCCGCATATTGCAGATCAGAGGAGATCTTAAAAGGTTGAACTTGATGGACTGAAAGTCTTTTTTTAATCTTAATTACTATGTAACTATGTAACATATGGGGATCTACACAGACCCCCATAAGCCTTTATTTAACGCCATCAGTCCCATAAGGGTCTTTAAAAAACCCTAACAGTAATCCCATAAGTGCCATGAGGGTCCTCCAGGATCCTCATGACACTAAGTACAAACACTACACTACACTACACTATTCCCCCCAATAAACCAATAAATCTAAACCAACCCCCCTCTAACTAATGAACCCCCTCCTCCCAATCTTAATTACACCCCTCTACCCTAACCTATTAACAACTTATTATTGGCTGAAGGCAATATTGACAGGATTGATATATAAGGATTGACAGGTCCATAAGCCAATCAGAATGTGATATAGAGATGTATCCCATTCTGATTGGCTCAATCCTTGGCACTTCTGATTGGCTGAAATTTGATTAACAGCGTTTTCAGCCAATCAGAAGGCACCATTCCCAAATTTTTACTGGAAGAAGCGCTCCAAGCCTCATTCGCGGCGGGAAGCTCCTCCAAGTCGGAGCTCTGTTACTTTTGAATTTTTTTATAGCATGTCAGGTTTTTTTACCAGGACCCTGCAGGAGAAGACATCAACAAGGACGGGGACATAGCGGAAAGGTAAGTGTAATATTTAGAATGTATTGTTTTCATGTTGTGTTTAATTATGTTACTAATTGTAATGTTTCTTTTTATCCTAGGGGTGCCGGACCTGTGACAATAAAGGGTGGGCCCTTATGCTAGGGATGTCGCATTTGGGCAAGGTAAGTGGCCTTATTTACCCTACTGTAGGTTTAGTGAGGGGGTGGTTTTAGGTGAGATAAAGGTATTTTTATTGTATGTATTCAGGGTTTAATTGTATGTAGATAGGGGTATTGGTGTATGTAGTTAGGGGTTAAATGTTTGTAGATAGGGGTATATGTAGTTAGGGGTTACATGTATGTAGATAGGGGTATTGATGTAGGTAGTTAAGGGTTAAATGTATGTAGATAGGGGTATATGTAGTTAGGGGTAAAGGTATGTAGATATGGGTATACTGTATGTACTTAGGGTATTAATGTATGTAGTTAGGGTATATGTATTTAGTTATAATGTATGTTGTTAGGGTATATGTATGTAGTTAGGGTATTAATGTATGTAATGTATGTTTTATTGCATGTGATATTTGCCTTTTTTTATTTTCAGTAAAGTAGTTTTTTTTTTTTTTTTCAGTAAAGTGTTTTTTATTTTATGTAATTTAGGTTTTCTTATTTTGGATAATGTTCTTTTTTTATTTCTGATAATGTTCATTTTTTATTTTCTGTAGTGGTGCTTTTTTTGTAATGTAGGTTTTTTTATTTTGTGTATTCTAGGTTTTATTATTTTATGTAATTAGTGGGGTGTTTAATAGGGGGTTAGGTAGGTTGTGTAGGTGTTAATAGGTTAGGGTAGAGGGGGGTAAATAGGATATGGAGGAGGGGGTTCATTAGTTAGAGAGGGGTTGGTTTAGATTTATTTATTTATTGCGGGGGGTAGTTTGAGAAAGCCACAAATGTGGGGAAACGATTGTTAGGATTTACTTTGATAAGGGGGTATACTTATTTAGTCTGGTATTATTATTAATTATTTTATTTGTAACGTGTGAACACATTACAGGGGGTAAGTTCAAGTCAAAACAATATTAACACAATGAAGAATAGAAAAAAAGGGGGGCTGTGTCTTTGAGTTTCAAATCAAGTGTACACAGTGTTTTCACTAAAGCACATAAGATTGAAAACTTGGCCTATATCTAATTTGTGAGGCTCCTAACCGGGGCATCAGGAATTTAGGAATCATACCTATGATGTTATGAGCTGCAAACAGCCGGATGCCAGGCCACACACTTTGGAGGGTTATACTCCCTTATAGATGTAATGTACATATTTGTTTAGTGTTTTTATTATTTTTTAAGTTAAGTAACTGTATTCACTAGACCTTTTAAGTATATTAGTAGTTGTGTAAATTGGTCTTTGTGGTGCACACAATTTTTGTATAGCATTTTGCCAAAATATAGCCTATGCTTTTTGTAGCCAGACTTTCCATCAGGTGATTAAGTCCTACTTTTACCTGGGATCTCTATATCCTACTATTTGTTGGTTTGTATGCTTTAGCCAGAGTTCAGGCTTCAGCTAGTGAGACTTCCAGATAGGAGGACACACTCTTCAGTCTATCCCTGCTGTGTGAGTCTTTGGCCAAGAGGCCCATATATGTAAAGTATAAATTACCTATATTTCTACTAATTGTTCATTCAACTAACTGTATTATATTGGGATGTGGTTTAAAAAAGGATGATTTTAATAGTTCATAGTAGGCACCACTTTATGAACCTTAAAAATTAGGAATACAGTCGGAAGATTAAAGTGAAATTAACAAAAAAAGAAAAAATATGTAATAACATAAAGATATCGAACAATACCTAATTTAAATGACAAAGACCAATAGACTTTAAAACCTAAGAAGCAAAACATGTTAGAACAAAATGAAAACATGAAAAAAAAAAATAACAGAATACTAAATACATTTACTGATATGAATGGGATGAAAGGTGTGTGAAAAAGACTTAGTGATGAATTGTAATGACACAATAGAAAATAACTTATGACAAATGAAACATTATGAAATAGTAAAGTTCTAGGCATGAAATAAACTGCTTATGTGCTTATAATCAATGATAACATAATGAACATTTTTGGAAATGAGTATGAAGATAATGAAAAGCTGAAGAACACATTCAAAGGAAATAAAATAAATACAACTAAACTTATGATGTCTGATGGAATTAAATATATAGCAATGAAAGGCAAAACACATTTGTAATTTTATTAAAAAGTGCTTAAGGAGTTCTGTTTTTTCTGCCTAAAATCTTACAGTTTGTAACTGTTTGGGTCTGCCCTCTATAGCTCATGCAGCTCATAAATTTATAGACTGTGAAGTTCAGTGTTTCAATTTAGTCAATCAATGACCTCTCTCAAGCAGAATGTTGCCACTGATTGGTCACTATGATGCACTGCATATCCTGTACATAAAATTACACTACCTTTATGAGAGGGGGGAGAAACCAAACAGGAACAATTTATATGATTTTGCACATAAAAACAGAAAGAAAGGGTAAGGCTCCAGAAGTTTAGCATCTTTTACTTTGGAAGCTTTTTGGAGTAATCAAAGTGTAAATTTGGCATCATAATTACATTGAGGAGAATAATATTACTTAATATAGTTGAAACAGTGATATAAAACAAACTTTTTTGCCTAAAGAGCAGTGGCAGCTGGTGACCTTCCAAGTTGGGGGGGGGGGGGGGTGGAAGACAGATACCTGGCCCCTTCCCCTTATATTGACTCCACCCCATAGTATAGACCCCTCCCCTTCACTCCAGGTTGACCCCTATATATCCCAACCAATAAAATGATATAGGCCCTGCACACTGACAGATTTGATCCATTTACTTGTAGCACTGTTACATTGCTGCTTAAGATCTAAATCTCATGTATAGAAAAACATAGCAGTTTTTGCTATTAAATTATCCTCTTAACCCGACACGCAGCCAACTTGCGTTTTGATATGCAGGCCGGCTGAGAAATGCTTAAGAGACAGGCAACATGTAATGTTGCAGACCAAAAACCCATTGATCTGTCAAACATGTAGCCCTTACAATGCAATCCCGCTATTAAATTGCTAAGAAGCCACCCCTATAGGACACTATTAACCCCTAGAATAACACTATAAGTGCCATGAGGGTCCTCCAGGACCCTCATGACACCAAGTCTAAACACTACACTATTAACCCCCCTCAACCCTATTAACCCCCCTCTACACTATTATCCCAACCCCTGTCTACATTATTACCCCCCCCACCCTATTAACTCCTACACTACCTACCTAACACCCTAATAAAATCCCTATTACCCCACTAACTACAAAAAATAAAAATCCTAAATAACTGAAAAAAAATACGTTGCAGAAAATAAAAACCCTACATTACTCAAAGTAAAAAACATAATTTACTGAAAATAAAAAAAACATAGAATTACACAAAATAAAAAACATAATTTACTGAAAATAAAAAAACCTAGATTTACACAAAATAAAAAAGACATTACATAAAATAAAAAAAGATGATATTACAGTTTAATAAAAACATTCATTACATACACGAAAAACCCTCTAATTACACCTAAAACAACCCCTAGAATAGGGTAAATAAGACCACTTACCTTGTCCAAATGCCCCTCCCGCAACAATGTTTTTTGTTGCTTCGTCCCTAGCACAGGGGCCCTTCCTAAATGTCCACAGGTCCGGCACACCTAGGAAAAAAGAAACATTAAAATTAATAAATAAATAAACACAACATATAATCAAATAGATTCTAAATAGTACACTAAACCTTTCCTAAATGACCATCGAGCGATTCCCCCCTCCTATCTCTCTCCCTCCCTATCTCTTTCCCTCCCTCTCCCTATCTCTCCCTATATCACTCCCTATCTCTCTCCCTTCCTCTATTCCTCTCCCTATCTCTCTCTCACTCCCCATCCCTATCTCTCTTTCCTCCCCATCCCTATCTTTATCTCCCTCCCTATCTCTCTCCCCCTCCCTATCTCTCTTTTGCCCTCTCTATCTCTCTCTCACCCTCCCTATCTTTCTCCCTCCATCCCTTTCTCTCCCTACCTCTATCCCTCTTCCTATCTCTATGTCCCTTCCCCTCCCTATCTCTCTTTCCCTTCCCAACTCTCTCCCCCACCCTATCTCTCTCCTTACCCTTCACTATATCTCTTCCTCCCCTTCACTATCTCTCTCCATTCCCCTTCTCTGTCTCTCCCCCCCTCCTCTATCTCTCTCCCAATCTCTCTCACTCCCTCCCCAACCCTCTCTCTCTATCACTCTCTCTCCCTCCTTCCCTCCCAATCTTTCTCCCCCTCCCTATCTCACTCCCTCCCTACATCTCTCCTTCCCTACCTCTCTTCCTCCCTATCTATCTCTCTCCCTCCCTATCTCTTTCCCTCCCTATCCCTCTCGCCCTATCTCTCCCTATCTCTCTCTCCCCCCATCCCTCTGTCTCTCTCCATCCCTCTCCCTCTTCTTTGTCTCCCCCTCTCTATCTTTATCTCCCCTCCCTAACCTCTCCCTCCCTATCACACTCCCTCCCTATCTCTCTCTCTCTCCCTATCTCTTTCCCTCCTTATCTCTCTCTCTCTCTATCTATTTATCCCTCCCTTTCACTCTATCCCTCACTCCCTCTCTATCTATCCCTATCTCTTTCTTTATCTATCCCCCTCTCTCTCTATCTATCCCACTCTCTCTATCTCTATCTATCTATCCCACTCTCTCTATCTCTATCTATCTATCCCTCTCTCTATATCCCCCTATCTACTTATCCCTCTATCTATCCCTCTCTTCTTATCTCTCTATCCCTCTCTTCCTATCTCTCTATTCCTCCCTCTTTCTTTAACCCTTCCTCTCTCTCCATCTATCCACTTTCTCACTCTCTATCTATCCCCTCCCTCTATCTACATAACCCTATATATACCTATGCCTCTATCTATCTATCTATCTATCTATCTATCTATCTATCTATCTATCTATCTATCTATCCCTCTCTCTATCCTTCCCTCTCTCTCTATACCTTTTTCCCTCTCTCTATCCTTCTCTCTCTCTATCCCTCCCTCTCACTCTTTCCCTCCCTCTCACTCTATCCCTCCCTCCATCTCTATCCCACTCTCTCTCTCTCTCTCTCTCTCTCTCTCTCTCTCTCTCTCTCTCTCTCTATATATATATATATATATATATATATATATATATATATATATATATATCCCACTCTCTCTATATATCCCCCTCTCCGTATCTCTATCTATCTCTCCCTCTTCTCTATCTCCCCCTCCTCTCTATCTCCCCCTCCCTATGTATCTTCCCCTCCCTCTCCCCTCGGTGACCCACCTGAAGCGGGCCACGGGTGGGCCCAGTTGAAGAGGCCTGGGGGTGTCCTCATTTGAAGAGGCCCATGGGTGGGCCCATTTGAAGATGCCCATTGGTGGGCCCAGCTGAAGAGGGCTGCGATTAGGCCCTGATGCAGAGACCCGCGGTAGGGCCCAGATGAGGAGGCCAGAGGTTGGGCACAGATGCGGAAGGTAAAAGAGACACAGGGGTGAGGGGGGGGGGGGGGGAGAGACTGCAGAACCCCTGTGATGAGTCCCTGAGAGGGTAAGTGGGAGAAATAAGGAAGGAAGGAAGAGATGGAATAAAGAGGAGGGAGGGAGAGAGAGGGAGACCTCCTGTATGGTTTTGGGGGCTGACACTCAGCATTTGCTTGGGGACGTTCAGAATGAACATCCATAACCACATTATACAGCTGCTTGATTCTGATTGGTTGATGCTGCAGCTGACAGACAGGAACATTGATACAAATCCTAGCACAGTGAATGTAGGCTCAGCCAGGCTGAGCAAGACAGCATTATGACGCCCTCTTATAAAATTCTCATCAATAGCAGCAGTGCAGCACCAGGGAAACTCACCACACAAGGGGGAAGGTCCAAAAGGGTTAATTTAAAGTGATAGATGCATACTTTTACCAAAATCATATGAAAGAAGACATGAAAGCTGATAAAGCACCAGCTACCCCTGCTAAAGAGTCCATTTAAATTCCACCATATATAGATCCTAGTCATATCTCACTTAAAAAAGACACCTTAACTGGATTTACATCTGTAGACTGCTCAGTTACTCACATATAATGTTGTTTTTTTTGTCATTATATATTTATTCTGGGGTGCTGGTATACTATATTCAGAGTTACAACTTTATGAGTTCTGGTCTAGATTCCTTCTCTCAGTCCATATACATATCACTAGTACAAGCTAATAACAGCCTTATTAAATTGCGATTTGGCAAATTTAAAAGGGCTCTATTTAAGCACATAGCATATTTTTTTACAGAAGTTTTAGTTAGTGAACTTCTATCCAAAAGCAAGGTCTTCAGTAACTAAAAACTTCTGTAAAAAAATATGCTATGTGCTTAAATAGAGCCCTTTTAAATTTGCTGAATCGCAATTTAATAAGGCTGTAAATTCCTAAGTACAGGAGGCTTTTTCTTTCTGTTTTAGTATAATTTGCTTGTATTATATCTCTGGAAAGTATTATATATACAGTACATATAAAGATAAATATTCAGCTGATATTGATAAAATAATTTACATTAAATATGTTATGTATTTTATTCAATATTACCATTTAGCTAGTTATTTCAAGTTCAATAGAAGCTACTTCACACATCGATTTTGATTTAAAGACTAAGCTGCTCTCGTGGATGCTGCCACTCACATACTCTGTTATTTTAATATCCTCTGAATGCCTTTTCCAATGCCTTACATCTGTGTATATAAAACAAGAGAAAACAAGTGTAAATACCCTACAATGTGTAGTACTTTAAAATCACACCATTTATTCCAAAGTCAAGTTCTCACTCATAAAAGTAATTCCCCTAATGAAGTTATATGTGGCAGGACAAAACGTGTTGAGGTATAGGACTATAAATTATATTTTAGTACTCCTGAATTAGAAATCTAAGTAGAAAGAGGATGGAACTTAACCTCCATAATTTGCACATTAAGACAAGGATGACTAAATGTAAATTTTTGTTAAAGGGCCGGTATAAGCGCATTTCATGTTAAACCTAGTTTTTAGTTCATCATTAATTAAAATAAAATAAATGTCCAAACAGCAGCAAATCAATGGCCTTATTAAATTGCAATTCGGCCAATTGAATAGGGCTCTATTTAAGCACACAGCATATTTTTTTTACAGATGTTTTTAGTTAGTGAACTTCTATCCAAAAGCAAGGTCTTCACTAGCTAAAAACTTCTGTAAAAAAATATGCTCTGTGCTTATATAGAGCCCTATTCAATTTGCTGAATCGCAATTTAATAAGGCTGAAAATCTTTAGCCAAAAATTTATAATTTAAAACACAGTTTGTCTTATTAATGTCTGTTGCTGTGTGCTTCCCCAAATCTCTCATTGTTCTGAGCGCTGGTTAAAGGAAGTGAAAGATTTCAACTGAGATAACATTATCCAAACCTTACCAAGACAACATAATCGCTGTTACCTCTTTAAACCTCTTCCTTTCAGTAGTGCTCAGGACAATAAGAGAGGTGGGGAGCAGTACAGTAATGTCAATTAATGAGGTAAACTGTAATTTTTAATTATCTTTTCTGGCTAATGATATGCTTTACATGTGTTTGCACATGTATTTTTAATGTTAATTTTTAGTCTTTACACTGGTCCTTTAATTAAGTCACCTAGTTAAGACAAAATAGTGGTCTAAAGAATCCCTTAATCAATTATATCTAACATGCATTAACATTGGCAAAAAGACAGTGAAAAACACTACAAATAAATATTATTCACTAGCAACTTGCCCGTCAAAAATGACAGCAATAAAAGTTGAAGCCTGGCAATGCTGTTTGCCACACAATGCAAGGCTGTCACCCCTGTAACTTGTGGGCCGGAAGGCGCTCATTGTGGCTCATTGGAGGCCTCTGCCAACCCTCAACTTTCGTGCCCCACAATGAGCGCCTTCAGGGCTCACTGCGAGCCTCTCCCCACTCTCTCCCTCACGTGTGTCTTTTTACCCCCTCTCCCTCCCCTGTTTTTTTCCCCTCATTTTCCCCTCACTTAGCCGTTTTCAGACCACCCAAAAACGCCAATTAAATATCAAATTCGCTTGCAAACTCACTTACAGGATCCCTGCCTCTCCATCTGTGCTGGTTGTAAGTTAATTGTTTTATTAATTGGCGTGTTTTGGCGGTCTTCTGACGGCTCCCAAGTTACAGGCTTGCTTGAAAATAATGGCGGCTGTTAAATTCTTAATTTTTTTGAAGCCTGTAACTCGTCAGCCATTTTGAGCTTCTCCCCCTCTCAAGCCAATCACGTATGCCTTTGGCGCTCATTGCAGCCCCGTCAAGCTAGTCACGTATTGGCCTTCCCTGCTCATTGCAGCCCTGTCGAGCCAGTCACGTATGGGCCTTCGGCGCTCATTGCAGCCCCCGTCAAGGCCGTAACTTTCGGGCCTCACGATGAGCACCTTCGTTAAATTCATAATATTTTTGAAGTCTGTTTTTGATGCCTCGCGATGAGCGTCTTCGGCCTTTGGCGCTCATTGCAGCCCCTTCAAGCCAGTCACGTATGGGCCTCGCAATGAGCACCTTAGGCGCTCATTTTGCATGCGCAAGCCCGTAACTTTTAAAATTGCGTGACGACAACTTGCAATTACGACAACTATTATAGTTGATAGTATAGTACAATAAGCAATTATTTCTTTCTTTTAACACTTTAGCTGGTGATTCTTTTCACCAGGGGTGGGCAAGTTCGGTCCTGGAGAGCCCCACTTTAATATGAGATGGTGCCTTTAAAGGGGGACAATTGGAAGCCTAGGAGGGACAGAGGGCTTTTAACATTAAAGAGGGACATATTGTGGATTGGTACTCAATAAATAATAATACATTGCCAAACTATGCTATATTTACAGATAACTTATAATTGACTGGAAACAGTGTTTGTCAACAAAACTTTTCAGATAAAAAGGAATCATAAATGTGAAGCTTTTCATTTCCAAAATAACATCCTGAGAAGTGGCTGAAATAGTGCTTCCAGCTATAAAGTCTGGTTAGGATTTTGCTCACACACCACATGTCCCTGGGGGAAAATAACGCTCTGGCTATTCTGATGCTCTTTATTGTCAGAACATGAACAAAAAAAAATCAATGTCAAAGGGAGAGAAAGACAAATGGGGTTTAGCTCTACAAAATACACAGATATTGGTATCTAGAGATTTCTATATTTTGCAGCCTGCAGTGACATTCTTGTGGCCAAATTCATAAAATACTGATAGGTGCTGGTAATTGCAGCTAGATTACTAATCTGAAACATTAACATTAAAACAAATGTTATGTTAGTGTAGTGTTACTGCATGGCTTTGAATCTGGGAATATTTGGATAAAACTCCTTGGGATAAAGAGCCACGATTGTGCTCATACAATAGAGTTGTATTGGTTTATTAAGCAATAATCACACACTCTTCTGCTAAATGCCTGTTTGGACTAAAGTGGCCCTTTAAAATGAAACTTTATCATATGGCCACTATAGTTGTCCTTAAACGGCAACTTAATTCAGCACAATTTGGCACACACTATTGTAAAGATCTCCTAAAAGCATGTTGAAATACTTTTTGAATTTTTTTGGGGGGAAATCAATAAAGTCTGTGTTAATATGCGTCACTGACTGCCCACTCACAGACATGCAGCTTCTGATCCGTGTAGTGAACAAAATAAAAAGAGTTAACCATCAAAAAATCAATCTGTGCAGTTCATGGTATGCTGGAATCACCTAAACATGTCAGTTGTGGGTTAACTTTTGAGTGCATTCCTGAGTGCAGGAAAAAATTACTATCAATCACAGTCTGCACATTGTGCTACAGATATCTGTTATCAATTATGAAACTGCCAGTAAGCATGATACAATATTTTTGTAAACAAACTTAAACTAGATTTTTTAGCTGTGACTATAGTAAGTAAAAAAAAAAATAACATACATACGATCATGTGCTCTTTTACAACATGAAGAGGACTTATATTGAGGTAAATGGCCCTTTAAATGGTATGGTTTATAGGGACTCTTCCACCAAAAAATATGAAATAATATTAAGGTACCTCGCAACGACATGCATACTCTAATCAAGACCATGACATAATTGCTGATATTTGGCATGTTTCCGTCTTTTTCCCTTCTCCCTTACCTGTGCAAAAACACTATATTGTGTCGTTATTTAAATTTGGAGAATAGAATATTTAGAAATAACCTGGGAAAGAATAATCATATAGAAAGGGCAGCAGATAAGTGGAATAGCTTTCCAGAGGAGGTGGTAGAGACCAAGTATCACAGTTTTTTCAAAGATGTTACATGGTACCCTCAAATTCCCTTTTGTGTGACCAGGTCTTATACAAAACGTTTTTCACTATGGAGAGAGTGGTGTTATTGAAAAAGTCCTAAAAAAGGGTTGGTGAGGTATAAGAAATGTTGTTGTAGTGAAAGCATTTTGGTGTACTGAGAAGAAGTTGTGGCCCTTTGGACTGGCTCAGTAGTACTTAGGAGATGTGTGGTTCCAGAGGGGACATTTTGGAATCCAACTATTCTATCAGTACCTTTGAGGCCCAAATAGTGTTGCCAAAATGCGTTTGTGAAAACAAATCAGTAACATAATACATACAGAACATGAATATAACCATCACAGCTTAAAACTCAGTTGCTGTCTGATTGGCTATTCAGTTGACACTTGAACTTTTGATCCAATCAGCTCACAGAGCTCAGAGTCTGTGATAACATTCCATTTTTAAAATGGCAGCTTCCACCCTCAAATAACATGGAGGGGTAACTGGCAAGCTAATCAAGTGCCATTACTTTTATATAGGTAGCTAACCTTCTCCAAGAGTGATCTTTACTTTAAAATTAATTAAGTGGAAGTGGAAGTTACCCATTAAACTACCTTTGGTACAGATTTATATGTATTTAGTTGTACTTTGTAGTTTAGGATAATACATATAAATACAATTATTATAATCACTCTGCTTTATCCCAGGCCTCACTGTGTTGTGTGCTTATCTGTTGATAACAAAGACTGGAAAAAGGTCAACTGTCATACAACTAAAATGTTGCATTTTATTACAACACTCTCATAAAATAAAGCATACTGGGAGATGAAAAAGCATTTTTATGAAATAATTTGTGGTCATAAACTCAGTTGAAATGGTATAGTGAAAGAAGCTAACTCCTACATATCAACTCTTTATACAACCTATACCTCCTCTGCCTTCCACCTTCTTTGTATTTTAAATGGATATTTGTCTATAAACTCTTATGTTGACTCTGAAGGTGTTCCTAGCCTAAGAGGTAAGAATAAACCGAATCAGTAATTACTTTCAGCTCCAGTTCATTTGTTTAGACTGAAAAGATCTGTATGGCTAGTTTCATGTTTTCAACCTTGTGTTTTCTGTGGATCTATATTCTTGGAAGAACTAAAGAATAAATAGGAAAATGTTTGTTCTTTGTCATGTCTGCTTATTGGAAATAAGGCTGAAGCCATCTTATCCACTTGGAACCTTACCAAGAATCTTCATAATGGAAGCAAACTTTAAAAAAAGCTCCTTCTCCTGTAACACTTCAACTCAGCCAGTGCTACCTGCATCCATTGAAATATTCTTCCAATCTGTTTGTGCCAACGGCAATTCCACTTCTAGGTTCTCACTCTTGTTTGCACTAGACAAGGAGCCCTATTCTATTAACTACTTGAAAATGCATTGAACTCATACATTTGGCTATGGGTGTTTTTTTTTTAAATAAATGTTTATATGCATTCTTTTGACTTAAGAATTCATTAGTGCCAATAAGTAATATTTGCCAAATATGTAGCAATATAAAGAGTGATTTTAAATGTGTATACATTTACAAATTGGGCAAAAGAATAGGACCCAAGGTCTTTTTCTCACAGCCGGAAAGCATAAATCTGTCTTGGATGTTTAACAACAGTAAAAGATTCTCTGAGACATCCTCAAATGCCATACTGCCCAATAGACCAAAGAAACTGAAGAAAAGAGTCATCCTATAAAACTTGTTTACAGTTTTGCTGTCCAATTGGGAAGGAAAACCCATAAATGTACCATGTGAATACCTGGTTCTGCTTGCACTGGTAAGCCTCAAGGGGCTGAGAAAAGACTAAAGAAAATGTAGGCAAACTGTAGATAATTATCTATTTGACAGAGAGATGTTTACCCAAAAGTATTCAATCTTTTATTGACCTCCAACCTCCTGAGAGATGGCCCTGGAGAACAGGTCCTGTTGTTGAATAGGGAGGAGAATGTCTAGATGCCAGGTTTCTATCGGAATCTGTGTATAACCTTCTATCTTTCTGGATGGGCTAAATACTTCAAAGAGAACCACTCTAGTTTCCCCATCTGAAAGGAATTCCAGTCTATAATGGTCTGCTATTAATAGACCTCAATCGGATATTCTTGCCTCCTCTCCACATCAACAATTTTATGTTTTCACTCACCAATGATATAGTAGAGTAGGGAGCAAGCCAATAAACATATCAGCATCATCAGAAAAAAAAGTAAAGAAAAACCCTGCAAAAATAGTGCTTAAAAGAATACAAATTCAATTTGCTAGACAATCAGACTCTAAAGCCCGCTCAGAATCCGTAAGGTGTCCCGCCTGTACCCATGGCAGCCGGTCCCTGCAAAGAGAAGATGCTGAAACCAGGAGGAGTCAGAGAAAAACAGCAGAAAAGGAAATGAAGGTAACGAAACTCCAGAAAATAGAAGAATATAATAGAAGAGAATGTAGACACAAACAGAAAGCAACAACAAGTAAAACACCGTTAACCCTCCCTGCTCCAGAGCCTATGCACCAGGAATAGACAGAAGGGTTAGAATAATATTATAATTATAATATAATATATATAATATATAATATATATATAATATATATAATATATATATATATATATAATATAATAATAATATGCCCAGAGTATGCATGTACTCCTTCTCTAGGTTGCATAAAATGGGGGCACCTAATGTATACCAGCTATGTATAACAATATATATATATATATATATATATATATATATATATATATAGATATATATAAAACAACAAACTGATTATTGTCTATAGAAAAAAAGTTATGCTAATTGGATTGAACCTCCATAGTTGCTAAATAATTATAAAAGTAAAAAATGACAATGGACAGGCAACTCAAAGATAGGAGTTCTAATACCACAGAAGGAGAGAAGAAAGATACGAGAGGTAATAATTATACCAATATTTAAAACTCTAATTGAAGGAGCTTCAAGAAGTGGAAGAAACAACCGAAAAAAATCAGCTCATAAGGTGACCTAGATATGTGTAAATAATCACATCCATGGTCATTGTCATCAAAATCATTACTGACCTATTCCCAGAAAGATGACATTACAGTGAGTAAGCCTTAATCCAAAACAATATTAAAAATTAACTTTTAATTAAATTAATAAAAAATGGATATAAAACTTTGTTCTGTAGTCTACAATGGTAGGCATGACGTAGTGAGAAAATGGGACAAAGTCAATTACCTAAAGGTAACCACTTGTATCACTAAATGACCACATAGAAGCAAATATAAATACAAAGTATTATCTTTATCATTATATCCATGGTATATTGGTATTCTAATTTCAACTTGGTAATAATATCACCCTCATCAATATTCCTTATATCCTTATATATATACACACTAATAAATACTTGGCTGTGTTGAAATAGATCTATATTGGGGCCCTAGGATGGCAGAAGCAATAAGTTCAAAACATCTGTGTGCCTTTCAAATAATATGCACCGTATTATTAACACAGCATTGTTCACTATATGTGACTCACCAAATAACCTGTTATATACTGCATTTAGGCTTAAAATGTATAATAATTGCAATCATATCATAAGTCAAAGGGCATCTAGTATAAAGGGATTATAATATCACTGAAATGTAAGATATACATCCCATGGCGGACCTTTAGCCAATACAATATAGATTCCAGCCATCAATAGGTCTATTAAAGTAAATAACTCTACCTCTAGTGGGCCATTAGGTAACTCAAAGGGTCTTCTAAACCTCTCCTCCAGCTCCAGTGTTCCACTGTCTCACACCACGCTGCCAAGTCGGAGTCTTGCGTCACTCGTCAGCAACTCCTGTAACTGCCGTGTGAATACTACAAACTAGCGCATGCGCATCCTCATTCTTCGCCCATGCGCGGTATGTCCTATCGTCGCGCGTTTCGCGGATTAATCGATTTGTCAAGGGGCTTGTGTTAATCGGCGCCTGCACTCTAAATAGCGCTATGCGCCTGACACAATGATTTTGCAAATACACAGTAATTAAGCATGATAAATTCCATTACATATGACACAACGTTATAGTGGTCAAATTGTCAGTGAAAGGAACAGAGTCTATTTATGAATCTAATAAGGGTAAACTGTATCTCCACATTCCTAAAAATTTCATACGGTAAAGTCAACCTAAGATGACATTGCACCACCATTATCCCATAAGAGAAAAAGATGGATAAAGAGAGGAAAAATATCATAATCACATATTTCTCAAATCAGATACATATGGTCACTAAAAAGTGTCTACAGCAATCGTTAGATCAAATAGTGTCTACTTTATAAAGAAGAGGGGACGTTTACAAATTTCAAAAACTGTATCAACATCTAAGTGAGAAGAAGATCATGTCAGAATTTATAAAAAATGATTATGATCACACAAATAGAAAAAAGAACTCCAAATAATAAGGAGTTATTGTACAAAAAGCCATTAGAATGAATAGTCACAATTTGCAAGAGAAGGACCTACAAATATCCATGACTCCATCAGATAATTTTAGATCAAGGAAGTTTTTATCAATGTATTCCCTAATAATCGATTAAATGCTGGGTTCCTCATAAAGTGAAATAGAGAGATTATTTTACAGAAATACAGTATAATTAATATTTTCTAAATCTGTTTTACTATTTTTGATGTTTCGTACATGTTCACCAATGCGTTTCCTGATCTCACGGCTTGTCATTCCAACGTATTTTTTGTTGGTGCAAGGACATTCTAGAACATAAATAACTCCTTTACTACTGCAATTGAAAAATCTTTTAATAGAGTGACAATTACCCATATGATCCAATATTTGGGTCTTGTTCATAATATGCTAACAGTATTTGCAGTGACCACAGCTGTAACTTCCCATTGTCACCTTTTTAAAGAGTTTAGGTATATCTTTTACAAAGTGACTTGATGTTAGTTTGTCCTCTCAGTCTAAGTCTTTCCCTCAATTCTTTAGCTCTGATTTTATAGATATTAATATCAGAACAATTGCACCTCAATCTTAAAAATTCTCCCAAAGGTATTACTCTTTTTGTGGATGGGAGATGTGCGCTTTGGAAATGCAAGATAGTGTTAGTAGCTGTTTTCTTTCTAAAGAGGTCTGTGCAGATTTCTCCATTGATCCTCTATATATCATCACATCCAAACAATCTACTTTATCACTATCAATCTGATGAGTTAATCTTAGATTGAAATCATTGGAGTTCAGTATCGTCATATATTATTTAAATAGATCTATTGGTCCATCCCACAATATGAAGAGATTATCTATATAGCGTAACCATGTAAGTACATGAGCACCTTAGTAATCCTTCTGCTAAAGCAATCTCGCGTTCCCACCATCCCATATAGAGATTAGCGTATGAGGGAGCGCAGGATGTACCCATTGCTGTACCTCTCACTTAAAAATTAAACTTAACTTTTAATTAAATTAATAAAAAATGAATATAATTTGGATGTTATACCACTACGAGACAGTATGGATTGGCAGGGGGGACTTAGACAATTATCCTTTTTAACATATAGGCATTTGAGGTCTTTCTGGAACAAGAGTACTTTTGACAAATATTTGGCCAAACATATTATCCCTAGAGGATTGCGAGTGAGAGTGTTCCCTTCATATGCATTTCATCTGGAGGCCTATAAGGAAAGATGGGAACAAGCATTATTATCCTGTTTAGAAACGTTGTTGGCCATCCTATCGGATTATGAAAATGTTTTCATCAAAGATTTAGATTGTGAAATTGAAGAGTTGAATAAAGATCTAAAAAAATTTGAGACTCTTGTTGAATTTCAGAAAGCATATCACATATAATAGTTGTCAAACTACGAATTGTCGTCACGCTTTGCAAACTCGCGAAGCAAGGGACGCAGTTTGGTCCGCAAATGCGGCCCCTCGCGAAGCGAGGGTCCGCATTTGCGGAAGTGGAGGCTCCAACGTCGGCTGCAATGAGCCGAAGGCTCATTGCAGGCCGCAAATGCGGACCCTCGCAAAGCAAGGGGCCGCATTTGCAGAGGTGGAGGCTCAAAGGCGCCTCACACGCAGTTACAAACAAGCAGCACTTTACCAACAATACGACCTGAAACAGTCAAAACACACAAAATACACAGAACAAACACACATAAAAAGCTTACCCACAGCAAGGGGGGGCACCCAGGACCTCTGCAAGTGAAGTTACACCTCCATTTAAGTCCAAATTCCCGAGTTCTGACAAACGAAAATCGCCTAAGCGAGAGAAAAGATGGCCGGCGAAAAGCCCATAACGGCCGAACCGCGCGCACCTAAAAACAGTCAAAACACAATAAATACCCACAAAAAATACATAAAAAGCTTACCCACAGCAAGGGGTGGCACCCAGGACCTCTGCAAGTGAAGTTACACCTCCATTTAAGTTCAGACACACGAAAATCCCCTAAGCGAGAGAAAAAAATGGCGAAAAAAACGTGGCTCCACGTCCCAGGACCTCCCAGCCACGTACAACTTACCCTGAGAAGGGATCCGAGATAAGCTCGGAAACCCACATTAACCCCACGGGGTCCGAGATAAGCTTGGAGACCCGCATTAACTCCACATTAACGATCGCAGTGGGGGTCCCGATTGCATGCGATCGGGACCCCCGCTGCAATGAAAATTCTAAATTCCTGCGTTACGGGTCCTTAAAGGACCGTAAAGGTCCTTAAAGGACCCGTAATAATAAAATAAAAAAATACACTATCACGCATTGGTACTATACAGAGCCCCATCAACCGTTAATTAACCCTGTCACTCATGGGGGTCAATACAGACCCACATAAGCCCTTCATTAACCCTGTCACTCATGGGGGTCAATACAGACCCACATAAGCCCTTCATTAACCCTGTCACTCATGGGGGTCAATACAGACCCCCATAAGCACTTCATTAACCCCCTCACTCATGGGGGTCCATATAGACCCCCATAAGCCCTTCCTTAAACCTGTCACTCATGGGGGTCAATACAGACCCCCATAAGCACTTAATTAAACCCCTCACTCATGGGGGTCAATACAGACCCCCATAAACCCCTAATTAACCCTGTCACTCATGGGGGTCAATATAGACCCCCATAAGCCCTTCATTAACCCTGTGACTCATGGGGGTCAATACAGACCCCCATAAGCCCTTCATTAACCCTGTCACTCATGGGGGTCAATGCAGACCCCATAAGCACTTAATTAACCCCTCACTCATGGGGGTCAATATAGACCCCCATAAGCCCTTAATTAACTCTGTCACTCATGGTGGTCAATACAGACCCCCATAAGCCCTTCATTAACCCTGTCACTCATGGGGGCCAATACAGATCCCCATAAGCACTTAATTAACCCCCTCACATCCCCATAAGCATTTCATTAACCCTGTCACTCATGGGGGTCAATACAGACACCCATAAGCAATTCATTAACCCTGTCACTCATGGGGGTCAATATAGACCCCATAAGCCCTTCCTTAACCCTGTCACTCATGGGGGTCAATGCAGACCCCCATAAACACTTACTTAATCCCCTCACTCATGCGGGTCAATATAGACCCCCATAAGCCCTTCATTAACCCTGTTACTCACGGGGGTCAATACAGACCCCCATAAGCACTTATGTGGTTAAGGTAGGGTTGTAACAGGCCCATAATGGTTATAATATACCCTTATGGGACTGATGGGGTTAAATAGAGGCTTATAAGGGTCTGGATAGACCCCCATAAGTGACCGGGTTAAAATGGTGTAGTGCTTACACTTTGGGTCATGAGGGTCCTGGATGACCCTCATGGCACTTATAGTGTTATTACATGCTTTCATTAGTGTGGTATAGGGGTCTATATAGTTGAGGCACCAAGTACACTCACATTGTGTGACAAACAGCATTTCAACACTTTTATTGACCGTCATTTTTTGACGGGCAAGTCGCTAGTATTACTATAAAGAAAGAATTGGAGAAAAAAGAAAAGGAAATTGTAACTAATAAAAGATACAAGATGAATCGAGACACTAAGGACTTTGAGAAGGTGAAAATATTTAATTGGGATCAGAAAGATTTTAGACATAGAAAACAATCCGATAGATTAAGAGCTCCTATGACCTATAAGCAGTCATCATCGGAATATGAGTCATCATCATTGGAGGATAATGATGGTCAGTCTCAGGATAACATGCAAAGAGGAGACACCCACAAGTCTTTTTTAGAGTTTGGCCCCAAGAGAGGACATATCCCTTATCATCTGATAGAAAGAAGGAATCAACATCAAGTAGAACAAAAAAGAGCACATATTCAGACAATGAATATGGAGATGAACTTGAGGGACAGAGAGGTTTGGGGCTACAGGCATCAAGGTGTCCCCCAAAGAAGATCCTGGATAAAGAAATCAAATCGGTGAAGGACACTTTACAAGTGGTTAATTTGTCAATGAGGAAATTGACTGATACACAAATAAGAGTATTACAGAAAGGTCTATCCTTTTCCCCTACTAATTCTTTTGACTTATTTGAAGTTACAAAATATGTTAATCTATTTACTAGAAACTAGACAAATCCTGCAATAATAGAGCAACATGCATTTGAAGATGTTTGTGACCTATATGCAGACAATATTGAGAATCAAAACAATAATATCGATCCAATTTGGATGAATAAATTGCGAGTTCAATCATGATTTGTACCACCATCCACTATTTGTCCACAGACAGATATTTTTTCCAGACTAGTTGTTGAGGACTTGAAAAAGTTATCCAAAATATACAGTTCTAATATGACGTGGGAAGAACACAAATGTCTGAAGGAAATTAAGTCTTGGAAAGATGTAATTGTGAAGGCATCCGACAAAGGTGGCAATATTGTCCTGTGGCATACGGAAGATTATATCAGAAGCAATGAGACAACTGACAGATAAAAACTGTTACAGACATCTGCTAGGGGATCCTACCTTGGAATTTGTGGAAAGTTATATGAAGATTATTAAAAGAGCTAGTAATTATGGTATCATTACTAAAAAGGAAATGTTATTTCTGGAAGTATCCAAACCAAGAATTGCCATTTTATATTTACTACCAAAAATTCACAAGAATTATGTGAATCCTCCTGGAAGGCCGATAATATCTGGGAATGGGAATCTCTGTGAAAAAGCTAGTAAATATATAGATGCTTGTTTACGTTCATTTGTAATTGATCTACCCTTGTATCTTCGAGATACAATGGATCTTTTGAATAAACTAGATGGAATTATTTTATCAGATACCTCTTATTTGGTTACATTTGATGTCGAATCATTATACACTTCAATTCAACACCAGTTGGGGGAGAAGGCATGTGGATACTTTCTGCAAATGTATCAGATACAACAAGGAGAGAAAAATCTATTTATATTGGACTTATTGCATTTCATACTCACACATAATTATTATTATTTTTTTTTTTTAAACAATGAGTTTTATTGTCACATTTTTAAGAAACATTTCACAGATTTGACCCCGGCACGCAGGCCAGAATGTTCAACATAAGTCCATGACACCCATTACAGTCATATTTATTTATATCTATTTATAGAAAACTCTGATTCATTAATGTTGTTGACGTCAGGATGGAGAATAGACTGCTTTAGGTCAAACCTTTTGCTGCTGGTACATAATGTGTGACTTTTTTCTCTTACTTTTTTTATTATAACAACATAACCTATAACTAATCCGGCTTGCTGGCCGACCCTGCCCCCCCCCCCCCCCCCCCCACACCTTCCTATTCCTTCCAAATAAACAACTAACTATTGTAGTGAATTAGTCCCCATGTCTTTCCCTGTTCCCCTACCCTTCCTAACCTCTTTTGACCATACTTATTGGAGTATGAGTCCTAGATAAATACCAACCGCTATCTCTAACTCCCTAGGTCTATGCCTATATGTACTACCCAAGGGTCCCAAATTTTCCTGTATTTGTCCATTGAGTCAGCCAATAGGTGGGTAATTATTTCATTGATTGCTATATAGTTTATCTTTTGTTTAACCATCAAAAAATTTAGGTTGCTAGATTTCCAGGATTTGGCAATATGGCTCTTAGCGGCCAAAGTTATATATTGAAGCAGCCTATTTTGGGATGGTGACAGAGTGCTATTGGGAATCCCCAGCAGCATGTTGTCTATAGTCCTGTCCACTGGGGCATGGAACAAGTCCGAGGCCAACTTTGAAATTGCATCCCAGACTTTTACTACCTGGGGGCATGTCCACCATATGTGGGTAAATGTCCCTGTTGCTTGGCCCCCCCTGAAACACAAGTGGCTTTCTGACTTTTTCCATTTTGCAAGCTTCTCTGGGGTAATGTACACCCTGTGGAGCACCTTAATGGAGGTCTCAAGAATGCTGTAGTTAAGGTAGACACTGTAAATGTTGGACCATTCCACCCGCCATTTGCCTAGGTCCCAGTTCGTATTCATATTGGTTTCCCAGTCAACCATGTGTTTTACCTTGAGTCCTTCTGGTCGGGCAATAAACGTTTTATAAAGCATCCCTAGAATACCCTTTGTTAGTGGGGCCACTTGGCAGATTTTTGACAGCCAGTTCATTTCCGGCACTGTGTGGTTCTTTAATAAGGAGTGTATAAAATGTTTAAATCTGCAGAAGTTGTAGTGTTCTGACAATGGCAAGCCATGTTTGTCCCTTAAATTTTCGAAGAAGAGGATTTGACCACTAACTAACCACTCTCCCAGCCTATCTAGTTTTTCATTCTTCCACCAATGTTGGGAGATCAGGTTCAAGCTTATTGGCATCTGCGGGTGATTAAGGAGCGAGGTCATATAAGATAGCTTTGGGAAGATTTTTGTGTGCTTACGGGCCCAGTTCCAACATGTTAGTGTGTGCTTTACCATTGGATTAGGTGAGTTTCTCATTTTGGGGGGCATATCAGGAAGCCACATAATCGTGTCCCAGGTCAACGGCCACATTGATTGGTTTTCTATATAAATCCACGCTGGTTGGTGGGTCGCAGAGTGGGCAATTGGCAAAAAGGATAGTTGAGCGGCTGTGAGGAATTGACTCTGCTGGGATTCGAACCCTGGTTTGCATGTTGCTAAACCTCTTCCCTACCGGTACGCCAACCTGCCTCTTGCAGATTTACCTGAGATCTGATACCTTGACTCTAAAAGCAATGCAATCAGTGACAGCTCTCTTTAGCTGTGTCTGGTCAGCTGTCTGGTTCTTGGCCTATATAAGGCACTTCCTGTCTCTGTATCCTTGCCAGATTATTGTTGGTTCCTGATCCCTTCAATAAAGCTTGTTCCTGTTTCACCTACAAGTTGCTGAACTGGATTATTGCTGACCTTGGCTACTGGTCTCCACAAACTTGTGATTCCTATATCATTACAGAATAATCTGGCCCTTTCATGGAGACCGCCGGGTCAGATTCTGCATTGGCCCAGCAGGTTGCTTTTACTGCAAGAACTGTGCAGACCCAGGCACAGACCATTCAAGTGCTGCAGGACCAGATAGCTGAACTGCAGGCCCAACAGGTTGCTTTTACTGCAAGAACTGTGCAGACCCAGGCACAGACCATTCAAGTGCTGCAGGACCAGGTAGCTAAACTGCAAAATACATTTCAGTCAATGCACAGTGAGTATACCAGCTACAGGGCACGTGATGTTGCAGCTGCTACTGTTACACCTGCACAAGATGCCCGCTTGCCCCTGCCAGAAAAGTTTGGAGGAGATCGCCAAAAATTTAGGGGTTTCCTAAATCAATGCCGTTTGCACTTCATGATGTTACCTCACCAATTTCCATTTGAAAGAGAGAAGGTGGGATTTATTTTTTCACTATTCAAAGATGAAGCCCTGGCTTGGGGCTCCCTTCTTCTGGAACAGGACAGTCCAGTCTTGGGTAATCTAAATGAATTTCTTGAGGCCATGTGCCTAGTTTTTGATGACCCCAATCGATGTGCTACAGCAGAAGCCACTCTCCTTCATTTGCACCAAGGGAGGCGCTCCCTGGCTGAATATGCTGCTGAATTCAGACAGTGGGTTGCTGATACTACCTGAAACCAATCAGCTCAGAGGTTCCACTTCAGAAAAGGTCTCTCAGAAGCTATAAAAGATGAGCTAGCTCGTGTTGATCTTCCTGCTGACTTTGATGCATTTGTGCGTTTGGCTATTCGTATCGATCGGAGACTTTCTGAAAGAAGATTGGAAAGACAGGGCTCTTTTAGACCAAGTACTACTCCTATTTCCTATTCAAGAATTTCTACTCCAACCCCACAAACACCTTCAGACTCTGAGCCTGAGGCTATGCAGGTAAATCTAATAAGAGGGCCATTATCCAATGAAGAAAAACAGTGGCGACGCACTCACAATTTATGCCTGTATTGTGGTAGTGCAGGGCACTATGCCATCAATTGCCCTAGCAAATCCAAAAGAACAATAGCTATGGCTGCTGAGGGCGCACAGATTCGACACCAATCCCAGATTGCAGACCAACTGGATTCTGTCACACAACCCTTGTTTTCTCTGGCTCATGGTAAAGAGGGTATGTTGACTCAACATCCTCATTTTGTGGTACCTATCACGTTGCAATGTGGTGATCATAAAATTTCAACTACAGCTATGATAGATTCTGGAGCAGGCGGAAACTTTATGGACATTAAATTTGCAGCAGGAAATAGAATTCAGTCTATCCCTAATTCTTCACCTGTGTTAATGGAGACAGTGGATGGTTCTCCACTTACGTCGGGCCCGGTTACACATGAGACTGTGCCCTTAAAGTTGACTCTGGAAGTGAATCACCATGAGACTATATCTTTCCACCTAATTTCCTCAACACAGTTTCCAGTGATTTTGGGGGTACCTTGGCTTGCTCTGCATAACCCACAAATTGATTGGAAGATCAGAACTATGTCCTTTCCTCCAGAACACTGCTTAATGAATTGTCAACCCTCTAAGGTAACACCTGTTGCCACAACAATTAATGAAATGGTTGCTACAAACTTGACTAAGCTTCCTCTACAATATTGTGATTTTGCAGATGTCTGTGATAAGAAGAATGCTGATCAGCTTCCACCCCACAGGCCTTATGATTGCCCAATAGAGCTGTTGCCTGGGGCTGCTATCCCATTTGGCCGTATATATTCCCTTTCTGAGCCTGAATTGAAAGCTCTTTGTGAATACATACAAGAAAATCTTGCCAAAGGTTTTATTCAACCATCTACTTCCCCAGCAGGAGCTCCTATATTCTTTGTATTGAAGAAAGATGGCAGCCTACGGCCATGCGTTGATTACAGGGACATTAATAACATCACTGTTAAAAACCGCTACCCCTTGCCTCTCATTCCTGAACTTTTGGAGAGACTTCGCTCAGCTAAAATATTTACAAAGCTTGATCTTCGGGGGGCATATAATCTGGTTCGCATAAAACCAAATGATGAATGGAAAACAGCTTTCAGAACCAGGTACGGGCATTACGAATATCTAGTAATGCCATTTGGGCTTTGTAATGCCCCTGCAACTTTCCAGCATCTTATCAATGATGTACTACGAGATCTCCTGGATCAGTTTGTTGTGGCATATTTGGATGATATCCTAATATTCTCTGATAATCTTGAAAACCACAGAAAACAGGTCCGTATAGTTCTGGAGCGCCTTCGTACCCACCACCTATACATTAAACTAGAAAAATGTGAGTTTGAACAAACAGAAATTCAATTTCTGGGGTATGTCATAACTCCTAAAGGTTTAACTATGGTCGCAAGTAAAATTAAAGCTGTGCTGGACTGGCCCATCCCCAAGAATGAAAAAGATGTCCAGAGATTTGTGGGGTTTGCCAATTTTTACAGGCGTTTCTTTAAGAATTTCTCTGCCGTTATTACACAGATCACTGAACTCACACGTAAGGGGACTCCTTTTCAGTGGTCCGATAAGGCTGATACCGCATTTTCCCGATTAAAGACTCTGTTTACATCTGCCCCCGTCCTGGTCCATCCTCAGCCGGAATTACCATTTATTGTGGAAGTTGATGCTTCTGATTCAGCTGTTGGTGCTATACTGTCTCAAAGGACTGGACCTAAGATGCTGTTACATCCGTGTGCCTTCTATTCCCGCCAGATGGTGCCAGCAGAAAGAAACTATGACATAGGGAATAAAGAACTATTGGCTATAAAAGCTGCCTTCACCGAATGGAGACATCTCTTGGAGGGAGCTACCCATCCAATTACTGTCCTCACAGATCACAAAAATCTGGAATGTATTTGATCAGCTAAGAGACTGTCAGCCAGACAAGCACGCTGGTCCCTATTCTTCTCGAGGTTTAATTTTTTGGTTACATACCTTCCTGGCTCCAAGAATGGTAAGGCGGATGCCTTGTCTAGAATAGCTGACCCCCTCCATGCTACTGTAACCAAGACCACCATCTTGCCGGAGGATATATTTATAGGAGTTACTTTTCCTTCTGATCTGATGTCTCGCATTAAAAAGGGCTACGCTGAAGACCCAGTTCTTTGCGATCCTCCTCGTGATCTCCATATGACGATGCTTAATGGGTTTTGGATTTTTCAACAACGTCTGTTTGCTCCGGAGTCAGTGCGACTGGACCTTTATACGTCTCTGCCATGACTCAAAACCAGCAGGTCATCCAGGAATCCGAAAGACACAAGAGCTACTCGCCCGATCCTTTTGGTGGCCCAAGTATTATGAGGATGTTAAGAAGTATGTGTCTTCTTGTGATGTATGTGCCAGACATAAGACTCCTCGCTCATCCCCTGTTGGCTTGCTTCAGTCTCTTCCGATTCCTCATCGTCCCTGGGGATCTATATCCATGGACTTTATTGTGGAACTACCTCCCTCTAAGGAACACACTACCATTCTTGTTGTTGTGGACAGGTTAACTAAGATGGGTCATTTAATACCAGCTCGTGGTCTCCCTTCAGCTAAACAGACGGCTGACCTGGTTATTCGGGAAATATTTTGCTTGCATGGAGTGCCTGATGAAGTAGTTTCTGACAGGGGAGTGCAGTTTACATCTCGTTTTTGGAAACATTTTTGTTCTAACCTAGGTATTAATGTAAATCTGTCGTCAGCTTTTCATCCACAAAGTAATGGACAGACTGAGCGAACCAACCAGACTTTGGAGCAATATTTACGGTGCTATATTAGTTACCTGCAGGATGACTGGCTGGATTTTTTACCCACTGCGGAGTTTGCCTATAACAATGCCCAACACTGCTCCACTTCTCTGAGCCCATTTTTTGCCAATTATGGTTACCATCCAACCTTTCTAGTGAGTCTCCCGATTACTACTCCCGTTCCTGCAGTCACTGACCGGCTAATCGCCTTACGTGATTCCCAAGCACTGTTGAAATAGACTCTTTTGATGCTCAGGAATGTTACAAAAGAGCTTCTGATAGGCATAGAAAGGTGGCCCCAGTCTATCATGTTGTTGACAAGGTGTGGCTGTCAACAAAGAATCTTAAGCTTCGGATTCCTTCTCATAAATTGGGTCAAAGGTTCATGGGACCTTTTGAGATCATTGCTCAGATCAATGCTGTCACTTTCCGTTTGCAACTTCCAAATTCCCTGAAAATACATCCAGTGTTTCACGTTGCACTGCTTAAGCCTTTTCATAAAAATACTTTCCCTGGCCGAGCCCTAGCTGCCCCACCTCCAGTCCTCGTGGATGGCGAAGATGAATACGAAGTGGAAAAAATTCTTGACTCCAGGATCTTTCGTAACAAGCTTCAATATTTGGTTCGGTGGAAAGGCTATGGTGAGGAGGATAGATCGTGGGAACCAGTGGACAATATTCACGCTCCTGATCTTCTTCGGTCTTTCCATGCACAGTACCCTGCTAAACCGGGTAATAGGGCATCCAGAGGCTGCGCCTATAGAGGTGGGGGTAATGTGAGGAATTGACTCTGCTGGGATTCGAATCCTGGTTTGCATGTTGCTAAACCTCTTCCCTACCGGTACGCCAACCTGCCTCTTGCAGATTTACCTGAGATCTGATACCTTGACTCTAAAAGCAATGCAATCAGTGACAGCTCTCTTTAGCTGTGTCTGGTCAGCTGTCTGGTTCTTGGCCTATATAAGGCACTTCCTGTCTCTGTATCCTTGCCAGATTATTGTTGGTTCCTGATCCCTTCAATAAAGCTTGTTCCTGTTTCACCTACAAGTTGCTGAACTGGATTATTGCTGACCTTGGCTACTGGTCTCCACAAACTTGTGATTCCTATATCATTACAGAATAATCTGGCCCTTTCATGGAGACCGCCGGGTCAGATTCTGCATTGGCCCAGCAGGTTGCTTTTACTGCAAGAACTGTGCAGACCCAGGCACAGACCATTCAAGTGCTGCAGGACCAGATAGCTGAACTGCAGGCCCAACAGGTTGCTTTTACTGCAAGAACTGTGCAGACCCAGGCACAGACCATTCAAGTGCTGCAGGACCAGGTAGCTAAACTGCAAAATACATTTCAGTCAATGCACAGTGAGTATACCAGCTACAGGGCACGTGATGTTGCAGCTGCTACTGTTACACCTGCACAAGATGCCCGCTTGCCCCTGCCAGAAAAGTTTGGAGGAGATCGCCAAAAATTTAGGGGTTTCCTAAATCAATGCCGTTTGCACTTCATGATGTTACCTCACCAATTTCCATTTGAAAGAGAGAAGGTGGGATTTATTTTTTCACTATTCAAAGATGAAGCCCTGGCTTGGGGCTCCCTTCTTCTGGAACAGGACAGTCCAGTCTTGGGTAATCTAAATGAATTTCTTGAGGCCATGTGCCTAGTTTTTGATGACCCCAATCGATGTGCTACAGCAGAAGCCACTCTCCTTCATTTGCATCAAGGGAGGCGCTCCCTGGCTGAATATGCTGCTGTTGTCTGGTTCTTGGCCTATATAAGGCACTTCCTGTCTCTGTATCCTTGCCAGATTATTGTTTGTTCCTGATCCCTTCAATAAAGCTTGTTCCTGTTTCACCTACAAGTTGCTGAACTGGATTATTGCTGACCTTGGCTACTGGTCTCCACAACCTTGTGATTCCTATATCCTTACAGCGGCCTTGTAATAGAGTTTCATATTTGGACAGGATAGTCCTCCATCTAATTTGTGTAGATACATCATTTTTTTCGCAATTCGAGATGGACCGTGATTCCAAATAAACCTAAAAATTTGCCTTTGAAAATTAGATATATCTTTATTTTTTACTGGAATAGAGAGAGTTCTAAAAAGGTAAAGGAGTCTAGGCAAAATGTTCATTTTTATAGTATTAATTCTCCCTACCCATGAAAGGCGAAATTTCGTCCATCTACCCAAGTCTGTGATTAAAGTTTTTAATAAAATTGAATAGTTAGCATTATATAGGTCATTTAAATTTGCAATTAACCGAATACCAAGGTAGTTTATATATTTAATGTCCCAATTGAATTTGTATCGTTCCTGTAGCCTATTTTTCTCTGCAGCAGGCAAATCAATAGCTAGTGTCTCTGTCTTCTCTAAATTTAATTTTAAGCCCGAAAGCTGACCACATTTTTCTAAAGTTTTAATGAGCTCCGGAACCGATTGAGTTGGGTTGGACACCACACAATGCAGATAATCTGCAAACAGACATATTTTAAAATGATGGTATCCTACCACTATGCCGGTAATCCCCGAATTGGCCCTGATCACCTGGGCCAGAGGCTCCATGGCCAATGCGAAGAGCAGAGGCGATAGCGGGCATCCTTGTCTAGTGCCCCTCCCAATTCTTATACTCGGTATCGCAGGACCCGGGAGCTTCAGTTTGGCCGAAGGGGAGTTATAGAAAGATTTCAACAAATTAATAAACTGACCACTGATACCAAATTTACCTAGAGTCGCGAATAGATATGGCCATTCCAGGGAGCTAAAGGCCTTTTCTATATCAAAGGCCATAAGGCACACTGATTGTTTGGAGGTTTTGGCTGTATGTATGAGATTAAGGACCTTCCTAATATTATCCCCTGCTTGTCTGTGAGCCACGAAGCCTACTTGGTCATTATGGACCAGTCTTGGCAGGATACAAGCCAGTCTATCTGACATAATTTTGGAGAGAATTTTCATATCACAGTTAAGAAGTGAAATTGGCCTATAATTTTTCATTTCTAGGGGGTCTCTTCCTTCCTTAGGAAATAGTACCATCTCAGCAGCATTAAGCTCTGCCGGCTCTCCTGTCAGAATGTTGTTAAAGAGCGTGACCAGGTGCGGGCCAAGGGTTTCTATAAATATTTTGTAGTAGCTATTGGTAAACCCGTCCGGCCCCGGGGATTTACCAGATTTAAGTTTTTGAATCGTTTTGCGTACCTCGTTTAGTGTTATTGAAGCATTAAGGGAGCCCAACTCTTCCCCCGTTATGGTGGGGAGATCACTTGAGTTGAGGAATGCCTGCATCTCATTTAGGTTAAGAGTTTTTGAGCCTTCATAAAGGGAATTGAAAAAATTGGTGAAAATGGACTGAATTTTACTTGGTGTAGCTGTGACCTCTCCCTCCCGTGTCTTTAATTGATGGATTTTATTCTGTGCAATTTTCGATTGGAGCTTTCTGGCTAGAAATGGGCCTGGTTTATTTGCTTTGTCAAAAAACTTTTGCTGAGTCCATCTTAGGGCTTTCTCAGTATGATCCGATAGGAGAGCATCTAGTTCTGTCCTAACCTTTTCTATTGCCTGTCTTTTTGTGCTTTCTGGGTTGGATTGATTTAGTTTGTCAAGTTTTTCAGTTCTGCTAGGAGTTCAATTTCCCTGGCTTTTCTTTGTTCCTTGTGATGGGAAGTAATTTTAATAAGGGATCCACTAATGTATGCCTTGTCAGTAGCCCTCACAATGCTTGCCCTTACCTCTGGGGAAAGGTTAACCTGAAAAAAGAGATCCAGATCTTGGGAAATTTGGTCTTTGACCGCTGGGTTAGCTAAGATTCGCTCGTTAAGTCTCCATGAAAATACAGGCCTCCCCCTGTGTCCCATACCAAGTCAAGCTTAACAGAAGCATGGTCTGACCATGTACAGGGTATAATCTCTGATTTCTTCACCTGGTCTATCAGGGAGGAATCTACTAAAATGTAGTCTATACTGGAATAGGTGTTGTGTAATTGGGAAAAAAATGAGTATTCCTTATCCCTAGGGTGTGTTTCCCTCCAGATATCTGTCGAGTTTAGTTTAAGAAGTAACAGCTTGATTTTCCTCAGCTTTCTAGAGAACCTTTCTTGGCCCCCCTTCCCTGTCCTATCTTGAACCGGGTCCAACACCAAGTTTAGGTCCCCCCCTATTATTACTTTTCCCAGCTCCGGCTTATCTAGATTCTTCAATAAATTCAGAACAATCTGATGGGGGGTTGTTGTTGGGGCGTAAATGGAAACCAGAGTTAGCCTATTGCCCGGTACCAATCCTGTGATAATTACAAAGTTACCAGCCGGATCTACCTGCTTTTTCTCCAATGTAAAGGGGAAGTTCCTGTGTAGAAGTATAGCTGCCCCTCCTTTTTTAGTTCTTTGATTGGCTAGAAAAACTGTTGGATAATTCCTGTGGAGGGAGTTGTGATGGTTGTTGTGGACAACATGAGTCTCCTGCATGAATATGACAGAAGGGTTACTATCTTTATAAGAGAGAAAGGCCTTGCGCCGTTTAAATGGGGAGTTAAATCCCTTGACATTATGTGTCAGGAAAACAAGGTCTAAATTATTTAAACTATCCGCCATGTGTGTAGTATGGTGTTGTGTTGTCCTGACTTACCCCATTCCGCTGGATCAGTCCTGAATGCACTATGATCTGATGAGGTAGGCTGGGAGAGTGGACTATTCGCTAACCAGGTAGTCTTACCCCCAGGGAATATTGTGCTCGGGAGAGGAATGCTTTCGAACCAGGTGGATTTACCCCTGGAGTATCTTGTTTTCTGAAAGAGAGAACAAGAATCAGCCAGCAAGCCAAAAAAACAATGTTTAAATAATGAAACATAACAATTAAATAAATAACCAATGCATGTCAACATATCAAAAACAATGATCCTCATTAACTATTTCAAATAGCACCTAAGTGCCTAGGGTGGGGAGGATATTCGCTCCTCCCTCTAGCCCTAGTATGAGGAAAATGAACAGAATTGAACAATTCCTAACTAAAGAATCCGTACTTTGCTAACAGCAACCTAGCCCTGAAATAGGCCCAAACCTGTGGAGAAAAAAAACGTGAGAAGAAATCATAACCAAATTGCCTGTCTTTTTGATATTAACTATCTCTTCCTTGATATTATTCTGAACGACATAATCTTAAACTAACAGTTATTGTTGAACTTTTTAAGCTGCTCTAAACTTTTCAACTTTTGTCAATACTCTTATGCATTATTTAAGAGTTATCACGTATCCTACTTTGACATTTGTTCAACCTTCCGGAGCTTGTGAGAGGGAGGTGCCCGAGGTGAGCTCACCGGTAGTCCCTGACCCTGGTTGCGGTATGCGACTAGAGTCCCTCTGGTTCCTCTGCCTTTTGGGGAGAGGAACATCTGTCCACTGCCTCGAAGGCCTTTCTTTTTGTCTCACCTCTCGCTGTTCTCTAAAGTAATCAGTTGTGGCCAAGTTGAGATGGATCAGATGTTTCTGGCAAACTTCCAAGGATTCTGCTGAAAAGGTGGTACCTCCTGCTTGGAAAAGTAAACGGAATGGAAAACCCCATTTATACGGGATCTTGTTCTTTATCAAGACATTTAGTGCCGGTCTCATCTCCCTGCGTTTATTTAGAGTGGAGGGTGCAATGTCAGCGTAGATCTGCAGGCGGGATCCATCTGGGCCCACAACTTGAGGGATATTTCTGGAGGGAGGAAGGATGCTATCACTTATTTTCTGTCTGAGAAATCGGACTATTGTGTCTTTGGGGAGGCTCTGGTTAGAGGCCGCTCTCAGGGCCCTATGCGCCCTCTCGATCTCAATTTCCGCTTCCTCTACCCCTGGCAGCAAGGTCAATACGACTTCCTTAATGTAAGGTACCAGATTGGTCACCTGTTTGTCAATTCCTCTGAAGCGAATATTATTTCTGCGAGAACGGTTTTCCACGTCCTCAAGCTTATTTTCCAGGGAGGTGATTCTGGAAGAGTTTGCAGAGATGTCCCTCCTGTCCTGCTCTTGGGTAGAGACCATTTGATCCGTGAGGGTTTCTAAGACATGAGTTCTCTGTCCCAGCTCTTGTATTTCTTTTTTAAAGTCCTGCACGGCCTGGGATAGCTGAGTCTTTAATAAGGTTTCAAACCTTGTCATATTTTTTTCGATCACCTCCGGATCCTGTAATGTTCCCCTCTGCTCACCCTCCATATCCGAGTTGTCAGATAGGTCCAAGGCGGGGCTCTGGGGTAAAGGCTGGCGTATTGGGAGAGCTTGAAAGTGTTCTGGTATCCCTTTAGCTGCCGTGCTCTTGCGTGTTTTACCCTTCATCTTCCACAAAGGTTGTCAGCTGTGATTTACTAGGATACCCCCAGACAAAAATATTAATCCAGCTTGTGACCACTATAATGTTGTTTCTGGGCATAGGTCAGTAATGATTTTGATGACATTGACCATGTATGTGATTATTTACACATATCTAGGTCACCTTATGAGCTGATCTTTTTTGGTTGTTTCTTACCCTTCTTGAAGCTCCTTCAATTAGAGTTTTAAATATTAGTATCATTATTACCTTTCGTATCTTTCTTCTCTCCTTCTGTGGTATTAGAACTCCTATCTTTGAGTTACCTGGCCTTTGTCTTTTTGTCTTTATATATATATATATATATATATATATATATATATTGTGACAAACCACTTCTTTTACAGGTAGGATTGTCACCGATCTTGCAGTAACCACAGCCTTCTAGGGTATACAAAGTCCAGGACACCTTCAGCTCAGTTTTCCTTTTTTATTCAGTTTGAAAGCAGGTACTTTAAATAATAACAAAACAAACAAAATCCCTTGCTCTTACTTGAGCTCTTACTAGACAGTACTTGCTATCTGCAATTGGGTGGCTTTCCCACTTACCAATTTCCCAAACAAAAGCAATGTCTTTGCAATAAGCGCAGCCTCTCCTAGCTGTCTTTTCCTCTGCCCCTTGGAGCAGGCTGCTCTCTTCTTTTAAAGGCCTGTCTGCTAATTGAGTAGCTACAGGTGAGTGCCAATTAGCTAACTCTTAAAAACCAGATCCAAGCTGTGGTCTGTTTATACAGCAACTAGTGCTGTTGGAGCATTGGCCCCCCCCTGCTCTCCAAATACTCCGCCCCAGGGACCCATACCATGTTTTGCAGAGCATCAGCTATGCATATTGCAAACTGTAACATCTCTCCCTGGGGCATTTAACTGAGAAATCCTCTGGTTGCTGTCTAGCAAATCAGGTCTGATGTATCTCCCATCAACCACTATTCCACCTTTATTCTCACATATCCTCCCCCCCAGCTCATACCCAAGGGTTTGAGCGACCATGGAAATCAGGGAGTGTACCCTCGAAAGCCCATCAGCATTACCTTGTTGCAGACCAGCCCTGTGTTCCACAGTGAAATCAAAAGATTGCAAACTCAAAAACCATCTGGTTACTCTGGAGTTACTTTCCCTGTTCTGATACATCCACGTCAGAGGAGCATGGTCCGTTATCAATCGAAACTTTCTGCCTAGTAGGTAGTATTTAAGAGAGTCTAATGCCCACTTAATAGCAAGACACTCTTTTTCAACAATAGAGTAGTTCTTCTCATGTGGGTTTAACTTTCTGCTCAAAAAGAAAACAGGGTGTTCTTCACCCTGGTATTCCTGTGAAAGAACAGCCCCCAAGCCCACATCAGAAGCATCTGTCTGAACTATAAAATCCCTGGAAAAATCTGGGGTCACTAAGACAGGATGGCTACAGATAGCTTCCTTCAGACTCTTAAAAGCCTTTTCTGCCTCAGGGCACCATTTAACTATGACTGGGGATTTTGCTTTAATAAGGTCTGTCAGGGGTGCAGCAATGGTAGCAAAATCTGGAATGAACCGCCTATAATATCCAATTAAACCCAAAAATGCCTTTACTTGTTTCTTTGTAAGGGGCTGTGGCCATTTTTGTATGGCTTCTACTTTGGCTTCCTGTGGTTTAACCAAACCCCTCCCAATAGAATAACCTAAGTACTTAGCTTCCTCTAAACCAATCGTACACTTGGAAGGATTGGCAGTTAAGCCTGCTGAGCGGATAGCATCAAGTACCGCTTGAACTTTAGGGAGGTGGGATTCCCAGTCTGCACTGTGGATGACGACATCATCCAAGTATGCTGCAGCATAACGAACATGAGGTTTAAGAATTCTGTCCATCATTCGTTGGAATGTGGCAGGTGCCCCATGTAACCCAAATGGCAATACAGTGTACTGAAACAGGCCACTGGGTGTTGAAAAGGCTGTCTTTTCTTTGGCTCTTTCAGTGAGCGGGACCTGCCAGTAACCCTTTGTTAAATCCAAGGTTGTTAGATAACGAGCTTTGCCCAGTCTTTCTATTAACTCATCAACTCTTGGCATTGGGTAAGCATCAAATTTTGAGAGGGCGTTTAACTTGCGGTAGTCATTGCAGAACCTCCATGTGCCATCAGGTTTTGGCACCAATACAATAGGACTACTCCAGTTACTCTGGGATTCTTCAATGACTCCAAGTTTTAACATGCTCTCAACCTCTAAGTTTATAACCTCCCTCCGGGCCTCAGGAATTCTATAGGGTTTGAGGTTAACTCTTTTCCCTGGTTCGGTTATTATGTCATGTTTAATCACTTTAGTCTTTCCTGGAACTATCGAGAAAACATCCCTATTTCTTCTGATGAAATCTCTGACCTCTTGCTTTTGATGGACAGACAGAGTCTTAGATACGTTCACATCTGGCTCTACTATAGGAGGTTCTGAAGGTTTTAAAGCAACCAGGACCTCCCTGTCCTTCCATGGCTTTAACAGATTTATATGATACAACTGTTCAGGCTTTCTTCTTCCTGGTTGTCTGACTTTATAATTGACATCACTCACTTTCTCTATTATTTCATAGGGTCCATGCCAAGTCGCAAGGAACTTATTCTCCACAGTAGGGACCAGAACCAATACCCTGTCTCCAGGTTGGAACACTCTGACTCTAGCATTACGGTTATAGCTGTTTTTCTGAGCCTGCTGGACTTCCAGCATGTGTTCCCTGACAATAGGCATGATGGTGGCCATTCTATCCTGCATTTGAGCTATATGCTCAATTACACTCCTGTGAGGAGTAGTCTCCTGTTCCCAGGTCTCCTTAGCAATATCCAATATTCCCCTGGGATGTCTTCCATATAATAATTCAAAAGGAGAGAAGCCCGTGGAGGCCTGTGGAACTTCCCTAATGGAAAACAGTAGATATGGCAATAAAAAATCCCAATTTCTTCCATCTGCATCAATTACCTTGCGTAGCATACTCTTAAGGGTTTTGTTGAACCTCTCTACTAAACCGTCAGTCTGTGGGTGATATACTGAGGTCTTAAGATGTTTAACCTGCAAGAGCCTGCACAACTCTTTTGTGACTCTGGACATGAACGGGGTCCCCTGATCTGTCAGTATTTCTTTAGGGATACCCACCCTACTGAACATCAACATAAGTTCCTTAGCTATTAGCTTTGCAGAGGTATTACGCAAGGGAATGGCCTCAGGATAGCGAGTTGCATAGTCCAAGATGACTAATATATATTGGTGTCCCCTAGCGGACTTTACCAGTGGCCCCACTAAGTCCATAGCGATCCTTTCAAAAGGCACGTCAATTATGGGTAAGGGTACAAGTGGACTACGAAAAGTCTTGAAAGGAGCCCTGTACTGGCACTCAGGACATGAGGAGCAATAGTTTGTAATAGCAGCAAACACTCCAGGCCAGTAAAACCGTCTAAGGACTCTCTCTCTAGTTTTTTCGACTCCCAAGTGTCCCCCTAATATGTGGCTGTGAGCCAACTTTAGCACTATATTCTGGTAAGTCTGAGGAACCAACAGCTGCCTAATGATGTCTGAATCCTTTTTTTCTACACGGTAAATTAGGTCATTTTGTACTTCAAAATAGGGGAACGGCAGTGCTCCTCCTGGCTGATTAACAACCCCGTTTACAACTTTAATATCATTTCTAGCTGTCACTAAAGTGGGATCTTCCCACTGAGCGCTTTTAAAGTTACCTGGACTAATTCCAATATCAATTAAGTCCTTATCCTTGTCTGCATTATTAGTAGGCTCCTCACTAGTTTGAGCTGGGTTATCTCCTATTAATACTGGTTTAGGGCAGTATTTTTTCTTTTTCCTTATTTTTCCGTCACAGTGGTCAAAACCCAAGTCAATATCGGAAAAAGGGAACACATTATCCTCGACAGACTGACTCATTTCTGATAAATTTTGATCTGTCTTTTGTAAAGCTGCCCATAATTTTAGAAAATGAGGAAAGTCTCTACCGATCACTACCTCATGGGCTAATCTAGGTACTACACCCACTCGGTACTTTAAATTCCCATACTGGGTTCCAATATTTACTTCCGCAGTGGGGTATTCCTTTTTATCACCATGAACACAGATAATGCCTATTTTCTGTCCATGATCAGGTTTTACACAAGGTATTATAGACTCTGCTACCAACGTAACCATACTACCTGAATCAAGTAATGCTTTAGACATTTTTCCATTCACAGTTACACAGCATTTATGAGCGTTATTATCATAGTCATTGTTAGCAATACCACAACAACTGAGCAAAAATGAACGTGTTCCCTCATTTTTGCCCATATTGCATTCCATAGGTTCATCCTTAAATGGACAGTCTTTGGCCATATGACCATCCTCTTTGCACTTGAAACATTTGACAGTACAGTCTGACCACCAATTAGTTCCGTTCCCAGGCCTATTAGACCTGGATGCCCCCCTTAAACCTTGAACAGTCTTACCCGGTCTTGCAGAATCTTGGGGCTTAGGATTGCGAGGGTTTTCCTGTGAAGTAGGACATAGCAGTTCTCCTGCAGCCGCATATCTTTCCACCAAGGCAATCAGTTGGTCAGCTGTATGGGGGTCACTTTGGCTGACCCAGCGACGCAGGGAAGCTGGTAAACCACGCAAAAACCGGTCCATTACTAAGGTTTCCACAATGTGGCTAGCTGAATGGATTTCAGGTTGTAACCATTTCCGTGCAAGGTGTATGAGGTCAAACATTTGGGAACGTGCGGCTTTATCTGAAGAATATGACCATGAGTGGAACCTTTGGGCACGTACTGCAGAGGTTACACCCAGTCGTGCCAAGATTTCAGCTTTCAATTTGCTGTAGCTACTTGCATCGGCTGGTTCTAGGTCATAATATGCCTTCTGCGGCTCTCCACTTAGGAACGGTGCCAGTATGCTTGCCCACTCACCAGCCGGCCATCCGTCCCTCTCAGCAGTGCGCTCAAATGCCAGAAGGTACGCCTCAACATCATCTGATGCGGTCATTTTCTGAAGATAGTGGCTCGCCCGAATCACCTTTGGCCCCTGGTATCTTCCATCAGGGTCTCCATTCAGTTTTCCAGAGATCGCTTGGATTACCTGTTGTAGTCCCTGGGTGACTTTTTGCTGCTCCTCACGGGCTACTTTAAACATCTCCGCTTGTGTCACAACAAGCTGTTTCACCAAGGACTCAGTGCCCTCCATTTGTGTTTTGGCCAGGACTTTAGCACTCTCTGCCTGGGCCAGCACCAGTTGCTGCAGGGCTGCACTGTTTTCTGCAGCTCTCCTGTTAGTCTCCTGTTGCACAGAGGAGGATTGGATCAGAGCCTTGATAACATCCTCCATGTTGAGCTTTAAATGACTTCTACCCTCAGGCTTACGTGGGTGCCCGCATTCTCCACCATATGTGACAAACCACTTCTTTTACAGGTAGGATTGTCACCGATCTTGCAGTAACCACAGCCTTCTAGGGTATACAAAGTCCAGGACACCTTCAGCTCAGTTTTCCTTTTTTATTCAGTTTGAAAGCAGGTACTTTAAATAATAACAAAACAAACAAAATCCCTTGCTCTTACTTGAGCTCTTACTAGACAGTACTTGCTATCTGCAATTGGGTGGCTTTCCCACTTACCAATTTCCCAAACAAAAGCAATGTCTTTGCAATAAGCGCAGCCTCTCCTAGCTGTCTTTTCCTCTGCCCCTTGGAGCAGGCTGCTCTCTTCTTTTAAAGGCCTGTCTGCTAATTGAGTAGCTACAGGTGAGTGCCAATTAGCTAACTCTTAAAAACCAGATCCAAGCTGTGGTCTGTTTATACAGCAACTAGTGCTGTTGGAGCATTGGCCCCCCCTGCTCTCCAAATACTCCGCCCCAGGGACCCATACCATGTTTTGCAGAGCATCAGCTATGCATATTGCAAACTGTAACATCTCTCCCTGGGGCATTTAACTGAGAAATCCTCTGGTTGCTGTCTAGCAAATCAGGTCTGATGTATCTCCCATCAACCACTATTCCACCTTTATTCTCACAATATATATATATATATATATATATATATAAATGAATAATCAGATTATTGCAGTATATAGTAATACCTTTTTATTGGACAAACATATTCATTTATAATGACGAGCTTTCAAGAGATAACCTCTCTTTATCAAGTGTAAAGGGAGGTTATCTCTCGAAAGCTCGTCATTTTAAATGAATATGTTTGTGCAATAAAAAGTATCACTATATACTGCAATAATCTGATTATTCATCTAGATTACTGGACACTCACAGCTCCCTCACGCTATAAATATAAATATTTATAATGTATATATATTGTGACACGTTATCAGTCTCCGCTGTGTTTGTGCCCTTGTTTGCAGCACTCTTAATGGAGGAACACAATTACAGAAGACTTTAATGCTTTTCCAAATGTTGCTACAATATATCCACCAATGTTACAAAATAATACACCAAAGCAAAGGTAAAAAAAAAATTGACAGGCCTAGCTCCCACTGTAGCACTACCTTAACTATTAAACAGTTCCCTAACTATCTGTCCTCATCCAACTAAACCTGATTGAAGGAAACACAAAACAGAGCAATAGTTAACAGTTACTGGTCTGTATCATTCAGAAGTATACTCTTCTTTAAAACACACATCAGCTCCAAGCTTCTATATCTCTGTGTCCCTCTTTAGGTTCAGACATCAGTATGGACACTTCAGATCACCCCATCCAGTCCTTTCCAGTATCATGCACATCCTTCTTCTTCCATGCCATCTGCCTTAAGGCATTCCATAGTGACTGGATGGCATCTTGTAAAATCAGCTTCTCTTCATGGCAGATGCCCAGCTGTTGCTGATGGTCTTGGGAAGAGGTCTTGTTGTCAGCAGTGTGCTCAGACAGAGCAATAATCTTACAGACCCTCTTATGTACCAACTAACATGTGCTGTGACTTAACCTTCTAGCTTAATTAACCTTCTACTTCCTGACCATCTTGGGGGAGTCCCAGGCACTCATCTCCTTGAGACTCTCTGTGAAGCTTTGGACTACATGATTCTGGTCAGAGGATTTCTTCTGCAACTCCTGTGTTATACTAGTGATCATGGCCTCCTAATTAACTAGGGCACACCCAATTGCCAGCTTCAGTCTTTTGTCAGGGGTTATTAATCAAACTCAGCTAAGTTAACTCTTTCACACATAGTGGGGGAAATTAGCTTTGTAAAGTCTTTGGCTCTTACTAGTTCCTTGTATCACTCTGTAAAAAAAAAAAAAAAAAAATATATATATATATATATATATATATTTTACAATTTTCCAAATATTTATCAAACATGCATAGACTTTTTCTCTCTTTGATAAATAGGGTCCATACATCATGGGAAAATGGGGTTACTAACACACACAAGCACACACATATATCTATCTATCTACAGTGCCTTGCCAAAGTATTCACCCCTTGGCATTTGTCATGTTTTGTTGCCTCACAACCTGGAATTAACATGGATTGTTTGAGGATTTGCATCATTTAATTTACAGAACATGCCCACAACTTTGAAGATGTTTGTGCATAACTATTCACCCCCCTAAAGTCAATACTTTGTAGAGCAACCTTTTGCGGCAATCACAGCTCCAAGTCACTTTGGATAAGTCTCTATGAGCTTCCCACATCTTACCACTGGGATTTTTGTCCATTTCTGCTTGCAAAACTGCTCCCCTCCTTCAAGTTGGATGGTTTGCGATTGTGAACAGCAATCTTTAAGTCTGACCACAGATTTTCTATTGGATTAAGGTCTGGGCTTTGACTAGGCCATTCCAACACATTTACATGTTTCCCCATAAACCACTCAAGTGTTGCTTTAGCAGTGTGTTTGGGGTCATTGTCCTGTTGTAAGGTTTACCTCCATCCTAGCCTCACGCACAGAGTGGTACAGGTTTTGCTCAAGAATATCCCTGTATTTAGCACCATTCATCTTTCCCTCAACTCTGACCAGTTTCCCAGTCCCGGCTGCTGAAAAACATCCCCACAGCATGATGCTGCCACCACCATGTTTCCCTGTGGGGATTGTGTTCTTTGGGTGATGTGATGTGTTTGGTTTGCGCCAGACATAGCGTTTCCTTTATGGCCGAAAAGTTAAATTTTAGTCTCATCAGACCAGAGCACCTTACTCCATACATTTTGGGAGTCTCCCAAATGCCTTTTTGCAAACTCAAAACATGCCATTTTGTTTTTTTGCAGAAAGTAATGGCTTTCTTCTGGACACTCTGCCTGTAAAGCCCAAATCTATGGAGCTTACGGCTTATTGTCGTCCTATGTACAGGTACTCCAGTCTCTGCTGTGAAACTCTGCAGCTCCTCCAGGGTTACCTTAGGTCTTTGTGCTGCCTCTCTGATTAATGCCCTCCTTGCCCAGTCCGTGAGTTTTGGTGGGCTGTTGTGCCATGTTCTTTCCATTTGGTTATGATAGATTTGATGGTGCTCCTGGGGATCATCAAAGATCTGGATATTTTCTTATAACCTAACCTTGACTTGTACTTCTCAATAACATTGTCCCTTACTTTTTTGGAGAGTTCCTTGGTCTTCACGGCAGTGTTTGGTTAGTGTTGCCTCTTGCTTAGGTGTTGCAGCCTTTGGGGCCTTTCAAAAAAGGTGTGTATATGTAATGACAGATCATGTGACACTTAGATTGCACACAGGTGGACATCATTTCACTAATTTTGTGACTTCTGAAGGTAATTGGTTGCACCCAAGCTTTTTATGGTCGTCATAACAAAGGGGGTGAATACATACGCACATGCCAATTTTCTGTTTTCTATTTCCAAAAAATAGTTTTATGTATATATTTTTCTCATTTCACAACTTAGACTATTGTGTTCTGATCCATCACATAGAATTCAGATTAACAAAACATTGAACTTAAGGCTGTAATGTAACAAAATATGTAAAAAGTCAAGGGGGTGAATACTTTTGCAAGGCACTGTATCTATCTATCTATCTATCTGTCTATCTTCTCTCTCCTATTCCACCTCTCCCACCATTATTCAGCAGTTGAAATGTTAAGATTTTACTTAAAGGTTTGTGACTTACACAGCTAATAATGTTGTTATTTTGTTAAATACTTTACAAACATATTATATTTTTTTCTAAACCACAGTGTTGAAGACTTTATCAGGAGTCTTGGAATGCGCTTAGTTAAAACCAAACAACTGTCCTAAAAAGGGGTCATGTTTGAGTTTATTAACGTATATGATTATCATGGGTTTTAGTATGTCGGTGTACATTCTTCTAATTTTTTTTTTATAATAACTATTGGCAATTGTTAAAACCCAGGGGTCAAAAATACAAAGGTGACATGAAAGGCACATCTTTTTAATGTTTATTGAAAACCCTTCATTAACTATTTCATTGCACAGTTAGTGATGTCCTTAATTAGAACACTTGCACTTTATGTCATACAAATCCTCATAGTCCTTGTGTGCTAAGAAAGCTAGCGGTTCCCTGTTTCTCAGCTTGACTACTTTCTTAATTAAAGTCCATGTTTTTAGACCAAAGAAGGAACAAAATTTAATGAGCGTTCTCAGCAGGAGGTTTTCCCTGACTTCCACCAAATCTCTTTTGAGTTGAAAAGGAGATGAAAAGGGACATTTCTGAACATTAAAAAAGTTTATTTTCCCAAAGACAAAGGGCTCACAGATAAAATAAAAAATCTGTCTGAATACACATAACAAATAGGAGAGTATGTTACCAACTCTTTAATAAAAAAAAATCTTTCCATATGTCTGTATGGGTTTGTATATATGTACATATATGTATTTATATGGATGTATATATTTATATATATATATATATATATATATATATATATATATATATATATATATATATATATATGTATGTGTATATATATATATATATATATATATATATATATATGTGTGTGTTTGTGTAGATATGAATATCTAACAATATATATATACAACAAAACTAATAGGAGTTTTTACCCCCACTCAAAGTGCTTAGCACTAGATTGAATATAGAAGTGAGAAAGGGGAAGTGGGGAAAAAAAGTGTTCAATATTTGTGGTGTTTTATTTACATTTATTTACATTTAATCCACAACAATGACGCACACATAAACGTTTAAAAACAATAAAAAAATGGGATAAAACCACCCATTGTAATTCCTTTAAGTAGTGATGGAAATATAGACTTTAAAATTGCAGATTACTCTATGAGTCTTTCTTTTACTTATGCAATTTAATGTCTATTCTACTATTACAAATCAATGTGGGGAGACTTAAGTATGAGCTCTTTTGAGAGTCTGGGATGAATTTGTGGGAGCAGGTATATCAGGGTATATAAAAACCACCTTGATCTCTATACCACCTTGATCTCTATATTGCGGTAATGCAAACATTCCAAGGATTTTTAAATGTCTAATAAATATCTCCCTTACTAAAATGTCCTCTTACACTGACAGAAACCACTCCTTTTGCCTCTATTAGGTTATTGGAATTCCAAATATTAGGGAAAAAATCTTATTCAGAGACCCCTATTTGAACACAACAACTATTTTTACTTTCTCTAGGTTGCAGGCTTGGGCTATTTACATAGGTGGGGCAATTGTCCTCACTATTTCTATATGTGCCCTTTCGTTTGTAACCTTTCAGACTAAGTTCCGTTATAGTGCTTGTCTCCAAGTACTGCTCAGTGTATATAGGAGCACTATAATATCAATATAGCGAAAATAGTTTGACTTCCTTAATTTTTCCGGAGTACAACTGATAAACCAATTATCTCAGTATAGATAATTCTGGCTCCTGGGTGTCTTTTATACAGGTAACGAGCTGAGATTAGGAGTACTCTCTTAAAGGGAGTGATCCTAATCTCAGCTGGTTACCTGTATAAAAGACACCTGTCCACAAAAGCAATCAATCAATCAGATTCCAAACTCTCCACCATGATCAAATAGCTATCCAAGGATGTCAGGGACAAGATTGTAGACCTACACAAGGCTGGAATGGGCTACAAGACCATCGCCAAGCAGCTTGGTGAGAAGGTGACAACAGTTGGTGGGATTATTCGCAAATGGAAGAAACACAAAATAACTGCCTGTCTCCCTCGGTCTGATGCTCCATGCAAGATCTCACCTCATGGAGTTTCAATGATCATGAGAACGGTGAGGAATCAGCCCAGAACTACACGGGAGGATCTTGTTTAGGATCTCAAGACAGCTGGGACCGTAGTCACCAAGGAAACAATTGCTAACACACTACGCCATGAAATCCTGCAGCGCCCGCAAGGTCCCCCTGCTCAAGAAAGCACATGTACTGGCCCATCTGAAGGTTGCCAATGAACATCTGAATGATTCAGAGGGGAACTGGGTGAAAGTGTTGTGGTCAGATGAGACCAAAATCGAGCTCTTTGGCATCAACTCAACTCACAGTGTTTGGAGGAGGTGGAATGCAGCCTATAACCCAATAACCATCCCCACCGTCAAATATGGAGGTGGAAACATTATGCTTTGGGTGTGTTTTTCTGCTAAGGGGAAAGGACAACTGCACCATATCAAAGGGACAATGGACGCGGCCAAGTACTGTCAAATCTTGGGTGAGAACCTCCTTCCCTCAGACAGGGCATTGAAAATGGGTCGTGGATGTGTATTCCAGCATGACAATGATCCAAATCACACAGCCAATGCAATAAAGGAGTGGCTAAAGAAGAAGCACATTAAGATTCTGGAGTGGCCTAGCCAGTCTCCAGACCTTAATCCCATAGAAAATCTGTGGAGTGAGCTGAAGGTTCGAGTTGCCAAACATCAGCCTCAAAACCTTAATAACTTGTAGAGGATCTACAAAGAGGAGTGGGACAAAATCCCCCCTGAGATGTGTGCAAACCTGGTGGCTAACTACAAGACATGTCTGACCTATGTGATAGCCAACAGGGGTATTGCCACCAAGTGCTAAGTCGAAGGGGTCAAATACCTATTTCCCTCATTGACCTGCAAATCAATTTATAACTTTTTTGACATGTGTTTTTCTTGGGGGGGGGGGGGGGGGTTGTTATTCTGTCTTCTGTCTTTCACTGTTAAAATACAGTTCAAGTACAATTATAGACTGATCATTTATTTGGCAGTGAACGTTCAAAAATCAGCAGGGGGTTAAATACTTTTTCCCCCCACTGTAGAAGCCTCCTAGAGAGAGTGACTCAGCAACAAAGGAGGGCATGTAGTACATGATCAGGGCTGCAGAATGGAGTCACATTGAATAAAAATTACACTTCATTTTTTTAATAACATGCTCATGGGCAGTATGCCTGCTACTTGAACCAAGTAAAATGGCTTACATATAAAGTAAGTGCTTATATTATATTATATGGGTATGCATTTTGTGGTTTTAGGGGTCCAGCTTCAGTAACTATATATATTTTTTAATTAATTAAAGGATTAAAGGACTATATTTTATATTAATCATACAGTGGACTTTTAATGAAATTACTCTCTTGCCAGAATTTGGAGTGGTGTTATTTGGTTATCATTCCTGAGATATTCTGTATTGATTGTGCTGCTTTATTATGCTAATGTGTGGCTCAAAATGCTACTAGCTCTTTCTTTTCTTGTTAATAATTTATAGACTTGAGACTAAACCTATAAATGAATCACCGTGCAATGCATTTTATTGTTTTAATAAAATTACTAAGTTAACATAAATAAAAGAATCTCACTTGAAAAGTGCAGCCGTGGCCCCTAAAAAAGTGCCACCTGGGGCGGAAAGCCCTCTCCGCCCCACCCTCGCTACGCCACTGGCTGTAATGTTGTAAATTTAAAACATTGCTTAAAGAGTGTGTCTTCCCCCGAGGAGTAACTAGCCTAATTAGACTTTAAACGGAAATTGAATTTATCAGAAATGATTAACATTACCAAACAGCACTGAAAACAAGTGAGAAAAACTTATGCATAATTCACTGTATTGTGAGACATTTTATATAACCAATTAATCCTCACCCATCATAAAATCCCTGTAAAAGCTCATAAACTTTGCTTCATGCGATTTTACTTGGTTTCTTCAGACATAACTAACAACAAAGCAAAAATTTTAATTATTACTACAGTGGAAAACGTATGTTTAAGAGGAGCTTGTAATTTATGGTCTCTTCAGCTGGTGCAGTTGAAGGACAAATAACAGCCAAGGTAAAACAATTTGAGAGGTTTAAAAACAGGTACTGTCGCATTTATAAAAAATAAAACAGTGAAAGGATCATGAAATGCAATGGACCCCTTCAAAAGGACCTTTGAACTCATGGATACTGCTCTGCGCCATTATGTAAAACAGTGAAAATCAAATAGAAAATACGTAAAACATTTTTCATTTGAAGCTCTTTTCACTGATTGATAATTGTTCTTAAATTTTACAGCACATAAACTGTATCTTTACCTAGAGTCATAGCAGGTATCACCACAAGATTTATTAAATTTAAAAGGAATATCTTTCAGGTCCTGAATGGAGCTACACACACCCTCTAAATGTTTCTATATTCTCTTTACTACAATTAAAATGTTCCTCTTTTTAGTTAGAATGTAGATTTTTGTGGTTACAGCAAACAGTGTGTACAGTATTAACATTTCAGTGCCCTTGTGATTTTTGGTTCTTGCAGAAGCTCCACATTGCTGTCAGTTAGGACAATGTAAGGATCAACTGGGTTATATAAAAAATCTAATAACACAGTAAAATGTAGAGCATACATTTTTAAAATTCTAAATTGTATTTTTTTGTCACTGGTATACCGTTGATTCTTATATAGCTGATATTATTATTATTATTATTATTATTATTATTATTATTAATATATTATACTAAAAAATGCAATCAGTCTAGTAAATATTTCATAAGTTTCCTGCTATGCCTGAATAAATATATAGTGTGACTATCCAAGGCCAGTCACAATTCAGCTGAAGGTTGATGTTGATGGAGTTATGCTTATTTTTGTACGCCAATGCACAAATGTGACATTTCCACTAGCAGATGACATACGTACATTTTTAGACAGAAACATGAAATAAGGCAACACGTGAGCTGAAATAAAATGCAACATGAATCTCTTTGCTCTTGTAGAGAAATACAATATATTTATTTTCTAACATTTATATTGCAAGACACAATTTACTGCCAAGGATGATATCATAGAATTTGCTATCATGGACACTTTCCAGTATGTCAGAGACATAAATAAGGTGCAATTTAGCTGCACTGTCCAGCTAAAAACAGCATCAAGACGATAAAAGGGCATCTGGAAGGTCGTATGGATCTCAGAAAGTGAAGCACTTTTTGTATTGACAAGTTGCTTTCAGTAGCTTTTATAATGGATTTAACAAATGTGGGTGGGGACAAATTCACCCCATATTTTTTCATTTGTTTATGTATGTGTATAGAAGTTGTTTTATGTTATGTATGTAAAGTGAGCCAGGTGTGTAGGAGCCAGAATAAGTTTGGGGTACAGTTCATTGTATACATAGGCTGTGAAATATATTATAAATACTGTACATACATACATACAAACATAGAAAAATCTGGGGGGGGGGGGTTGTCCCTCCAATCCCCCCAGTTCCTACACCTATGCATATATCTCCCACCCCAGAATTATTTTGTCTCCTATATGCCTGGCTGCAACTGACAACGCTTGTGTGGAAGCCCCAGGAGAAGCTTTGTTAGAGATCGTTGGGTTTCTTGGGTTTCTCAGGTGGGAAGCCCCTTGCAATGGGCCAGAAGATGAGGAGTACTGGCTTCAATCAAGATTGAAGAGGACCTGAAACATCTATTAACATCTATCAACATGGTAGCCCGTTTATCCAGGGCAGAAGAATGAGGACATAGGCATTGTTAATCATCACTGGAGGGCATAAAAGGGTAGGTAAGTATTACATTTATTACCTTACAGGTTTAATTTTTTTTTTTGTAGTTTATTTTATTTTATTTCTGTAATTAGATATTTTCTGTAAGTCTTTTGTTATTTTGTGTTGATTTTATATTATTTTTGGTATTTAGTTTAATGTAGAGTATTTTTTAATTTCTTACTTTAACTTTAGGGGTATTGGGTATCCTTTTGGACTTCAATGGAGGGATGTAATTTACATGGGGGCCAATATGGTCCCCTTTGTTACTAAGTAGGGTACCATTAGGGGTTAATTTTAGGTACCATGGGGATCCATATGAACTCTCATTGTATGGTATTAACTTTTAGATGCTATTGAGGTCCTTTAACCACCCCCATGGCAAGGGTTAATTTTAGGAGCCATGGAGGTCCTTAAATCAAGCCTCATTTATGACTCAATTAAGCTGATCATAGCATCAGATCTGACACTTTTCTTTTTAGAGGCATTTTTTATGCATCTATGGAAGGGGTGGGCAAGTTCGGTCCAGGATTTGATGATATCCCTGCTGCGCAAAGGGTACATCAATCACTTCTTTAGTCATCCTGATTGGTTCATCTGTGCACAGAAAGGATATCTCCAAATCCAGGCCTGTGTATTGCCCTCCAGGACCGAACTTGCTCACCCCTGCTCTATGGGTAAGTCTCCTTCCACATAGGATTTTGAACCATCTGAGGACTTACATGTATCTCTTAGAGTCTATCATGTAATGGCTTTGGGGGAAATTTAATTGGGGCAGCTATACATGGATTTAGATTTTTGGGATTTATACACTATTTAGCTGCACTTATGGTAGGACTAGTTGTTAGTGTTGTGTACTTGCTAGGTGGTGATTTGCGAGTAAACTTTACTTACATATTGTTCAATGTGGGCCATAGAATGGAGGCCACCTAGACTAGCATAATGCTGCTATAATAAAACCTGACCTTCACTTTAACCACAGCAGGCCAAGCAGGGGTTTCATTTTCCTATGCTTATATGGGGGTGCATTATCTATGGCCTTATCCAGACCAGCAAACTGTGTTGAACTGGCTGGGGCCAATATATTTACAAGCCTTATACCTCAATAAACATTTTCGGTCTTTTCTCTATCTCAAGAATCTTCCCTTCCTCCCCCCAAAAATAGAGTTGTAGAGATTGTTTTAGCTGTTCATATCTGTCACTGACAATTGAATAGCACTAAACTATTTTATGTGTATTACTATATGTTTGTATCTGAGAATTCTTCATCTTTTATCTCTCTAATAGACATACTATTTAAAAATAGCACAGCACAAAAGGCAGTCACCATTCATGGTCAGTCGTGCTATTAAACATTGAAAGATATATTTTCATTAGCACAAATAAGAAGAGCTTTTAGAGCACAAAATCTATAATGTGAATAAAGTTCTATTTTAAGATCTATACAGTTTCTGCTCTCATTCTCTAATGTTGACCTCATATAACTAATTAAATATCAGGCATACTCCCACTCTTCTTCCAAAGTGGTCATTTTTACCAGCTGCTCACAAAATTCTTTATATCTTTTGGAACTCATCCCTAAATAGATTTCTTATTTTCACAAACACGGATTTATTTTACCAACACAATGGTATGCACTTGAAAAAGTCCAATCTACCTTAAATGGAATACATATTCCTACAATTCAACTGTTTTACTTTGATGATAAGATCTTAAAATATTACACTTATTATATTCAGAGACATACTTTATATTTTCCTTTGTGTTCCCATTAATGATGTGCTAACGAAAAAAAAATAAACGCAGCACGCCAGACACATCTGTCAGCCACTGCCACTCTGGGCTACCTCAAGCTTATGTTCATTGCTTCAGTGACCTCATCTGTCTGCCTCTGCCTTCCCTTTCTTTATGTGCCTTAAATATTTTCCAACATCAGAGTCTTATCTAGGAAAATCTGTCTTCTCGTGATATAGCTAAAATATTTGAGCTTTATCCTCATTAAACCATCCAGTGAACAGATTGGCTTGATTTTCTGTAGTATTGATTGATTTGACCTACTCTCTTTATGGTCCAACTCTCACATTTACATGTTACTTCTGTGAATACCTTAGTTTTAACTATGCAGACATTTATTGATAGTATAATATCTTTACCTATGTGCTTATTTAGAGCGCTATTCAATTGGCCAAATCACAATTGAATGAGGCCCCATGTCATTAAGGTTTCAAAATTACCCTATCTGGTCAAGCATGTTTATAGACCTAAACCCTATTGAGCATCTGTGACGCATCTTCAAACAGAAGGTGGGGGAGTGCAAGTTCTCTAACATCCACCAGCTCTGTGATGTCATCACGCAGAAGTGGAAGATGACTCCAGTGGCAACCTGTGAAGCTCTGGTGAACTCCATGGCCGTGACGGTTAAGGCAGTGCTGGAAAATAATGGTGGCCACACAAAATATTGACACTTTGGGCCCAATGTGGACATTACCACTTAGGGGTGTACTCACTTTTGTTGCCAAAGGTTTAGACATTAATGTCTGTGTGTTGAGTTATTTTGAGGGGACAGCAAATTTACACAGGCGGTACACTTACTACTTTACATTGTAGCAGAGTGTCATTTCTTCAGTGTTGTCACATGAAAAGATATAATAAAATATTTACAAGAATGTGAGGAGTGTACTCACTTTTGTGATATATTGTACATATTAATTTATCTTTAACATGTAAGATGTTATAACAGTACATACTTAACATGCTTAAATCAAAAATTTAAATGTTAAGAATTAAAGAGAGATAATACAGAATAGAAAAAAGAAAAAAAGGAGAGAAGTATACGTATACAAAGGAGGCCAATTTATTTTTATATTTTCCAAAGGGTTCAACTGCTTTTTTTCCGCTATTGAATTAACGGAGTCAAATATTTATATCAAAGAAGAAATATTATCCTTATTCCAGAACTGAACCGTCTTCGATTTCATTTCCATGTAATTATTTTTATGACCTGGTGAAAACCCCTTCCATTCCATGATTGCTCTGGAGGGTTTGCTTTTATTTTATTTACTAGTTACATGCTTGTCAACAAATGACGGTCAATACATTTTAAAGCTGGGAATGCAGTTTGCCACACAATGTGAGTCTCTGACACTCTTAACCTTTTTGTCTTTTTTTCTACAAAGAAGTACACAATTATAATAATATTTTTTTATTTTTTTTAACATTCAACTTGTGTTTCAACAACTGTTAAACCATATTATCCTTTTTAATTGTCATGTATGCAGTAATAATATAACAATGCATGAAATTTGTATGAATACGTATTGTGAACCATTACATAAAGCTTTGTAACATACAACTTATATTGGAAACAGTGGTCAACAATTTTTTTTTAACAATACTAACTTTTAATTTAATTCTGATCTTTGCATGAATAACATAACAATAGGTCAACTTTGTATGAATGAGTATTTTAAACCATTACAGAATGCTTCTTAACATGCAACTTGTAGTTGAACTACTGGTAAAGCACATAGGTATTGAATCCAGAGGAAGGCAAACAGTAAAACCCACCATTGAAACTTATCCAATTGTATCAAAGGAGGAAAAAAATTAATTCCTTCCTGACCCCAGTAACTGGCGATTGGATTACTCCCTGGATGAATCATGTCTATTTAATTATACATTTAAATGTTTAACAAATGATTATGCTGCTACTGACATAAACCCTTAATAACATCAAATAAAACAACTTGTCAAACCTTGTAAAATACAATGTTAACAATGTAAACATTAATGTAATGTAATAACATTTGAAATTAAATTAGTTCAAAATATAGTGATCTTAAATATTGAATCCAAAGGAAGGAAAACCAAAAAAACCCTAGTGAAACTTGGTCAATTGTTTCAGTGGGCAAAAAAATTATTTCGTTCCTGACCCCATTCACTTGCGATCGAATTACTCCCTGGATCAATACTCTATTTGTAATTAAACATAAAAAATTTACAACAAATGATCATACTCCTACTAACATGAATCCTTAATTAAATACAATGAAACAACCGTTCAGTCCTTTGAAAACAGAATTTTAACATTACAAACATGAACTTGATGTATTAAAATGTAAACAGTAAATGTAAGAAAATGCAAGGTAACTGTGTTGTGGGGCCAATCCTGGCAAATGTCACTTCCAAGACATTCCATTATTTTTTTGTTTTGTATGTCAAAGTGGTTACCTTAAAAAGAGCCCAGCATACTTGTAATTTTGTCTATGGGACATTTCCACTGTTTAGTTTTTTTTGTTGTTTTTTTTTTCACTGGATTTTTGTATTCTTGTAGTTATTGAAAATGGCACATAGCGTTTCCTATGTGAAATAGTGGTCCTCTACAAAGAGACCTCCAGTTTTTTGCCACTTTATAGAGTTTCCTTAGCAAAATAGTGGTCCTCTAAGAAGAGTCTGAATTGCGTCCTCGAAATAAAACCACTGTTCTCTATATTTGTTGTGGTATTTTTTGTGCATTTGTCATAGATATAAGAGCACTGTTGCTTTTTTTAATTGGGTTATTTGTAGATTATTTTTATTTTTATTCTTTTTTCTAATTTAATTTACAGTAATTCAAAGTAGACAATGTTTTTTGTTAAAATTCGGCCATCATTTAATAAATCTCCCTGACTTTGGTTGTTTTCAATATAAACTTTAATTTCCTCTGGATTCTTGCAACTTGAAAATGCAACATACAGTTGGCCATGGGCAAATACTGGTTCTTCTAAAAATATTCCAACTCATTTAAAAGTTTGTCCTTGTGATTTATTAATGGTCATGGCCAATGCCATGATGATGGGAAATTGTCTGCTCTGAAGTACAAAAGGCAAGCTATTTTCACTTGCTGCTAAATCTATTCTTGATATGAAAACTGTTTCGCCTTTATGGGTACCATTGAGAATTTCTGCATTTATGAAATGGTCTTTTAATTCTTGAACAATTAATCTGGTCCCATTACATAGTCCTTTTTGGGGGTTCATATTTTGCAGTAACATGACAATTGCACCTTTTTTTAGCTGCAAAATATGTGGTGGCATTCCAGGTGGAGTTAATGAATTAATAAATTCAGTTGAAAAGTTTGTCTGAGTTTCTTTGTCATCACCAAGTACACAATCAGCACTGTGATAATTTTTTTGTGGTGCATCTATTTATTTTAATATTTCATTATTAAGAAGCAATGCATCTTTATTTTTGGATGTTAATATTACTTTGGTTGCAAGCTCTGCATAATCGTCGTTAGTTTTTGTATTTTGGAATATAGCTGATATAATGTTCTGTTTGCAAATCATTTGCAATGGAATTTCCACGGTATCATTGGGTAACTTGAATTTGAATTTGTTCTGTTTTTCCTTCTCCAAATTTGATGAGCCACTCATTGAATTCATTTTGTCCTTCTGATCTCATATTTTGTTCTAATTTGAGGTTTCCATAGTTTACTTGACTTGATACATGTTTCTACAATGTCTGTGCGATTTCCATGGACAACAACAGGTAATGTTTGTCTAAAATCTCCACCTAACAACATCACCTTTCCACCAAAATGCAAATCATTACCCCATGATTTCACGCTACAAACGGCATGACATCATTGTAGCTTCATCAATTATAATTAATTTACTTTTCTTAATTTTTTTTGCTTGTAAAGATGTCATTCAAATATCCGACACTGATGTTTCCAGAATGGGAACTGGCAGTTTAAATACACTATGCACAGTTCTTCCACCTTCTAACAAAAGTGCGTTAATCCCAGTTGTTGCAAATGGCAGTGCTATTTGACCTTGTGCGTGAATGAAACTCATCAATAAATTATATAGATAAGTGTTTCCTGATCCACCAGGCCAATCTAGATAGAAATAATGCTCTTTGAGCAAGTCATCCTCTAGTGCACTTTTTATGGTGTTAAATGCTTGCAATTGTAATGTATTTAAAGTTGCAAGTTTTTCTTCTGTTATTTTGTTTTGAAGCTGAGTATCATAGTCTTCAAAGTTTATTTCATCTATGAGTCCTGGATCTGGCAGATTAAAATTTGCACAATTTAATCCATGGAAGAGAAAGACCTCTTGATTTTCAATTGATGCTTTTAATTCTGCAATGGGCCCATTGCATCGTTGCAAAAAGTCTTCAGACATATTTGTTTTAAATTTGTCCCACAAAGCTAATGCATTTGGAGCATTTGAGAAGATGAAAATGAATGCGAATTGTTCTCTCATCTGCCGTGGCATTTGACACAGTGCTGCTTCTTCTAGACATCTTTCCCATTCTGTATCATCAGCCAGGAAGTTTCTCTGTTGTGCAGCTAAATGAAATGTGTCATAAACTATGTCATTAACAGTTTTCAACTTTGCGAAACTTTGTGCTCCAGGAACATTTAAAAGGAGTAAACGTAAGCGGAAACGTTTAAGGTCTCTTGGACTTACAGTGTAAATTCTAGTTATAATTTTATTTCCACAGGTTTTTCTTTTCCGCCATAATCAATTAACAAAAACATAATGATATGGAATGTCAATTTATAACAATTCCTTTGCCTCCAAGTCAGTACAATTTAATTGTAACCACACAGTTAGTGTAGTTTGTTGATGCTCACTTTGTGCCAAAGCATTTCTTTCATTTCCAACATTGAAATAAACTAAGCGTCTTTGGGGCAAATGTACATCTAATCCATATATTGCATGTGATGAAACATGCATTTCAAATTTGAGAAGATGACATTGCTTCTGGCGCACTTACATAGCGAGCATCTACATGAAATGCAAGTTCATCATGTAATAACTCAGTTTGTTTTGGATTTTCTGCACTTTTTACCACTACAGTAGCTGCATCATAGCTTTTGTAAATGTATTTGTAGACATATTTAATGGATTTTATAGAAGTGCAAGCTTCCACATTAATGTTTGTATTACTCTTCATGAGCAAATGTGGATTTTTCGGATTCCACAAATAATGGCATTTTGGCCTCCTCTTCTTCTATATAATGGAAAGCCATCAAAATTAGCATATGTTTTGTCTCTATAATCTTTTGGAAATTCTTTAGTGCATTTTTTATTTTTCATACATGGTGATTGTGGATTAATATCTCCACATGGTCCATGAATTATGCAATGAGTTACAATCTCAGATAGTCTACCATGCATTTCTGGATCTGGTAGTTCAGCAATAATCACTGAATCCACTTTATCACCAGTATCCAATTTATATTTTTCTTGAAGGATTATAAGCATATGTGCATGTGGAAAGCCTCTTTTTGGAAATTCTATGGTATAAACATAAGCCAGACATTTGCCAAATAACTGAGTTATGGTTATGTCACGTATTAATTCAGTTAATTTGATTTTGAAGACTCTTGCCAATAAATCTGGTCTATTGGAAGCAGTTTGTCCAATTAACAGATTCAGTACAATCTCTGGCCATTGTGGATTACATGTAAATGTAATAAATAAATCTGGTTTTCCAAATTTAGTTACAATAGCCATAGCATCATTGTATCTTTCTTGCATATTGCGAGGAGATCCTAGGAAAGAAGAAGGTAAAATGATGGCTTTGCCAGCTGCAAGCTTTCTGTTTGTAGCGACCTCAGCGACATAATCCATCAGTCCACAATACTGTTTTACACCTAGTTTATCTTGTTGATATTTTATGACATTTTAATTAGTTGCCTCAACTTGCAAATATGAATCAATGATCCAGTATTGTGTTAGTTTTCCACCACATAATATGGGATTAAATCCATGTCGAATGGCACTTTGAGCCACTTTAAATTCAAGCATGGAAATATTATTTCTGACACCTACTTTCGGATTTCGGTAACTGTCAAGTGTTAATTTGGTTTGCCATCCCGCTTCCCCATTGGGGAAAAAAATGGGATATGTCATTGGAGCTAAATTAGTACTTAAGATACTTATGTTGATGTAAGGTTCTCCTTATTTCTGGGATATATTCTAAGATCCCTTTGAAATGGTGGTTCTCCCTCCTCATTTTGAAAGACCATTGCAACCTCATTTGATGTTGGTAAGTTGTAACAGCGTTTATCAGTATGGCGATCTCTTTTAAGAATCATATTGACTTTTGGGATTGGTAATTGATATAGATCTGCATGAATTATTTTTTCTTGTTCTATTTCTGACAATTTTTTATAAGCTTAAGTGTCATAATTTTATCAAGCTCTATAAAAACAATGGGTAAGCATTTTTTTATTCTCTGTAAGCTGCATACGTTGTTCAACAGCTTCCATTGTATCTAGGACAAATAGTTGAGCAAATTTCTTTGCTCCCTTTCTTCTGGGTGTTAATGAGAAGTACGATGGTAAATTTGTCCTTGTACTTTGAAACAGTAAGGGCCATGCTCTGGCTCATTAGCAGCTAATGTTGCACCCATAGATGCAAAGAATATGGCACTATTATATGATCTTATGTGTGTTTTGAAATGTTGGTAATTAGGGAAAGTAGGCTCAGTCATAATGTTTTTAAATATGTTGGGAAGTGTTGTCTTTGTGTAAGTCTTACCTTGCCTTTTTGACAGCAACTAACAAACTGGCCATCTCTGGGTCTTTCCTGTTTGAAATGCTAAGCACCACAAAACTGACAGACAATATTCATAATACCACAATTATGAACCTCTACTGTTAAAGATTTAAGTAAAGGACAATTCTGAGAACATATATCAATGTGACTCTCTAAATCGTCATTAGAATTCTTATCAGATTGTTCAGCAACATTTTCTAAATGCTTTTCTTTTTTTTTTGTTAGTTGCCTTCTTGGGATTGGATGTCAGTTTGACAGCCCCTAGTCTTTTGCTTGAGAGTCTCTCCCATTCTTTTTGTCTTCGAATTTCCTTTTTCTTGGGCATCTGTTGATCTGCACATGTTTTTTTGACGTGTTGTTTACAGTAGCTGCCATATTAATCTGTAAAAAAAAGTTGAATATTAGTACTTTTGCTCCTTTGTTTATTTATTTTTTTGTTTAAATTACCTTTTTGTTACTTTGTTTTGGTTATTTTTTCTCCTTTCCTAATTGTGTGCACCACTGTTTGTATTATGGGGTTAGCTTTATGAGGTTGGACTTAACGGATTAGTTAGGTTGCAGCCTATTTTGTGAAAGGCGCACAGCACACATGATAGGTCCTTCTATTTTGCATGTGTTATCCTGTTTTGTGTGTGGCAGTGTTGTCATTATGGGTTTAGTTGTGTTTTTTTGTGCGCTACTGTTTTCATTAGGTGTTTAGGTTATGGAGTTGGGATTAGAGGGTTGCGCACCTAAAATTGTATATATCCTTCCATTTTGTATATGTTAATTGTCCTTTTCTGTTTGTGTGCACCACTGTTGGCATTAGGGGTTAGGGTACCACTTTATTTTTGGGGGGTATACTGTTTTGCATGAGGCAATGTTGTCATTAGGGGTTTATGGTTATGGGATTAGGCTTAAAGTGTTCTTTAGGTTGCAGTACGTTTCTACAAAGGCAGAAACAAAACAGGATAGGCTTTTCCATTTTATATGTGTAAACAGCAGTACTTATATTTTTTATGTTTTTTGTAACTTGTAATACTGTACTTGTCTTCAATGTGTTGTGTATAAATTCCTGTAGAGATGATGAGAGTCTTCAAGCAGTGTCTGTTGAGAATTACAGAGAGAGATGCAGATGTTAAAATAACATTTAAATCAATTTGTTTTTGTACTAAGACCAAACAAAACATATGGTACAATAAAATTTCCTTGTTATACTGTACCTGTTATCTTGAATTTGTTGTCTAGTAATGACAGAGGGTCCCCTGCTGCCAATCTGCTTGCGACACTCTTCAGACATTGTCTGTTGAAAATGAGAGACAGAGATGCAAATGTTGAAATAACTTTTCAATATATATATTTTTTTTTACTAAGACCATAGTATTGATGTTAAATATATTTTTGTACATTACCTGTTGAGTTTAATTTGTAAATTTCTGCAGATTTTACAGTCTGTGTGAAACCGTGCAGTGCTGTAAATTAGTCAGTGACAAAAAAATATAAATGGGGAAATCCGCTGTAAATATGAATATTTTTTATTTTTTTGCGAAAAGCATAAATTATGTTTTCAAATATATCTTAATAAAAGCTATTTTCTTGTTTAAATTTCTCCTTTTTTCTTATTTTTAAATTTACACCATTTTACCGCACCTAAACCTTTATCTGTCTTTTAAAACTTACTATACATGAATAATGTCTTCTAATTGCTTCTGTACATTAATATTGTTGTTTTTGACAATATTTAAAACCCAAGCTTTTTTTTTTAATCATTAATTTATTCATTAATTCTAAAAATGTATATATCTTTTCATTGTTACTGTAGATGAATAATATTGTTATTGGCAATATTTCAAACCATATATATTTTTTTGTAATTATTAATTAATTAATTAATTCATTCATTGATTAATTATAGCTTACCTATTTGCTGCAGGTTTTAAACTTCTTAAATCAAGCTGCTTCAGAAGTAATGCCACCAGTGAAATGTACAGTCACACTGTTCATCACCTGAAGAGCAATGGAGAACATTCTTGAAAATTTGCAGTATTTATAAAGTGTGAGCTGAAGTAGAAACCGTTATAACGCAATGCGCATGTGCTATTTGTGTTCCAGCCGTCAATTTGGGTTCCAGAAGCCAACTCGTGCAAGGTACTTAATTCTTCCATAGAAAATGGCTTCGATTTTGTATGTGCTACGTGCTGCATGAAGTGTTACTGAGTTCGGGTAAGTGTTCCGAGTAGGTTTTTTATTTGATGTGCTTGACCTCGTTTTCGTTTTTTTCGGCCGCCATTTTTTTGGCGCATAGCCGATTTGTAAATGCAGAAATTTGTGAAATTTGACTTAAATTCGTGTGCAACCTCACTCACAGACATCCTGGCTGTCCCCCCATGCAGTGTGGGATTTTTTAAAATGTTTTTTTTGTTTTTCGACGTGCACTGTTCGGCCGTTAACTTCGTATTGTTTTGAGCTTTTTGGGTCGTATTTTTTTTTTTTTTTCTAAGTCCCACTTTTTTTGCTAAATTTCCTTTGCAAAGTGTTATGGGCCGTAATTTTTAAACACTTTTTTTTCAAACTATATGGCTTGCACTGTGATTTGGATAATTGAGATTTCTGTTGATCTGTAGTCCCGTAGGGATGAGCACCTATTCTCCACCAGCGCAATGACCGCCTTTGGCGGTCACTGCCTAAGCCATACATGGTAGTAGGGATGAGCACCTTCAGCGTTCCTTGCCAGCAACTGCGACCTCGCTGCGCGAGCCCGCAAGCCTTAGCAACAACCCGCAATGCTCACAACTATATATGTGATTCTTAGGAAACTACCCAGCAGTAACACAGTGCCCATGGCTCATAATTAGAGAAATAATTTGCCTTGTGCAATGTTTACTTTAGGATAAGGACACTTCAAGGAACAAGAGCAAAAATCCTGTGATTCTGCACTGAGTGATGGGAAGGAAAAGGTTGAAAAGCCAAGCATGGATATCTACAGTATAGAAAATAACTAGAAAAAGGTATGTAATTAAATTGAAATTTATCAAATGGTGTTCAAATGATTTTATATAACATGGTACTTTATTATGATTTGTAACTTTTATAAAAAAAAGTATTTCAAAATATTGAAACAACAGACTTTCAGTGACCACTTCATAGTGGATGATGTATTTAATAATGTGTCAATCCAACTCAAATTGTTTATAGGACCAATGATGTGTCATATTTGTAGTATGCTTTTATGAGTAACTTTACAATTGGGCAAAACGTTTTTAGAAATGTTAAAATAAATAAATCTTTAATTTACAAAATTTATATTCACTTATATTTAATGTCAGCAGACATTTGTGTTCTTTCCTAACAGACATCTGGGACAAATGGATTCAGATAACATCTCTGTTCAGTTCTACTGAAAGACAGTGAAGTGCCATTTGACAGTAGGGACTACATAAAAAAGCTAAACTAGGTAGGATAAGTCTCCACCTGTGGCTCCTGACCAACTAGATATGCAAGACTAAAGTTCACATGACTCAAGCATGACTCAAGCAGTCTATTAATACTTAAGTTGCCTGGATTATGAATGCATCTGATAGAGGAGAATCCGTAGTGTGTGCAAACATTTTTTTGCATGGAGAAATAGCAAAATAAACATTAACAAGCTCACCCGGATGTTTGCTAGCGGTAGCTTTTGTGAGTTAACACCCCTGAAAATTCCTGCTAAAATTAGCATAAAATTATTTTTTTTTGGGCCAATCACAACATCAATCAGTGATGGCAGTCTGTATAGGAAGGAATCATGGGATGTGTAACCCTCCTTGCAGAAGGAAACGGGAATAGTCAGACATGGATCTGTTGATCTCTGCATTGAGCTGCTGCTGGCTTGAAATCAATACTTGAATGCAATGTTTCTATTGGTAGGTACACTGTGCCTATGTTAGCAGCTCTGGGATGTGGAAAAAAAAGTTGTATTTTAGAATAAAATAAAGCTGTATGTGTATAGAATGACTCAATATAATGTGCATTTCCGATATAAGCAGCATTTGATTAGATTTGATTAAAACAGCGAAACTTAGATATTTCCCCCAAGCAGTAGTCCTTTGAATTTCTATTCTGCATTCAACTCTTTTTCTCAGACTTTTGTGTATACTAAAATTATGGAAAAAAAAGAAAAAAAAAAGCTAATTCATTTTTTTATTTACACTAATTTTTATAAACACTCATCAAAGTAAAAATAAATATATACATTTGCATAAAGAAGTTGTGCATTTCTGTAACTATGATTTGCTTTGTATGTTCTCAGGAACATTGTGGAGGTTTTTTACATTTAAGACTGATACATAATAAATTGAAATCCTTCATTTTGATGGAACATGTGAATATTTGATCACACAGCATTGCAAATAACATTTCCTTGTTAATATATTAAAACCTTCATTTGGTTCCTGGCATGTGTTCTGCTGGAGGATTCACAAAGAGAAAGTGAATGGAGCCTCAGAAAATCACTGATGTTGTAAATTGTATTTGGCATTATGTGTCCAGTTTGATGTTGGACAGCTAGTGGTGCCCAATTGACCTTGGAATTGTGGGCTGTGGAGCTGCCCTAAATGGTGCATACCATTACAGACCCGTCAGATCTCAGCAAGGTGTTAATGCTAATTAATTGCTTGGCACTGCTAAGCTAGGTACTTTTTTTACAACATGAACTTTTGATAGTGGCTCATTAACCATTGAATGTCTACATAAAGTAAAATACGATTAACTAGATAAAAAGCACCATTATAGCCATATTTTAAAATATATGGGCCTTTTCTGTTTTGTCCCCATTGGCAGTGGCGTGCAGTTGCCAGTAGGTGGTGCAATGGTGGCGCGTCAAGACTTTGTTGAACTTATTCTTAAGGTTAGAGTTAGTTTTACAGTTAAAGTTAGGCATTAGGTTTAGGGTTACTATGTAAAGTTTATGATCTGCCACTACTCTAACCATGAACCTTAACCCTAACGCTAGCCCTTTAGTAAAAGAACAATTTGAACAAAGTATCGGGGCGCCACAATCGCTCCACCTACTGGCCACAGCATGCCACTGCGCTGGCAGGGACAAATATACTTCTTTGAAGAACTTCGAGTCAAACAAGAGGAGAGCACAGAGAACACCAATTGGGCAGTATTTTACAATTTAATAGGAAAAATCCACACAATACAATTATATTCACAGGAGCAAAGAAAATTTTTTACCAACGCGTTTTGTCTAGCACAAACTTCCTTAGGAATACTAGTCATAAATGCTACAAATATATATAGATTCTTAACTGGGTAGGGAACTAAACTGCCATGACCCTTCTATTAATAGACATCCTCTTCCTTACAGGGAGTGTCCAAATTTGCTGCTAAACACATTTTTACATTTACAAATAAACAAATAACCGCACTTGCAAACAGGCTAATGGAAAATACAATATACAGCCTCTAATTTTTTGCTTTTTAAATACAAATATGCTGCTATGGAATCTACCATTATGGTTTCTTCTGATCAGTGTCATCAAAAACGGCCAGTGATTTCAAACAGAAAGCAAATTAGTTTACAAGCACACCCTCCTCGTAAAGTAGCACACATAATCAGGTCAGAAAATAAAATGGAACCCTGCAGTAAAGAATAATTGCACATACAAGTGAAAAATTTAAATGTTGAGTTTATTTATTTATTTTGCTCCCTTCATGATGTATGTTAAAATTATATATATATATATTTTTTTATCACTAATAACAGTTTAACAAATCAAAATGTTTAAGTCTGTTTACAAACACAGTCTACCCTGCCTACTGGCTGTTGCAGCAGCTGAGCCACGCAGTGAAGACAGTGATTGATAGCAGTTTTTCCCTGCACTCAGGATTGCACTGACCAGTTAACCCATAACTGAATTGTTTAGGTAAATCCAGCATTCCATGCACTGCATAAATTGATTTGTTGAGGGTTAACATATTTTAAAAAATCTAAAAGTAGTTCAACATGCTTTTAGAAGATTTTTTACCGTGATGTGGTCAAAATTCTTCTGAATATAGTGGCCCTTTAAATTGGTCTTTTAGAGACTACGTGTTGACGTAGTACCTGAGGGAGGCTTATCCTGTTGTCAGTTGCATTTCATTTAATCCTAATGTCCAGTGCCTCATCTTTGTAGTAGACTTTCAGTAGAATAGTTTCTAGCTGCAAAATATAATATAACAGCTGTTTTAGCCCATTATCATTTCAATGATCATTTAAAGCCTATGAAATGGGAAAAACGTTAACTCTGTTTGTGAAATAGGCTCATTGATAAGACATACACATATAGGAAGTCAGGTATAGTCTCTGCCAGAACAGGGATCCCAGTCCTAGGGCAGCACATTTTCAAGAGGGCAGGAGACTGCCTGAAGATGCAGTGCAGTATATTGAAATGTTTGTGTATGCACACAAATGTCTCTATGCAGTGATATTTCTTTCTATAAGTGCACTTAATACATTCCAAAATACTATATATATATATATATATATATATATATATATATACACACACATACACTTATGATTTGAGATATAAAAAGGGCAAAGGAAGAGCTGCAAGTGGGGCATGGGGTCAAAAAATCTAAATGGCCTTGGACAGCATAAAACCTAAATACACCCATGCCCCACTTGCTGCTCATCCTTTCCCATTTTTATATCTCAAATCATACATTTATGATTTGGCAATAGGTATCAAGTATTGTACAAATTCTCATCTATAAAAGGGTTGCAGAATACACCAGTTTTCAACAATCAGTAATAACCTATGTGACATGCATGTATTATCCTGAATTATTTGTATTGCTTTCTAAAAAATATGTATACAGGTTTTCTGCTGTCAGAAGTATTTACTATTGTCGCAAAAAGTATACTATCAGAGGCCCTTTAACTATGAACTTACAAACAGTCTATGGAAAATTTCTGAATGGTATGAACATGACAACTATTCATCTGCAATAAACAAATGGCTTTTCTTAAAAAAAAAAAAAAAGTTATAAGTTGAAGAGTATCATATTATGTGTGAAATTAATGGGCTGCTGCATGGTAAAATCTAGGTTGCAGATTATCATTTCTAAATAGTTTTCACTGCTCTAGCCAAGGGATAAAAATAAAAGAATAATAAAAATGCAAAGCTCTAAGATTGAAAGAGCGGCAGAGGGGAATATTAAATGTGACACATTCCACTGAAGAGAAAGATTAATGTTAAAACAAAAAGAGAACCTTACTGAGATCTGCAAATATGGTAATTTTGTTCAGCTTTATTCTGTACTAGAGTTTGGTAGTCAAATAATTTATAACAATAGGTTAACAATTCCTATCCACCATGACTTGTCTTTATTTAGAGTTTTTTATTCAGTTTTCAACTGACCTTTCAGGTAGTATATTTGACACTTATGTCTAGTTGATATTACCTTACAGTTTGTAATCCTGCAAACTGGTTTGATCATCTATCTATCAAAGTTAAGATTAGGAACTGTGTAGGCCATGGGCATAAAAGCATTATCAGTGAAAATGTAAATTCTAGCAGACATTGGCTCCCATTTAACTGTCCATATCGCAATTACATAATCCCGTAATGGAGCCCGTAAAATTTACAGATTTTTTTTGTCTCCATTTTGCTACTCGCCATCCATTTGCGAGTTACAGAAAGGTACTAGATAGGGCCCGCAAGTGGGCAAAACACCTGTTCGTAACACTGCTAAAGCAAATAAACACACAATACTGTACTTAAAAATACTGGGAAAGCAATGAAAGGCATTCAAATTAATTATAATTAATTGCACAACAGTCTCAAGCTCGCAAATCTGCAATAATATTTGTTTACGTTTTGTTTCTGTGTTATATTGATCCTGGGAATCAATGAGTTAATGCATATCATGGAATCTACATGGACTAGAACAGTTGATTTATTGATTTTTATTGATTTCTACATTTCTTGATTGCGAGTCCGATTGCAGATAGGATTTCTAAATACTAATTGATTGTAGTTTAAACTCCATGTTATACTGACATCATGATGACTGTCTCATTTACTATTGGCTCTGTCTAAAATATAACTTAAGGGCTTGCTTAATTCATCATGCCCTGAAATGCTAGGTACTGGTTTGTGGTTTGCGTGTGGTGCATGTGAGCCTGTACTTGCGGGTTTGACTCAATTAAATACATCTGTGACTGTGACAAATTTCTAACCTGCAGACATACGGGCAGTGTGAAGGTAATTACGGGCTTGGAATTAAATGGGGGCCATTGTTAGTGCAAGGAAGTTGCCATGGTACTAATACTTATTTTTCAAGGATGGCTACAGACAAGGCAAGCAGGGCTGCAAGTATACTAACAAGCTGTCTTCTATTAAGCAGCTGGGGAAGGAATATGTCAAATGGTGTAAGACGTTCTGAATTGACCAATGGGTCAATAAACATGCTCTTTTAAATGCATGAAAAATAGTTATGTTGCATGTCCCTTTAAGGAAAAGGTTGTAGTTACATGGAACAGACTTCCAGTGGAAGTAAGACAATAAAACAATGCCTGTGATATGCGTAAGACTACTGCTTTAGGTAAATAATAAAATGGGTAGATTCAGGCCCTGATCTACCTTTTTGGAGCCCCTAGGCAGTAAAGTGGAGGAGCCCATGCAAGTGTGTGCACAAGGTGTGCATGCACCCATGTTTCCCTTTTCTGTGCATGTATATCGCTCTCTTGCTGTGTGAGCAAATCATAAGACATGTCCCCATTGTTACAACATAACTACTCATATACACACTGAGCTATTACTTGTTTATTAAAGTAATTTGATGGTGAGCCGTATTATTTAGATTACTCTAAACAAAACAAGCACATATCACACTGTCTTGTATCACACATAAAAGCTGAGTAATCATTAGAGTTAAAAGGCCATTGCACAATGAAAACAGAAATTGTTTGAAAAAATTTAGTCTGAGCATAAGTAATCAGGAAAAAAGTGCCACAGCTTGTTTTTAATTAGGTAAAATAAATGTTGATGCCTCTGCTGGGCACTGGTAAAATCCATGATATCTATCTATCTGTCTATCTATCTATCTATCTATCTATCTATCTATCTATCTATCTATAAATAGTAAATAAATAGTACATCTGTGTTCACATTTAAATATCTAAAACAAGTTAAAAAACAGTTATTACACTGAATTCTGGGATGCTGAGCTGGGACATGCAAATGTGCCCACAAATGCCTTGCTCTTCAATCCATGCCCATTTTCAAACATGGTTTCCTTTAAGCTTATGCCTGCTGTATTGCACAGCTTTAATGCAAAGCCAAGGTTGGAATTTACACAAGCTGGGAATCCTATCCATGTACAGCTGTTTCAAGCTTACTGGCTATCATCAGCATGGAGCGAGATCTCAGCTTGTGTTTTGGACCTTGTGAGTAGGTAGTTCACCACAACAATCATTTATAATATGGTGGGCAAAAGAGCGATAGAAACCCTCCACCGTACAGTAGTACAGTAAATAAATAGTACATCTGTGTTCACATTTGAATGTCTAAAGTAAGTTAAAAAACCTGCTTCCACTCAGAATTCTCAGAAAAAAACTGTATTGCACTGCATTCTGGGAAGCTGAACTGGGACATGCCCTCCACCGTACAGTAGTACAGTAAATAAATAGTACACATTTGAATGTCTAAAACAAGTTAAAAAAAACTGCTTCCAACTCAAATCCAGATTAAAATATACATACAGTATATTTATACATATAAATAGCCTAGTTTGCCTTATGGGTAATCTAGATATGGAGAGACTACTGGTTCTTATCAGCCCTCAAAAAAAGGCTGCTAATTCAATTGAATAATATAAATGTATATCCAAATGAGTTTTAATTTAAGAAAAGCATGCACCAATTTTATCAGTTAAATTAATATGCAAGTCTGCAAACGGAAAATGCTCTGCTAAATAAGGCCCATTTACACATAACTTTAGATTTTGCTTACTGCCTACCAGAACAATTACGTAACTCCAATTAAAAAACAAGCATAAGTATCAAGTTCATATTTTTTATCTCCTCTGTCTCTTACATTTGTATTAATTACCCCAGCTATATGAGAGCTGTAGGCAAAGTATATGTTTCATGAATATGAAAATAATAGTGTGTTTATAATTTAAATATTCTGATTGTCTACAAGAAAATCTTTATATGTTTCTCCACTATCTATCTATCTATCTATCTATCTAATCAGAATCTAGGGATTTATGATGCAAGCGCGCTGTGTAAACTTCAGGATTCTGCACAGATTAAATTGTGTGGAATTGAGATATACCCCAGTGATATAATGTTTGAGGTCCCTAGGGTGGAATAGTAGAGCATGAAGGGAATGTGCTCCATAAGACCTGATGCTTCCTGAACTACAGTCCAGCATTTACTAAAAGATAATTGTCCAGTCAAGCAATGAAACCACCTCTGCAGTTGACAAATAAAAGACACTTGTTCGTCATGTATATACCAAAATCAGATGTTTTGAAGATTTTGAAAGTGGAAGAATCCATTATGTTTGTTACATCACATCCAGAGATCTGGATGATGGGAGTGTATATTTGTAGTTATAGGAGCGGGAGGAGAGAACAGACAGAAAAGTCTGAAGTCTTTATTTGATAGTTGTATAAAATGTAATTTGACAGCAGATCCCTCCCCCCACCCACTGGCCTAGAAGCAGACTTCTTGCTTTAGGAAATTCAACTACAGGTTTCCAAGAATGAAAATACCCCTCTCATACACACATTTCCTGTAAGGTATCATGCATGCATCCAGGGTCCAGCAGATACATGAAAAAAAATAGAATTAAATACAAACTATATGACTGTGTTGTAGAAAAACATATCCACAAACCCAACATTCTACTCCAAAACCCAGTCATCATACCAAAGTACAGATGCCTCTTATTTTCTACAGTTTATTTTGGACATGTGTGCATCAGCAACAGAAAAAAGTTACAATGTCTGCTGCTGACTGACGACAATTATAAACAACACAGGTTATATAGTAATTGTACATACAGAGAATGGTACACCCCATCACCCACACCCATTTCTAAGCTAATAAACAATTATTTATATTAAGAAATTCAATAAAAATGAAACATGTGGTTAGCACGCATCAAGCATGCCTTGTACGTCAGATTATCTGCGTACAACACCCCCAAGTTGCAATCTCTACGCATAGGTCAAGTTTGTTTATCATAATTATCCTTGACTAAATCATTGCTCACATCACCTCCATATTGTACACTTCTGAGCAATCAATAACGTGTTGTTAACCTTGAGTCTCCAGAACAATTTTTATTATGGGAAGAAGGAATTGTTTACAGTTATAGAATAAAATACAATGAATTAAGTAAAAGCAGAATTAACTGTTTCTTAGCTTACATCCTGCAATGGAAAAGTACTGGTTCAGATCTTACATCTAGACAAATATCACAAATGCTACAAAAGTGATAAATGCTATATACATACACTAAATAATGTATGAATATTTGTATTTCTCCACAACACCCCCCCCCCATGACAATGAAAACTGTCATCAAAGAAAAATACATATATGACAAGGTACAATATTAAATTACATTTCACACATTCAACCAAAAAACATAAATAAAATGATAAACATAATAGGAAGTAAAGGCATGGTCTTCAGATTGGCTCCTAAAGAGACTCAAGGACCCTAAATGATCCAGTACAGATGGGTTTCCTACAACATGGAGATATTACATTATACCTCACGGAGTCCTTTGCACCCTTTACCTTAACACCTTCCCAACAAGAGCAAAACACAACAATACATAGCAGCAACAAAAAACAATTTAAAAACAATTATAATAGTCCAAAATTATCAGTGGAAAAATGGAAAAGTCTCTCAATAATGGAATCCATAGCACAAAGTTCAAAGTCCAGATATTAAAGTCTGTTGAATGAAAGCTTTACAATCAGTGATTATAAAACAGAAACAAGAAAAAAATCATATCCTGAGGAAAAAAACAATAAATCCACGAACATAAGTCCGCATAAAATAAGTGAGCACCTGTTTGACCAAATCCAAGAGATAATCCAGATAATGGTGCCATAGATATAAAAGTCTAGATATGTAAAATAAAACACAATGGTTAATGCAGACAAAATAGCCTCACTTAATTCTCCAACCAACTACAAATAACTAGGCCATATAACACATTTCCCTTTATACTTATTGTCTTATAAGGCATTTAGATGATAGATGTAATGGAATAATCAATAAAGTTTACACTAATATTAATAATAATCCGGAGTTCTCCCTTATTAGATGTTAGTACGTACTAGATCCCAGCAAATTGATAGAACAAGGTGCAGAAGTGTTAGAAACCAAGTACAGTAAAAAGAATGACAGATATAGGAAAGAGTAGAAAGAGTAAAAATTACAAAATAATGAAAACATATGCTCAGACAAACTTCATACAGACCCAATCTTATACATCCCACTCAGTCAGTCAGTCACTCTTTGTCCATACAATAAATGATAAACAGGCGGGTCACTTGCTTCTGGATGCAAAGCAATAGGCCACCATGTGCAGGTATTCAGGCACAGGACAAAGAGCATGTGACTTTCTCACACATCTTTACATCTTTTCTATTTGCCAGCAGATACATGTATGAGCGTATGGTCACGTCATGAGCAAGAGTTTGACCTTTCCCCTTTTTCTCGGGTGCAGACAAGATTTATGTCTGGGCTTTGTCTTTAGTCAGCAAACTCTGTATCTGTTTCTTCATCTATTATTATCTTTTGTCATCAGCATACCTGTAACATATATTTAACATATGCATAACCCTTTAATGAAAAAGGTGATGATATGAACAGGGGGATATAAACTAAAATCATTAAGTTCAAATGTAAATCATGCAAAGCTAATAACCATATGAAATACTTGTAAAATATATAAGCAACCATTTTTGTCTACTCCTGCTAAAGCAGCAAAAATAACCATTAGAACAATTTCAATACTACTAATTATGTCTCTATAAGTGATAAGACATTACTTGATTTATCCTGTAACAGGTTGTATACTAAAGAAAATTACTAATTGTATTACTGTGAATATACATTTACTAATAAAGCTCTAAAATATTTTCTTAACGCATAATGTAATCCACCTCTTATGTTTCTCTCTTAGAGGCCTAGAAATACATTGAAAAGATTTTCCCAATTCTCTACCCATTTACACCATGACCATCATCTGAGCTGGGGATTGGCCTGGAGGAATAGATGTCACAATATCACAGTATTTATCCAATATGGAAAAATAAAACATAGTACATAACACACAACAATAAAACAGAATTGGTATGATAAGGTTCTTTAACCAGATAAGATATCATACACTGAATTTAGTGTTATGGGTACTTTCCAATATCCACCTGTACAGTAGTCAGTAGATAAGGATTGTGCACATAACACATTTATTCTGACAGAGAGAAATGTCAACATGAGGGTAGCTTCTTGAGCATAAAAGAAATACAACTTATAACCTGGCCAGAAAAATAGACCATCAAAATCAAAAAATTAAAAAAAGGAAAAACAAAACATTAGAAAAAAAGAAAACTAATACAAAGTACATTTGACATTTCTGACTATCCTGTATGCTTATCATAACCTATGAAATAATTTTACCTTAATAATTATTATCATGTCTTTGGAAAAGGTAGTGTACTTCGCTCCTTTTATAATTCTAAATGGAATCATATCACAAACTGTTCTGGTACCATTAAGCAGAAAAAAAAACTGCTTTTTTTCTTTACCAAAACATTACAGTGTACGACCTTGGAAGTGAGACAGAAGTTTCTTACAACACAGGACTTTGGCCAGTATACAGTATAATGTTTAAAAAAATATAGCATGCAGCTTCACTGAATTTAATAACTTACACATTATATAATCTTTTAAACAGATTTAACTGTAATAAAACCTTAAATAATCTCTATCTTTATCTTTTTTCAATAACCCAGTTTTTTTAAGAATTACTATATTTATGTGTAAATATAAAATAAATATTTAACATAAGTAGGAGCTAGATCTAAAAAAAACCTTTATTAGCAATTATCTAAAATTGCTGACAGCATATAAACACAAATATTAATCCGAAATTGATAAGATTTCAGATTATATTCTCCATAAGCAACTTTATCACACTGTCCGTCAGTCACAATGGACAATCCTTACACAGAAATGTAGCAATATGATCTGGACATTGGTTCCCTATATGAACACCAATATTCAATATATATATTTCCAGGAGAAACAGCAAATATCCCTTCAGAGCATCACAAGCCACATGACATCAGAACATACATGGCATCCCTGCACATAGACAGCTTCCCCTTGAACAGTCAAATAGCAAAGTCAAGCAAAACAAACGGAGAAAGAGAAACACAAAATGGCGTAATCTACAAGGAACATTTCTCCATCAGATACCACTTTCTACTCCTTGTTCACTGACTCAACCCCAATACTCAATCATACAGAAACAAACATCCACACACAACGAGGCACATGAACATCTCGAACCATATTGCACTCCACAACAATTCAAACAAGACCCTCCTTTCTCCCCTGGAAAACATAATCTCTATAGAAAAAAAATCATATTGGCATAAAAATCTGCTGATAAATTTAACATCATTAGGATCCAGACAAGACAAACAACATAGAATATGTAATTAAATAATTGTGAGCTCACAGAATACTTCATATGCTCATAGATCTCCTCAAATCACCTTGTAAGAATCAAAAACAACTAAATTTAGCAAATCATATATACATTTACGTATAACTAATCCTAAACATCATTGGACCAAAATAATTAAACCTAATAAAATGTGACATAAAACCAATTTCTCAAATTACATATGTCACTTTCTGGGGATAAATACACAATATTCTCTATAACCAAGTATCATTTCACTGAAATAACTGTTTAACTTACTTATTAAATCCTCTATCTCATCAATATTTCCCTAAAAATCATTATTACACTTGCAATAGGGGTTGAGCTAATGCTGGTGCACAAGGTGCAAAACATGCAAAACACCTTGGGCACAACAGAGTAGGTCACTCTCTAACAGCAGTAAATAACAACACAATACTTCTTATTAGGTGGGCAGGTAGACAATTACTCTGTGCACAGGAGATCTGATCTACATAAGTAACTCGTTATAATACATTCTTTCATCTTTACTAGGACAACTTTCACTGCCCACTTTATACCTTTAAGGATACAAAGGGGTTGAAAAACCTTGGGGAAGGGTGGGACTTATAACTGCACCTTGTGTAAAGACGCTACACTGCGGAAAAGCATCATTAAATCATAAAATCTTCTTTTGTAAATTATTTCTGAAACATGACTAAATAACACAGACTCTATTGTATCAGTATAAACTTGCTACGGATATTATTAAAGGTGGACTGGACAGCCGCTCAAAACCTCTTACTAAATTTAAACACAGATATGTCATTATTAATAATTGTCTATTAATCACAACTTTATAAAACCAAACACAAAACACATTAAGTCAACACAACACAAAATACACAATAACATATGCACTCATAAAAAACAATATGTAAAACAATACAATCTTTAACTCTGAGCAGAAAAAAAGATACATAGCAGAACACAGTTTACAAAACTAATCCTAATGCCATCCTCACACTAATTAAGTAACTTACACATGAAATACAACCTTCAAATGCAGAAACTAAAATCTATCTACTATAAAACCTATGCTTATCTCTTTGATGTTAACAGATATGACTTACCAAAAATCGAATTTTTACATTACTACCTGTTTCTCGTTTCCATTAATTACTCTTTGCAATTCATTTAAAAAACAATCATTTATGATCTCACATTGGACCAATTCATCTACACAATGTACTTCTTAATCACTTGCAAAATCCTGTTTAAGGAGCAAACTTCCCACAAAGGATTTACCCTTTCTCTTTTCAAGCCCCGTTTCTACCTACACCTCCTATCACCTGGGAAACCTTTCCACAAACATTCAGTCACGTGTTAAACTCACTTAAAAAACTCCATTATAACAGTCCATAAACAAAAGTCATAACACTTAATTCTTTTCTTCTTTAATAATTTTAAACCACCTTAAGAATGAAAAAATATATAAATAATTAATGAGCTAAATTCTGCACGCTGTGCCAAATTCCAAGGGGGGGCGCCTAGAACCAATACTCTCAGGCCCTCATTCTATTATCGGCCGTAAATTGGACGCAAAGCTGCGATTCCTTGCGGGGCTCCCGTTACCTTGCAATTCAAATAGATGGCGCCGCAAGGCTATCCCCTTACGGCCGGCCGTATATCTTGCAACCGGCCGTAAGCTCAGAAATCTTTAAATGCAAAAATAAATTCAAGACGGCACTGTAAAGCTCTGTAAATGCTAGGGATCATAATGGGGGACATGAGGATTAATAGCAACCCCCTCTCAAGCTTGCACATCAGCCCAAATCCGACATTACATTAACTGTTTATTTTCCGGCCGCAGCGTGGGCGGGTCTGAGGTGCTCCAAGCCCTCTGGACTTTTTACATGGATATGTGACATAAATAAAAAAAAAATGTATTTACGCATTTGAGTGTAGGGGAATGTTGTGCTATTAATGCTAACACCTACAATCACTTTATAGTCTCCTCAGAGTGCAGGATGGCTTTATTATGGCTTTAAAATGTGCATAATTGTGTGTCTGTGGGACCTTTTTGCTGCAAGTAATCTGCAGCTCGGTTTTAGCCTTGCAGAGAGGGTTCCCGGAGCAATTGAATAGCAACCAGGATTTTCTTGCGGCCGAAACTCTTGCGGCCGTTTAAGATCAAAGGCTTTCCTCCGGCGCGTGCGGCCGCAAGGTATAACAAGGCGCCGGCCGCAAGCCTGCCGGAATCCCTGGCCGGAAGGGAATAGAATAGGCAAATAGCTTGCGGCCGGTCCTTGCGGCCCCGCATCTCCTACGGCCGATAATAGAATGAGGCCCACAGACATTTGCTCTCACTGCAAAAACATGCACACATTTTTACGATAGAAATATGGACTTTATCAGAAGACTAATTTAAAAAAAATACAGTTTAATTAGCTCTCTTATTTCAACAAAAAACACACACACACTATCTCTGAGGAGAGAGAAGGGAAAAAATGCATGCAACAATTAATCACAGCCACAAAAAGCAAAACTTCTAAATCACAAGAGATCGTGGGGGTCGAGGGCGTGTTGGGGATCGCATCTGCTATTTCTCTCCCTACAAAGCTCTTAAAGCAGCATGCGACAATTTCAGCAGGATGCAAAAATAGCAAGTTTTTAGCAATATAACAACAAGCAAAATAACCTGCTAGAACACACAGAATGCACTATACAAAGAAAAGAAAACAAATATTTACTTAATATCACTAATCAGCATTTTTAGGTTATCAACAACAAAATGCAATCATACCAGGTTCTGGGTAGAAGTCAGTTTGGGCAAGGTAATTTTGTGTGACTTTGTCAGGTCTCTCCTACAAGTTCCAGTTTCCCTTGGACGGGATGCATGACAAGCAATACTACACACAGATTTTCAGCAAGGCGCTCTGCAAACCTCTAATTTTGGCCATGATTAGTTATCAAGAGTCTCCCCCACAAATTTCTGAAGCTCGGGTGTTATCCATGGACAATTAGTGCACTCCTGGCTGGCTCGCCAAATGTTGTAGAAAAACATATCCACAAACCCGACATTCTACTCCAAAACCCAGTCATCATACCAAAACACAGAGGCCTAATATTTTCTACAGTTTATTTTGCACATGCGTGGATCAGCAACAGAAAATATTACAATGTCTACTGCTGACTGACCACAATTATAAACAACACAGGTTATATAGTAATTGTACATACAGAGAATGGTACACTCCATCACCACCTCCCAGAAAAAATGACACATTCCACCCACACCTATTGCTAAGCCAATAAACGATTATTATATTAAGAAATCCAATAAGAATGAAACATGTAGTTAACACGCATCAAGCATGCCTGGTACTTCAGATTATCTGCGGACAATACCCCCAAATTGCAATCTTGCAAGTCTGTTCATCATAATTATCCTAAATCATTGCGCACATCACCTCCATATTGTACACTTCTGAGCAATCAATAACATGTTGTTTTACCTTGAGTCCGGTCTCCAGAACAATTTTTAATATGGGAAGAAGGAATTGTTTACAGTTATAGAATAAAAAACAATATATTACGTAAAAGCAGAATTAACTGTATCTTAGCTTACGTCCTTCAATGGAAAAATACTGGTTCAGAGCTTACATCTAGCCAAATATCACAAATGCTACAAAAGGGATAAATGCTATATACATACATTAAATAATGTATGGACATTTGTATTTCTCCACAACACCTGCTTAATTATGATCTTAGTCAGACTCAACAATTTCAAATGTATATATTTATTTTTTTCATTGTGCAGTGAGGCTATATAAGATACAGTATATCAATGCTTAGGTCAGGGCCTTCATTCTGCTTCTATTTATGGAAGAGAAGCGAGCTAGTATGTGGAGGACCTGCCAGAAACTAAAATGTGAAAATATATTTTTGCGTCATAAGCATTGTTTTCATGTCAAAGTCATGCATATAAATATATGGGCGGTATAAATATTTTGCTTTTCTTTTTTGATTTGTTTTTGCAGTTGATTTCTTGATCAAAACCAGACTATGGCTTTCAGTAAGATATGTAAGAAAGAGAGGAAGTCTATTGATGAGTAGCATAATTCAGATAATCAGAGATGAGCTTTGTTTATTTGCATATAGTGTAGGTAGTGCTTTAATGCAAAGTACTGTAAAACTGTACAAAAATACAATACTAGCAATCAGACATGTAAATAAAGACTGTTAGACAGAACAGAACACAAACATGATTTGTTTTTTTGCTATATTGACTCATCAGGCCAGAGGTTGGATTGAGTTCATGTATGTGCCATATGTGATCAGGAGAGATATAGCAGAGTAAGGGAGCAATGATAATCAAGATGGCATGATGGGAGCATTGGCAGCCTTTTCAATTAATTAACCTGAAAGGGTGTGTTTCTATAAAGAAAAACTAATCAGAGGAGGAAGGGAAGTACTCACAGTGAATGGGCTAGATCAGTGGGGGGCAACTCAGTCCCTGCATGAGCCCATATAGATCAATCAGAATGATTCTCTCCTCTTTTATGCTCCCATAAGCTACATTTACTTTAGCTGTGTTTAAACTATGTATCTGTATTTTTCCTCATGCTTTGTCTACAACTGACCAACCTCCTCCTCTTTCTCCTCTTCCTCCTCCTCCGAGCAATAGTATACCTCCTTTTGACCCTCCTCCTCACACAGTGGGCTATGTAACACTCTTTCTCACTTGCTTCTTATCTTCCCAGAATTCTGCTTCAACTCACCTCACTCTGAATCATGATACCACTTTTTACCCATCCACTCCCAATTGTTGCAGCTATATACCAGTCAAATGACTGAAATGCCCATTTGCAGATTATATTATCTGACCACAAGGAGCAGATAACATATTACATACTAGAGTAATTTACCTCAAATTACTTTCTATCCAATCTCTTCTCTCTTCTACTAAATGAAAAACCTTTCTAACTTTGCACACCTTCCTACCTAAGCAAACTTTCACTTTCTTCCTGATCCTTGCTATTCTTTATCTTTTTACTCTTTCCCAGGTTTCTGCCTCTTTCATTTCCTTTAGACTGTAAGTAGTGAGTTTCCATTCTTGTAGGGTTCTTTGGAAAAAAATCTACAAAGATTCCAAGCTCAAAACAGGGCCCTCCATTTTCTACAAATACTAATATTGTATTTTCCTTGTTCTTATCCCCTGTACAGCCCTACAGAATATGTTGGCATGTTACAAATAACTCTGGTGTACTAAAGCAGAGAGGATCTGTGTACAGAGAGTGATTAAAACCCTGGACTGTTGGTAGCCCTTGTAGGACTGATTTGTCCATCAGTGAGCTAGAATAGAGCAGGTTTTGTGGAAGTGGCTTATTGTTAAAGGGTAGGTGGAAAACTGTGAAACAGTGGGGGGAGAGTAGAAGAAATTAGTTTATTTCAATAATAAGTGCAATAAAATAAGTTGTAGACTAAAAAGCAAGCACTGTGTGGGGTGACAAATTGTGTTACATTTGTGACAACCAAAACTAGAAAATCTATTCAAAATAATATACAGACATGTGGTAATAAAAATAGTTATAGTGATGGGTCTGTGCTCTCAGGTGTCCACACAATAAGTTACACAGACTAGGCTTCATGGAAGTGGGTTCCTCACTTGATGCAGATTTTTCAACTTTGTGCTCTCAAGGTTCCACAGAATAAGCTAGACAGGTCAGCTTTTTTATATCCACAATGCACCTAGCTCTCATTGGATACTGCACTGGTTAAAGGGATACTGTAACAGTTGGTTTAATCTTAAAGAACATGCAAACTATCTATACATAGTACCTATAGTAAATAATTCCTGAGATATTCAGAAATATTTGTACAGCTTATGTATGCTAATGTGCACCTCAGTTTATGTATGCTAATGTGCACCTCAACTTAAATTGCAGTTCATGGTGCTTGATAAGGGTGGGTGAGGAGATCTAACTCCGTGATAACATTGGTTTATAGTTCTAGTCATCACAGAAACAGACAATCAGACTGTGAAAATAATTAGCACATGAATGTAATTAATTAGTATTAAGAAGCTATTGATTTGCCTATTAATACAACTTAAATAATCCTGAATAATTCAGAGATGGTTCACTTTAGAAAAACACATACAATGTATAGCCATTTTTTTTATACTCTTCTTTTATGCTCTTAAAGAATAACTTTTGGGTGACAAAGTCCCTTTAAGTGATAAATGTTTCTAGGTGTTTTTAAATGCATTTATCAGCAGGGGCTCATGGCACCTCATAAAGACCCCATAGGCAACTACTTACACTGCTTAATGGAAAATCTTGCCCTGTTTGCTTCCCTTGCATTATGCTCTTTTAAGTGAATGACAATATATTTGTTGTTGTTCAATACTTCAGTCATGTCCGACTCATGGTGACCATATGGACTGCAACACCCAGGCACATTTGTTTGTGTTTCTGGTTGTGCTTATCCATATGGTTTTATTGGCAAAGATACTGGAGTTTGTTGCCATATCTGTCTTCAGTGGACACCGATTTGTCTGACCTCTCTGCTATGACCTGCCCATCTTGGGTGACCCTACATAGTATAGCTCAACAGCTTCACTGAAGTACACAAGCCTCTTCATCCTGACAAGGTAGCAGCGATCCAGAGACAATATATTACTAGACTTTTAATCTGCTGCCTGACATTGCCCACAGTTACTTAGAAATTAAGTCTAACACTACTTTATGTACAATCACACTACACTGTAATTATTTTATATGTTAAATGTGCAGTCATCAACAAGGTATTATTTGTAATATGTGTATACTCTGGGAAAACCTAAAAAGCTGCCAGGATGCTGCTCTGAATTTCTCTCTGCAATAGTTGGGGGTAATGTGGTAGGTATGCTTTGGTAAATGGAAATCTGAAGAGACAGTAATGCTATTTAGTGGGATGTTTATTTGGGTAACAGTATGTTAAGAAGAGGAAACTAAAAACTCACGTACAAATCGGGAATGCTACTGCCCCACATTGTGAGTCAGGAGTAGCATTGCTCTGGGAAACCTTAGGTTAAAATAAATAGAAATGCCCTGCAGTACTGGAATATATTAGCAGTAATTTATGCATCCCCTGTGCCACCAGTAACTCTGGGCTATTGGAGTCAGATCTAAAATTGCAGATATGAACTCTAACAACCTATAACTATGATGTCTTCTGTGGCCAGTGATTGTTGGCTATTTTTGCCCATAAATGTACTATTTATTGTGCAGGATTCCTTCACAACAGTTAGAAATTGTGACATTATTCAATATATGTTATTGTAATGAATATATAAAGATATACAGCCTATTTAAATTGCAATTCGGCCAATTGAATAGGGCTCTATATAAGCACATAGCATATTTTTTTACAGAACTTTTTAGTTAGTGAACTTCTATCCAAAAGCAAGGTCTGAAATTAAGTTTAATACTGAACATTGCTTTTATGTGTGAAGTTTCAACTTTGAAGGATCCTTCCTTCTTGAAAGGTAGATATAGCAGTTGCATATGTGCTAAAAATTAAAAGTCATAGAGCCCCATTAAATTTGAGACTTGTAACTCGCAAAAATTCCAATTTTCAACTGTGAGTGATTATTTTCAGTAATGTTACACACATATTCAATTCCATTTCTCTGTAATAATACTTAGCACACAGGCAACTTGTAAACTCAAGCCTTGTAAGTAAAGTTACAAGACTTAGGCTTACAAGAAAGGCTAAGTATTATAAGTAAGTATTATATATCCTAAAATATTCACCAAATGTTAACCCCCCACTAAGACAAATATTTAATATATAAATATATATAAATTATTTAATTGAGCATAATTTATGGGTCATAGCTTTCATGGGAAAAAAATACTGCTCCATACCACTAGTGGCCAAAGCTGGAAATGCTTAATTAAGTTTAACTTTGCTATTTTTATGTGTTCCCTGTTCATATAAACGGGGATTGTCCCCTCCATCCCCCCCGCCCCCGACCCAGTTTCTACGCCCCTGCCCCAATGGTATCCCTATTAACTTCTTAGGTACCATGCAGTTTCTGAAAGGACACCCATGGTATCTAAATAAACTTCACTGATGTGCCATATGAATGGCTAACTGTCTCATCAAACTGTTTGTTGTCTTTTGACTTACACCACAATATAATGTGTAATTAATAAAAACTATATAATGCTCTACTCATAAGTTATCCATAACAAAGTGTTAAAAGGGTGAAAGCATTTTCAGTTGTAAAATAGAGAAGAAATAAACATGCTGTTAACCTTCTAACTATAGAGCAGTAACCCTTTCCACATGGCCCATCAGACACAAACTGTGTAAGGTTTACACTGTATGAATACAAACGAGACAAATACAGGCGCCACTATCTGTTGAATATCAATAGTCTTGCTTATGTTGACACTATGTTAAACCTAAATGTTGGCCTGTCTGGTGGGCTTTGAGGATAGATTCTGGAACCACCACTACAGAGAATGCACTAAATGCATATACAATATGAAATGCATGTTTGCATCTATATTTGATTGTATGATAAAGGGATAATAGCTATAAACCTAAGAAGTGTGTAACAATTACAAAAAAACCTTTAATGAATGGTTTAATGACATTATTTTTCATATTACATGTCATGTAGTGAGTGATTTCATCACTAATGTCATTATTTATAGCAAATGTAATGAATTAAATCACTTAATGTCATGGAGGAGGTCACCAATGATGTCATCAGAAAAATCTTTGCAAGGTGAAGGAGGGATCTTAAGGTTACATGCAACCTTAACTTATTTCATTTCCTGCATTTTTTCAACCTTATGTTGCCTTATCCTAATTTAATGCATTTTTTGCCAATACATTTCCAGTGTTTTGCTCAATTCTAATAAAATTGTTTTACTAAACTATCACATTCTCTTTATTTGTAATATAAAAATATACAACTAGTGTTTTATCAATGTATTATTTTATTTGAAGTCAAAAGAAAATATAAAATATAAAAAATCTTTTACATTGCATACTTGCTTACAAATATAAGCAAACACCTTTGAAGGTTCTTAAAACAACCAGAGACAACTCCATACATAACAGCAATGGATTTAATCTTTGTAACAAAATCAAAAGTTATTCATGCACAGTAAGTATGGTTTGCTAACAAGGATAGTAAAGAATAACACCAGATGACATAGCCCTTCATATATTTATCAGCAGGTTTACGCGAAAGTAATGTTGAATGTAGTCTATGGATACCATTTAGGAAAAAGATGTTGCTAATTATTATCCAGAGTAGTGCAATCTGGCTCTAAGTAAACCATGCACTTTAAGGTTGTATGACATTGGGTTTAAATATTATATTTAAAGTATTTGATCAGTAATAAGGTGGGATATATAAGGTTATATTTATATAATACCAAGGTACATATTGGTAAGCTCTTGCATTTCTCTGTATGCTTTCATCAGTTTTTTACACTTGCCCTTTAAGTCTTTCAAATCTAATGCACTTTAGCTACTATTTCAAAATCCAAAACTAATTATAAGCCGAGAGCCCAGTGAAAATTAGTTTTATTTCTCCATGTTCGATATAGCGGAGGTCATTGCTAGAAATAGCCAAGTTCCATTAACACATCCCCATTATAACTTTTGATGTTGGAAGCAGCAGTGCATTGCTTGGTAACTGGGGTCCTCAATGCTTGTTAGCAGCAGCCCATTTACATCATTGTTTACCAATGTGCACCCACACTCCATTCTTTTTTTCCTCAATTCTGCTCAGTAACACCACATATATATTTTATGTCAATATGTATAGATCTGAGTGATTTTCGCACATATTCCATATTTCCGAAACTACATAGACCCTTTAAAAAGTTGTCGATTATAAAGATAAGCTGCAAGCTATGTGTTGAAAAAGAGGACTTGTTTAGATAATTGGACTATAAAAATTATTGAAATGAAAAGCAGTAAAGCATAGGTCTTGCTGTGACCTCTCCTTTTGGATGATGGCAAAGTGCCCTGTCTAGTTCAACACATTTGTCTGGAATTTTAATTGTTAAATGTTCTCAGTTAATCACCAAACGGAATAATAATGTTATCTGCACTACAGCCTATGATTTTTAAGTTGCATATACACAGCTTCTGCTGTTGATTTTGAATCATAATAAAAAATGGTCTCCTTAACTAGGCTGTAAATACAGGTCAAATTTTATTCCAGTTTACAGTAGTGTAGGGGGCATGCACAAAGCAAAGGCTATGGTTCAAGGGCCACCATTGTCCAATATGAACACTAAAACTTAAATCAGGCAGATACAAAAATGCGTATGATCCACCTTTATATTACCAGTGAGGTAAGAGGAAGTGTAATCAAGGACTCATGGATACCCTGTTAATTGCGTTTTATAATCTGATTTATATTAAAATTGATTGGAACAATAACGCATTATGTTGCAGTTCAGTCATCACTGCCTATCTGTTTCCTGTAAGATATCAGGAGAGAGGCGGAGAATAAATCCCACACTGCATAGAGCTAATTAATAAACATATTGTTTCTACACTATCGATCAATTATTTCTCATAAATAAACAATGTCTTGTTATACCTTCTAACAGTAGTCATACTCTCTATATCAGAGGTGGATAACATGGATAAAAAGCCACTGTAACGTAAAAAAACTTCATATATGTGTGAAGTATGCAACAAGCTAACAACAACAAACATACTAACACATATACTAGAAAGCTACATTCTTCAGAGCATTTGTGGGCAAAGGGGAAGTTGTAAAATGACCAGTGAGTCAACAAACCCTGATCCATCTCTACTCCTTCCCATTTAGAAATTATAATAAAAATTAGGAATTTAGGAAATGGGGATTCCTACAAGCACAAGTAGTGTTTGCTAAAATACAGATTTTACTTATTAATGCTTATATGTTCATGGCTTACTCAGCTTCTAATGTTAGAAGAATGTTACATATTTTAAAAACATATGTTGTTTTTTCTCATTTCAGTAGTCCTTTAAATTAGCTGGAGTCTAGCTCAGTGACTTTAAAACTTTTTGATCTGGACCAGCTGGCTACCTTCCGATGAGCTTGAGGACCACTTCTTCTGAATATGGTGATTGTCAGGGTGAGGGGATCAGGTACACTCTTAACTCTCCTGTTTTTAGTTTACAGGACACCCCTGGACTGTGAGATTTTGTGTTACCTCAGAGCCCAGCATGCCAGAAACATCATTCATGGAGAATCAGAATATCAAGTTTACCAGCTCATCCCAAAGGTTACTAACTTATTGAAAATAATAAAACTCTTTCTATCCCCCTGTCTAGGAATAGACGAAGCACACACACCTTTGCGTAGTGTATCAGATAGAGACTAACTTTATTCTTCTCACAAAGATATTTAACAAAACCCCAAAAAACATCACCCAGTATAAAAAAAAATCCCTCTTCAGAGACCAAGGTTTGTTTTAGCTCTCCCCACGGTTTCCAGAAGCTACTAGCTTATTTATGAAATACATCCCTTCAACATGTAATATTAAGCAAGTTACTAGCACAGAGCACCTTCTGAACACACATAATTTCTTTAAACATTACACATAAATGAAAGACAAATTGTCACAGTCCTTAAAACACATCTCATGTCAGTTTGATAGCCTTTTGATGTTAGCAATAAGATGTGGTAGGATCCCAAGAACAGTCCATACCTGCATGGCTTTGACAGTTCACTCTTGGGCCATGAAGGGCCCTGACTTTTGGGGTTCAGGGTCCCACCCTGGCCCCAAAAGTCAGTTGTGACAGTGATACTATATGTGACAAACTAAAATCTCATCTAGTTTTGCACTGATTTTAACAGACTGCATTTTTAACTGCATATTCCTCAATAAACTGTGACTAATGGTATGTTTAAAATTTTAGTCTCTCGCAATCTTTCTTTGCTTCTAGGAACCGGCATCTGTTGGAAGACAGGTTTTTGAGAACCACCGATGTAGCAGAGGTTACTCACGTTTGCTCTTCAAAACATATATAAACCATATTAACCTCTTCAGTACTTAATACATATAATTGATGGCATTTCCCTGACTACAACAAAAAAGTAAGATGCTCTGTTGTATTGGAAGATAAATTAGCATCAGAAAAAGAGACTTACTAATGTCATTTTATATTTCCCTAGTTAGACCTCACCTAGAATGCTGGATCCAGTCTGGAGAACCTGTATCTTCAAAAGGATACTAACAAATTAGAAACAATTTTTGAAGAAGGGAAACAAAAACTGTGCCTGGTCTAAAAGACAAAACTTACGAAGAAACAATTAATGACCTGAATATATATAGCTTAGAGAATAAAAGGCAGAGGGTGATATAACAAAAACCTTCTAATACAGGATCCCTGTATAGCGCTACGGAATATGTTGGCACGTTACAAATAATAATAATAATAATAATAACAATGAAGGTTCAGAAAGGAAATAGTCTTCAGGAAAATGGAGTACAAGAACAAGATGACATAAATTGAAGATGGAATGTAGAAGATTTAGGACTAGTGTGAGAAAGTACTTTTTTACAAAAATGGTAGTAGATAAGTGGAACAGCCTTCCATCAAAAGTGGCAGAGATGAACAGATTTCTGGAGAAAATTATAGCAACAAACACAGTAAATTAATCCAAGCAAGCCTTTCGTAATGTTATGGTCATCATATGGATTAATTAAACCAAGCTGTCTTAGGTACAAATAATGGGCATCTTATATGGGACTTTTGACTCTTATATGTTGTCAAATCTATGTTGCTATGTGAGTTTGTAAACCTGATTAAGTCTGTAAGTGAATTTTAAGTGAAAATGTTATATATAAAACAAAAGTGTTTTTTGTTGAATAGAGAAACAGTAGCAAAGTGTACCACATACCAACACCAGGGGGCAGTGGTTATGCACTACTGCTCCAATGCATCCTTATGCTGAGATTTCAATCATTACAGGTTACATCCTTTGTAACTGGACAGAAAACAACAGATAGAAAAAATGTTCCATCTATCTTCCCTCTGATAAATGTAGAACTTCACTGCAGATAAGCACATCTTTGTCAGTCTAGTCTGTCCTTATCCCTTCATGTATCTGTTGTAATAGCTCAGATACTAATTAATCTTTGTTCCAATGCATTTTCTGATTAGCCTGATATCTATCATTCCTACTGATAGGTTGATGTATCCATTAACCTTTACATAAAATAGTAATTCTTTACTTTAACTGAGTAACTTTCATTAATCAGGTATAGAGCCTGACCTCAAGTGATAGAGCAAAGTGTTAAATAATTGAGTGATTACTTAACTCAAAGTGGAGGTAATAAGGTAAAAGAGCATGCCCAGTTGGACAAATGATACATTACAAAGATGTTTAATTGTTATTGTCTATCAATATACATATTTATACCATATGTGCATGTATATCTCCCTTATCAAACACTCATTGTGAATGTTAAATAATTGCTGTAGATAAGGAGCTTTAGAGAGAGGCAGGAGGACCCTGTGTAGATAATCTATGCTTACCTTCAAGCATAGTAATGTACAGCCTTATTAAATTGCAATTTGGCCAATTGAATAGGGCTCTTCATAAGCACAGAGCATTTTTTCTTTTTACAGAAGTTTTTAGTAATGAAGACCTTGCTTTTGGATAGAAGTTCACTAACTAAAAACCTATGTAAAAAAATATGCTCTGTGCTTATATAGAGCCCTATTTAACTGCCCGAATCGCAATTTAATAAGGCTGATAGTACTAACACTCCAAAACTTTTAAAAACAACCATTTACAATTATATTTGTTTCTGTAATGCAGGACTTTTGGTCTGTCCCTTTAAGCATTTAAAGACATTGTCCTTGCTGGACAAATTAAGAATGATAAATGAGGTGCAGAAAATATATGTGCTTTTTTTTTCCTCCAAACTTCCAAACCATATGAAATAAAATAAAAATAAAATAATAATATTGTGTTGCTATGGCTGTATGTCATGTCAATCTTCTAATGACTTCAATAAAATCCTAATCAGCAAGCCATGGAAAAAATGTGAATGGGGCAGAATGTTGATTAGATATTTACATATTTCTGAGGGGTTTTGAAAAGTAGTTGTACACTGGGAAAGTGAAATGTGTCTGCTTTGTTGCTCCAGCATGCAGAATACCCCTAGAGAGAGGGCAAGAGGGTAAAATAGAAGGGCAACATTGAGGGGGAATAACAGTGAGGGGCAAGAGCAGAAATGGTAAAAGAAAAATGGGAAAACAGAGTGACAGTGAACAGGAGAAAACTAAATAGAGAGTAGGAAAGAGTGATGGGATGGAAGAGGCGAGTGATAGTGAAGTGGGCAAAGAGAGGGGAAAGCAAAAGGACAAAGATTCACTAGGCTTTATTAGAGAAGTGGAGTAATGGAAGAGGAAGGTAAAAGATGGCAGGTGAACAATCCTCTTCTTGTCTCCAACATTTCCAGTATTTCCAGAGGGATCGAAACTCCAATACTACTGTCTCTGTTAAGTAGCTATGGCAGTTCTTCACAAAGTGCTCACCAATTTATTAACACCACTCTTGTGACTTGAGGAATTCCTTCAGTATAAATGGACACATTATGAGGCCTCATGCTCCACCCAAACCTTTTTACAAGTTATCTCAACTAACACTTGTACTCAAAAAGTTTCTCTGAGGTCTTCAGTATCTTCTCTCTTTCACTCAGGGTTTCCACTTGAGTGGTCTTATTCTTCCTCTGATAACTCCATGTAGATATTGCATCATCAGCATGTTGCTGGACCCTCTTTCATCTAAAATTATTCATTCCAATACGGCCATTAGCGGGACACTTCTGCTGCCTACAGTTTAAACAGATGGCTGTAGCATGGTGTCCACTCCTATCATTGATGCCAGGTAGTTACATGTCTGTCATGAGAACCTTTACTGGAAACTTTAAAACACTGTTTGATATGTTCTCGTATAGCCTCTTTATTACCATATACTAAATTTGCTTGCATTATATACAGCTATAAAAGACAAATGTCTTACCACAGGGTACCAAGTATCAGTCCATTTCACCCAAATGGTTCTTTCATCATGGCACCCAAATGGTTATTTTGCCATAACTCCCAAATGACACTAGCATCATGGAAGCTTTTCATCATGGCACCTAAATGTCTTTTCGGTTATGACTCCCTAATGGCTCTCTACTTGTCAACAACTCCCTGTCACTTTTCACTTCCTAACTTGCCGGCTTCAGTCTGCGTACATTGTTCCAAAATGTCATCCCAAAGTGAATATTTCAGTTCTGTGCTCTGGGGATCTAGCTAAAGTCCTGACTACAAATCACTTTTGTCCTTGACTTCTTATTAAACATTTCCTTCAGCTTCAACACGCCAAAGAAAACCACAATTAATGTGCCCAAGTTCTTAACCATAATTATTCATGCAGGGATGCATTTTCTTTTCTTGTACAACTAATGATTTCCTTTATTTTGCATTTAAATTATTTTTTATGAGATGTTCTCACTAAGCCTTTTATTAAGAAAAATTATTTTACGGAAATATAAAACAAAACGAGTAAGGTAGCAAAATACTATCCAAAGTACATCAGTGCTATCATTTTTCAAATCAGCGTGTCCTGTTCAGCTGTAAATTAGCAAAAATGTCTCAACTAAAAAATGACAGGCATAAATCTATACACTAACTGAACAAAAGCTCAATCAGATTGATACATAAGAAGTAAGTAAATATTGACATATTTCACACTAATGAAAATCAGATCAGCACATTTCTTCCTCTGCCACTATGTTGGTGGAAATTAGTTTGTTCCAGTTTCCATAAAGATGTTACTTGAACTTCTTGTACAGCATATCAACTCCTCCATCTGAAGACATTGGGGTATTAAATATCCCCACTACCTATATTATATATAAGAGATATTTATCAAGTAGAGATAAAGTTTATTCTTGATTGATAAATTGCTCCATAGAAAATATAAGGTGTGGCCAAATTGTATGTTTGAACTCTACTTATGCCCACTTAAAAAATATTGGGGTCCAACATAGTTAAAAGTTGTGGTAAGCGAAGTTAAATATTTGAAGTTTGAGACTGTCCCATATTCCTTAAAATTTGCTGCCCTAGATTTGTGCCCCTTACGCCCTGATATACACCACTAGTATAAGTGCAAGAGAATGGGTCCAGATGAGGAAACACATATATACTAATATTATCTCAAAACATTTATAGTCAAATGTTTTATGAATATGTTCTATTCAATTTAAGTCAAGGTGAAATTAGATCTAAAAAGGTGATGTGTGCTGCTATAGCTGATATCATTAGTCACATCATATGTGATGAATGAGGATATCAGTGTATTTTTGTGTGGTGTAGGTGAGATGTTACGATTGTGTGCAACCTTAACGTCACAATACCTCCATTTTTTTCAGTTTTAAGCTGCAACATTTAATCTTTAATGTCGATTTTTTTTTAAAGAATAAATATATGTATGTATACTCGGTATACATAGCACACAAATCACCCTCTATATTTACTTAGACTTGATTTATTGATATAGAGTAAGACATAAACCACTACTTACATACAATACAGTACATTTATTAGACTTATTTTTATATTTTGTTACTATAATACTGAATGCATGTATACTATAAACATAAAACATATTATATTGTATTACAAAACATGCAAATGTTATTTTATTCACATTTTACAAATTATATTCACCTATGATATGGTTTATTTTAATATGTTTATTCATATTTCATTTATATGTTTCTGTGCAAAATTTTTTGATGTTTTCAAAGTCAATATTTTAGGAAGGGTGACTGCTTACCAATAATTACAACCGGTCACCTGTACTCAGTAGCTCAGGATTCCAGTAGGCAGTCGATGAAAAAAGTGAACACACACATAAGCTGTAAATAATAAAGGTTTACTTAGCTTGGGAGCTTGGGTATACAATAAGTGCAGTTTACAGCAAATGATAACTCCGCAATACAGGTATGACGGCATCTAACGGTCTGCTGGAGAAGCCCATAGTCTGCGCAACTTTTGAGCGCAAGATGGAGGCAGATGTTCACAGCGACAGTTCACTGGCCCCATGGTGAGCTTCTGGTCCGACTAGGGTATGAACACCTTATATAGCCTTACATCATACCCATTTTATTATGTCACGGTATGTTCTTTTTATTACCTAAACATTAAACTATAAATGGCTTAATGTGTTTGCCTCTGCTACATCTGGTGACTTAATGGTTAAAGCATATATTGTTAAAATGCAACTTTGCCTGCTGATCTTATGATTTTGCGGTTATACTCTTCCTGCCATAGCAATTTCCTTCATAGCCATAAGCATTACTTTTTAATGTTGCGCAAAAATGAAGAAGCATCTCTTTCAGATCATACTCAAAATTAGTTTACATATACAAATTAGTCTACATGTTGATATAGAGATTGTGATGTAGACCAGGGTAATATAACATAACTAGCGACTTGCCCGTCAAAAAATGACGGCAATGTGATGTATATGTTTGTCTTGTTGTTTAGTTATTAACATATATTTTTGACACTTGTAAGTATTTTAATATGAAGGTGTATTTTTGTAAAATGTTGATGTAATGGTTTTTTAAAATGTAATTTGTATCTGAAGAATTGTTAACTTTAATATACATTGAATGAATAGGAAAGCAAAAAGTAAAAAGCCTTCTTGAAACGTTACGAATTTTAACATGAAGTTTAAAATATATGTAAGCAATAACCTTCAAAGTATATATTTTGAAACTTTAACTTTATTTTTTATGTAAGTTTAGAAGTTGACAAAACATTTGTATAATTTTGAACATTATAAACAGGAACATAGCGAAAAAATTTTGTAACCTAATTTTTTATTAAAAGTATTAACATTTGAATGTAAAAACAATTGACCTTTAAATTAATCAGTATTAACATGCAATTTCTATCACAATAATTGTTAACTTGAATATACATTGAATGTAGAGGAAGGCATACAGTAAAACTCTGCTTAAAACGTACGTAATTAAAGTAATTCATTACTGAGCACATAAACTGGCGATAAACATTAATGTAGTTAGTAATCTTAAGATAACAGACAATATTTACATTGTGACTTAAAAGGTGCTTGACCTCTTAACATCCACTTTGTAATCTGTTGAATGAAATAACTTGCAAATATATTTTTTAAACTTGTAACATTAGAAACATTAACATAGTGACTTAACATTTTCACATAATTTTGACTAACAATGCAAGGCAAGTATTTTGTGAGGCGAATCATTCCTAAACAGTACTTTCATTAATTATGACTGAACTAAACAACCAATTGTTATGTATTTTGCAATGCTTTTAACAAATGTTGGCATCTTGAATTTGTATTCTGCAAAGTTATAGTACTTCATAGTAGACAATGTTTTTAGTAAAAATACGTCCATCTTCTAATAAATCACCTTGACTTTTATTGTTTTCAATGTAAACTTTAATAGCCTGTGGATTTTTGCACCGTGACAACGCAACGTACAATTGACCATGTGCAAAAACTGGTTCTTCTAAGTAAATACCCACAGATTTGAAAGTCTGACCTTGTGATTTATTAATGGTCATGGCAAATGCCATAATAATGGGAAATTGTCTTCTTTGAAGTATAAAAGGGAGACTACTTTCACTTGGTGCTAAATCTATTCTTGGTATGAAAACTCTCTCTCCTTTATGGGTCCCAGTTAAAATTTCAGCATCTATAAAATGGTCCTTTAATTGTTGAACAATTAATCTTGTGCCATTGCATAGGCCTTTTTTGGGGTTCATATTTCGCAGTAACATGATAATTGCACCTTTCTTTAGCTGCAAAATATGTGGTGGCATTCCAGAAGGAGTTAAAGAGTTAATGAATTCAGTTGAAAAGTTTGCCTGACTTTCATTGTCATCAGCAAGTACAGAATCAGCACTGTGATAATTTCTTTGTGGTGCATTAATTTTTTTTAAGATTTCATTATTGAGTATTAATGCATCTTTATTTTTACACGTCAGTATGACTTGGTTGGCAAGCTCAGAATATTCTTCGTTATTTATGCTCCCTTCAAATATTGCCGATATAATATCTTGTTGACAAATCATCTGAGGTGGGATCTCTACAGTGTCGTCAGGTAAATGTAGTATTTTTTCTGTTCTTCCTTCTCCAATTTTAATAAGCCAATCATTGAAATCAGTTTGGCCTTCTGATCTCATATTTTGTTGCAGTTGAAGATGGGTACAATGTTTCCATACTGTACTTGACTTTATACATGTTTCAATAATGTCTGTTCGATTTCCATGTACAACGACAGGTAATGTTTGTCTAAAATCGCCACCCAACAAAATTACCTTTCCACCAAATGGAAAAATATTATCCATGACTTCACGAAGCAAACGGTCAATACATTGGAGGGCATAGCATGACATCATTGTGGCCTCATCTATTATAATTAATTTACATTTCTTCAATTTCTTTGCTTGTAAGGATGTCATGCGAATATCTGACACAGAATTTTCTAAAATAGGCACTGGCAGTTTAAATCCACTATGAACAGTTCTTCCACCTTCTAATAAAAGTGCAGCAATTCCAGTAGTGGCAAACGCCATTGCTATTTGTCCTTGTGCTCGTACTGAACTCATTAATAAATTGTACAAATATGTTTTCCCTGATCCGCCAGGTCCATCAAGATAGAAATAACGCTCTGTCACCATGTCATCATCTATAGCATTTTTAATGGCATGAAATGCTTGCAATTGTAGTGTATTTAAAGTTGCAAGTCTTTCTTCTGTTCTTTCTGCTTGTAGTTGAATGTCATAGTCTTCAAAGTTAATGTCATCTATTAGACCTGGATCAGGCAAATTAAAACTTGCACAACTTAATCCATGAGTTAAAAAGACTTCTTGAATTTCCATTAAGGCTTTTAAGTGTGCAATGGGTTCATTGTATCGTCGCATAAAGTCTTCAGCCATATTACTTTTAAAAGTCTCCCACAAAGCTAATGCATTTGGAGCATTTGAGAAGATACAAATAAAAGCAAATTGTTCTCTCATCTGTCGTGGCATTTGACATTGTGCTGCTTCTTCTAAACATCTTTCCCACTCTGTATCATCAGCGAGTAAGTTTCTATTTCTTGCAGCTAAATGGAAGGATTCATATACAATGTCATTAACAGTTCTTAAGTGTTCAAAACTTTGTGCTCCTGGAACATTTAAAAGTAATATCCGTAAGCAAAATCGTTCAACATCTCTTGGACTGACTGTGTAAATTCGTGGAATTATTTTATTGCCTCTGGTTTTTCTTGCTCTCCATAATCCATTCACAAAAACATAGTGATATGGAATTTCAATATATAAGTATTGTGTTGCTTGAGCATCAGTGGAATTTAATGCAAACCATGCAGTTAGTGTAGTGTGACGATCTTCACTTTGGGCCAATGCATTCATTTCATTTCCAGAATGGAAATAGACTAAATGTCGTTGTGGCAAATGTACTGCTAACCTATATACTGCATGTGATCTATCATGCATTTCAAATTTTAGAAGCCGCCACATAGCTTCTGGCGCACTGACATAGCGAGCATCTACATGAGATGCAAGTTCATCATGTACTAACTCACTACTTTCAGGGTTGTCTGCACTTTTGACGACTACAGTAGCTGCATCGTAACCTTTGTAAATATATTTGTAGACATATTTAATGGATTTGATGGAAGTGCAGGCTTCTACGTTGATGTGGGCGTTGTACTTCATGAGTAAATGTGGATTGTAGGGTACTACATATCTATTGTCCACTTTTTTTCCACGAATAATGGCACTATCTCCTTCTCTTCTTTTATAAAGTGGATATCCATCACAATTGGCATATGTTTTGTCTCTATAATCTTTTGGAAAATCTTTTGAACATTGATTATTTTCCATACATGGTGATTGTGGATTAAGGTCTCCACAGGGTCCATGAATCATGCGATGAGTAACAATCTCATATAGTCTACCATATAGTTCTGGATCCGGTAGTTCAGCAACTATGACTGCATCCACTTTGTCCGAAGTATCTAATTTATCTTTCTCTTGAAGTATTATGAGAAGATGTGCATGTGGAAGGCCTCTTTTTTGAAATTCAATGGTATATACATAAGCAAGACATTTGCCAAATAACTGATTTATAGTAAAGTCACGTATTAATTCATTTAATTTTATCTTAAAAACTCTGGCTACTAAATCTGGTCGATCTGAAGCACTTTGTCCAAGAAGTAGATTTTGATTAATTTCTGGCCATTGTGGATTACATGTAAATGTCACAAATAAATCTGGTTTTCCAAATTTTGTCACAATAGCCATAGCATCATTGTATCTTTCTCTCATATTTCGAGGAGATCCTTGAAAGGAAGATGGTAAAATGATGGCTTTGCCAGCTGTCATGTCTCTGCTTGTAGCCACGTCAGCAACATAGTCCATGAGTCCACAATATTGTTCTACACGTAGTTTATCTTGTTGATATTTTATAAAGTTTAAATTATTTGCCTCAACTTGCAAATATGAATCAATAATCCATTGTTGTGTTAGTTTTCCACCACATAAAATGGGATTAAATTCATCTCTAATGGCAATTTGAGCAACTTTAAATTCAAGCATAGAAACATTATTTCGGATTCTGGCTTTAGCATTTGGGTAACTGGGAAGGGTTAATTTTGGTTGCCAACCTGCTTCTCCGTGTGGGAAAAAGATGGGATATGTCATTGGATCTAAATTTGGACTTAAGATATTAATATTAATAAATGGTTGGTCCTCATTTCTGGGATATACTCTAATGTCTCTTTGAAATGGTGGTTCTCCTTCATCATTGTGAAAGACCATTGCAACCTCATTTGATGTTGGCAAGTTATAACGACGTTTATCAGTATGTCTGTCTCTTTTAAGCACCATATTAACCTTTGGCATGGGTAATTGATGTCTTTGTGCATGAAGTAGTTGTTCATTTTCTACTTCTGCCAATTTTTTGTAAGCTTTACTGTAGGGATTGTTGTCCATAATGTTATTTAGCTCTATAAAAACACTGGGTAAGCATTTTTTATTTTCTTCCATCTGCATACGTTGGTCAACAGCTTCCATTGTATCTAGGACATATAGTTGAGCGAATTTTCTTTGCTCTCCTTCCTCTGGATGTAAATGTGAAGTCCGATGATAAATTTGTCCTTGGACTTTAAAACAGTAAGGACCATGTCCTGGTACATTAGCAGCCAATGTTGCCCCCATAGATGCAAATGATATGGCACTATTGTAGGATCTTATGTTTGTCTTAAAATTTTTGTAATTTGGAAAAGTAGGTTCAGTCAGAATATTTAGTAAATAGGTTGGAAATTGTTTCCTTTGTGGAAGTTTGAACTTTCCTTTTTGACAACAACTAATAAATTGTCCATCTCGGGGTCTCTCCTGTTTAAAATAATAAGCCTCACAAAATTGACATTGAGTAGTCATGTCCCCACAACTATGAACCTCTACTGCTAAAGACTTCATTAAAGGACAATTTGCAATGCATATTGGATGTTGACTTTGATATTCATCAGATGAAAAGTCATGAAATGTTTCAACAACAGGTTCTAAATGTTTAGTTTTTTTCGTAGATTTTCTTGGTATATGTTGGACTTGTTCGGTTGAAATTTCCTGTAAGTTTTTAGTAAGAGTTTGTAAATGCTTTTTTTTGGTAGTTTTTTTTTTTGGTCTGTCTTGACTGGTATGTTGTAAAATGTCATCTGATGTTTTAGGAACAGTTTGTAAATGCTTTATTATTTTTTTATTTATTTTGGTTGTATCTTTCATTTTTGCAGCGGATATTCTTTTATTTGCAAGTCTTTTGCGTTCTTTTTCTCTTCTAATTTCTTTCTCCTCCGGTGTCTGCTGGGCGGCCCATCTCTCTTGTCTTTCTCTAGTTTGACGTCTTTTCTTCTCTTCTTTGGTCTCGTTATCAGCCATATTAATCTGTAAACGGAAACAAATAAATGTAATTGTGTATATTTAAATTTGTAATTCCTGTTAAAGATTATTGTGCACAATTGTTGAAATAAAAGGCAAATCATGAATGTATCATTGATATTTAGTTAAATTTATAATTCCTGTCTTCAGTGGCTCAGAATTTTTCCAATGGAATACTGCTGTAAATAAGCATGTAACATATTTATTTAAAATAATGGTTTTATTTATTAAAAACTTTGTTTGTGGATAGATATTTACCACTGCAAAACTTCTTTGCTGAAAAAAAAAGTGATGTGGTTATTGAGCTATGTATTGCATAGTAGCAATTTAAATAAAATAAGGGAGATAGTAAATTAATTAATTTATTTTTCTGTTGAGACGGATGCAACTGAAAGCAGTTTCTTTAGTGTTATTGTTTAGTAGTTATTATAGTTTACCTTGGTTGAAGTGTGATTTAAATCCGAATGTTTGTTGGTCCTCGTTTCAAAATCGTTGTCTAATGGTGTGGTCCTCTGTCGGAAGTCCTCGTCCGATGGTGTGGTCCTGTGGCGATAGCCCCTGTCCGATATTGTGGTCCTGTGGCGATATCCCTCGTCCGATGTTGTGGTCCGTTGGTGAAAGTCCTCGTCCGATGGTCTGGTCCTGTGTTGAAATTCCTCGTCTGCTGGTCTGGTCCTGTGTTGAAATTCCTCGTCTGCTGGTCTGGTCCGAGTCCTCGTCCGATGGTCCGGTCCTGTGGAAAAAGTCCTCGTCCGATTGTCTTCACGCAGTATCTGTTGTAATGTAAAATAGAAAATGTTGTTTGAGTGAAATGTCTTTTAAATAAGTAAAAAATGTATTAATTTTGCTGTATTGTATCAGTTATGGTTATTTTTTTCAAATATTTTTTTTTTAACTTTCTGTACAATCCCAAGACTTTTGTTATTCTTATTTAAGGTTCTTAGTAAGGCTTGTGGGTTGTGATATATTAAATAAGAATATGAATTTATTTTGCTATGTGTTTATGTTAGTTTTTGTACAATCCTGTTTTGTGCGCACCACTTGTGGTATACTTATTTAACCTTTATTTGGATGGTTATAGTTAGTGAAACATGAAATAATATAATTAATGTAGTTTGCTATGTGTTTGTGTTAGTTATTGACAATCCTGTTTGGTGCACATCACTTGTGCAAAACTAATTTCTTCTTGATTGTACAGGTTATAGGTTGTTAAACATTAAAGAAGAATGTTAATATAGTTTGCTATGAGTTTGTGTGCTTTTTTATACAATGCTATTAGGTGCACAACACTTTTGTTATTCTTATTTTTGGTTATTTGTAAGGCTTATAGGTTGTTAAACATTTAGGCCCTCATTCAATTGCGATTTTGCCAATTGAATACGGCTCTAAATAAGCACATAATATATATTTTTTAAAGAAGTTTTTAGGTAGTGAAAACCGTGCTTTTGGATAGATGCTTAATAACTAAAAACTTCTTTAAAAAATATATGTGATGTGCTTATTTAGACCCCTATTCAATTGGCAAAATTGCAATTGAATGAGGGCCTTAATAAGAAATTCTGTTTTGTGTGTAGCAGTTTGTGTGTCATTGAATTGCGATTTGGCTAATTGAATTGTGCTGTAAATGAGCACATAGCATATTAGTTAAAATAATTTTGTAGTCATTGAAAAACTGTATTTTTGATATTTTTTTATTAACTAAAACCTTATTTTTAAGCTATTGTTATGTTGTTATTTAGAGCCCTATTCAATTGGGCAAATTGCAATTGAATGAGGGCCTTTGTGTGTACCATATGTTGCATAGTTTGGCCCTCATGCAATTGCATATTTTACAATGTAATAGTACTGTAAGGCCGTAATTGAATTGCAATGTAGAAATTTGAATAGGGTTGTAAATAAGCACATCACATATATTTGTTAAAATAGAGTAAGGTCCTAAAAGTTCTTATTTATAGCCATATTTAATTTTCCAAAATAGCAATTGAATAAGGGCCTTTGGTTACTGCATTTGTTATATTGTGAGCTCCTTATTCAATTGTGTTTTGGCCAATGGAATAGAGCTCAATATCAGCACAGAGCATATGTTTGTACGGAATTTTGTATTTAGTGAACTTGTATCCAAAAGGAACGTGTTCACAAAAGAAAAATTTCCTAAAAAATATGCTCTGTGCTTATATAGAGCCCTATTGAAATGGGCAAATCACATTTGAGTGAGGCCCTTGGCCATTAAAGACATATAGGTCCTCATTGAATTGCAATTTTGCCAATTGAAGAGGGCTCTATATAATGACATAACATATTTATTGAGCAAAGTTTTTAGTTATTGAAAACCTTGATTGTGGTTAGAAGTTCAGTAACTAAAAAGTTCTGTTTCAAAAATATGTTATGTGCTTATATAGAGCCCTATTGAAATGGGCAAATCACATTTCAGTGAGGCCCTTGGCCATTAAAGACATATAGGTCCTCATTGAATTGCAATTTTGCCAATTGAAGAGGGCTCTATATAATCACATAACATATTTATTGAGCAAAGTTTTTAGTTATTGAAAACCTTGATTGTGGTTAGAAATTCAGTAACTAAAAAGTTCTGTATAAAAAAAATGTTATGTGCTTATATAGAGCCCTATTCAAATGAGGAAGTTGCAATTGAATAAGGCTCATGGTTATTTCTTGTTTATACTTAATACTTTACCTTGATAGAAGTTTTGAATGACAGACGGTCCCCTCCTGCCAATCTTAATCCGCCGGTCTTCTTTTAGTGTCTGTTTGAAAAAGAAAGTGAAATAGTTATTTGTATATTTATAATTTGTCATCTAGCAAAGCATGTCCTTTTGAGCATGTAATGTGTTGTTGTATCTTACCTCTTCAAATTTGTTGGTGTTCTTTAAAAGGGATTGTGCTTCACAGTGCACGGTGCAAATTGTTGAGAGACGCTGTTGATGCAGAGTCTGTTTGAATATTAAACGAAATAGAAAGATTCAGCTTTATCTGATGTATTGAATTGCAGTAAATTAATTCAATTAACCTTATTTTTTGTTGGGGGCTACACACATATGTCACATACATGAAGCACATTACATAGTTTAATGTAATTATTTTGTGTACGTGTGACATATCAGTATCCATGACTCATATTTAAATGGTTAAATTAACCTTATATTTTTTTTTTCCAACACACATAAATGTGTGTGTGTGAGATGTAACTATAGATGATACACATATATGTGCGTGTGACATATCAGTATACATGAGATATAATGTCATTAAAATGTAGTTGTTTACTGATTTTGTTGTAAGCTAATTTTGTTGCATTGGTAATACACATAAATGTGCGTGTCACATGTCACTATACATTATAGACATATATGTCGGTGTCAGATGTCACTATGAAGGGGCAATACACAGAAATGTGCGTGTCACATGTCACTATACATTATAGACATATATGTGCGTGTCACATGTCACTATACATTATACACATATACGTGCGTGTCACATGTCACTATGAAGGGGCAATACACAGAAATGTGTGTGTCAAATGTCACTATACATTATAGACATAATATATGTGCGTGTCACATGTAACTATACATTATAGACATATATGTGCGTGTCAGATGTCACTATACATAAAGCTCTGTTTAATTTTTTTTGGGAGCCTATACACATAAATGTGCCATACATGATGACTACATAAATCCTAGTTTATTTTTTTATTTGTTTGACCTGACCTGATAATAAAATGTAATATATTATAGCTTACCTGTCAGTTGTAATTTGCACAATGTAAAGTAGTAAATTAGTAAAGAATTGTCTTCTCAAGTAAAAGCAGCAGTTATCTCAGAAGTCACTCCGTTGATCACCTGAGGAGAAATGTATTTTTTAGTTGGAAATAGCCAGTATTTATAAACTTGTAGAAAGTTCTGGAAAGTGAGACCGTTAGAACGCAATACGCATGCGCTATTTGCGTTCCAGCTTACAATTTGCGTTCCATCCGCCATTTTAGGCGTATTACTGTTCAAAATGGTGTTTAATATGATTGTGATACGTTCCGCATAGTATGTGTTTCATTATTGCGAGTAAGTGTAGTGTAGTTACGTCTGAAGCCTCGTTTTCGTTTTGTTCGTCGGCCATTTTTTCTCTCGCTTAGCGATGGTATTAGTGTCTAAAGTGTTTATTTTGATTTAAATGTAGGTGTAACTTGTTTTTTTGAGGTGCTGGCTGGTTCCTCTTGCTGTAGGTAAGCTTTTTATGTGTTTGTTGTGTGTCTTTGTTAAGTTTTAAATGTTTGTATGTCGGCGTGTTGCGTCCGATGTTTGCGAAGTCGTAATGTGTGGTAACGTGTCTCGTATGGTGTTTGCGTGTGTAGCATGGTGTTTGCGTGTGTAGCCTCGTTTTCGTTTTATTCGTCGGCCATTTTTTTTTGTCGCTTAACAAACTATTTAGTGTCGAAACTCTTTTATTTTGAGTGCAATTAAGTTGTAAGTTGCATTTTTGAGGTCCTGGGTGCTTCCTGTTTGTGTAGGTAAGGTTTTTATGTATGTGCTGTGTGTATGTATTGTGTTTGTAATTTTGTAATGTTCGCGAGTTGCGTCCGAGTGTTGCGAGGCCGTAATGTGTGTGAACGTGTGTCGTATGTTGTTTGCGAGTGTCGTAATGTGTTTGAACGTGTGTCGTATGTTGTTTGCGAGTGTCGTAATGTGTTTGGACGTAAACTTTTTTTTTCAAGGGTCGCAGTTGCTGCAACTGAAGACCTCGCTTTGCGAGGTCCTCAGGTGCTGGCATGGAGCGCCTGCGGCGCTCCAAGCCAGCAACTGAGGCCCTCGCTTCGCGAGGGTCCTCAGTTGCTGGCAAGGAGCGCCTGCGGCGCTCCATGCCAGCAACTGAGAACCTGGCACAGTGCCCTCGCTACGCGAGGCCCGCGACTCGCTGCGCGAGCCCGCAGCGTTAGCAACAACTCGTACGCTCACAACTATATATGTGATTGCCATAGCTGTCCTCATAAGGCACCTAGTCATCCTAAGCACCAATATAAGTACATCCAACATCAGTCAACCATATTGTATAAAACTACACAAGTGGTTCACATGTTCATTATAAGACATTTTGTTAATTCTTTGAATTTACTAATTCACAAGTTAAGCTGTTGGTTCATCTGCATGACCCAGTGAAACTAACTCAATCATATAATTCTGGTTTCTTGTTAAATCCCAGTTTTGGTCTTCCTTAGCAGAGTTACATAAACCATGACATATACCGGAAAACATGCATTCATATATAAACAGTCCAGACATTTAAATGCAAATTTTCCTTGTGCAAAATGTGTTATATAACAAGCAGTGTTGAATGAAAGATATAAACAACCCTGTATTAAAAACGAATCAACTGAATGATATTGTATAACAAAAAGTTCATCATCTCAGTAGGGTGTAGCACATTATATAAATCATACAATCTTTATGTATCTACGGCCTTGCAATCTGTACAATGCCGCTATTTTTACTTAGCTTGATAAATAAACTCCATTCAGTAATCACTATTTAAAATATTTCTTTGTATGTTTTGTGATAGAGTGGGTGCTGCTTTGTATTGTATATAATTCATCAATATTTCAACAGTCTCTTTTACTGATCAGTCAGAATTCTGTTCTTACAAGAGATAATCCTAAAATTTGGGGTCAACCTTTGTTAGGCTCTAGTCATTACAGTTTCCTAGGAAATCCAGCTTGAATGATGCCTGGACTAATCAGTTGAGCACATTGATACAATACAGGGAAGCATGACCTGTGAAAGGCTCAGTGGGTATGTCCGTCTAACCCTTTGGGCATAACTTACTGCTTGAATAATTGTTAGGCACAAACACTTCCTAAGCCCTCTAATTAAATAATTAGACACAACCACTTGTTGGGGGAAATACTGGCCACAGCGTTTATTGGTAAACCCAAATTCATATAATAATAACAATACCATTTATTTAAATATACATAAAGAGAGGGGAGGAGCCTGACGACCGAGACAGTACACTCTGCGCCCTGACCCTCGTCCAGGGCCTACCGTGATGGAGCATCCGTACCCCCGTAGGGTAGGATCACCCCCACTTTACCACTGTCCCGGCGACTCCCCTCACCACCGCCACGCTGTGACAACAACAAATACAGACACATCATAAATCAAACTGGAAATTCAAGGCATATCACAACTGTTAATGACGTACACAGATTAAACTAAAATACTTGACTTATATTACTTTATTTTCCTTTTTTTTGTTTTTGTTTTTTGTTTTACACATATTTTCCAATTTTTCATACCTAACACATGTTTTTTTACATTTACAATAAATTAACCCCTATGCTCCCAATATTAGGGATGGGTGGGTGGGATCTAATTTCTTGGCTAGCTGGGGGCATAATGGCCAAATTGGCGCCAATCCCATAGGTGGCTCTGCCCCCCAGCTAACCACTCCCTCTCTTCCATCCTCCCGGGCCTGCAAAGGTCACGTGGCCCTCCGACCGAACCCAGGGGCTGGGTAGGTCTCCAGCCCATTCAGGAGAACAGGAAAACTAGAGAGACACTGAATTAAACAATGTGAGAAAGAGTAGCACCACTCATGGAAGGAAACTAAAGGATCATTGAAGTGTCATATTATGGTGTGCTCTTATGAAGACCTTACCTTGATGATGGCCAAAATGTTTTTAAAAGTCTAAACAAAAGTAGACACCATATTGTTATTATAATTATTATCCTTTATTTGTAATGCACCAACATATTCTATTGCGCTATACAGGGGTTAAGTACAAGGCAAAACAATATTAACACATTGCAAAAGAATGTAAGGCCCTCTTTGAGCTTAAAGTCAAATGCGCATAGTGCTTTTCCCAATGTACCTTACAAGATTGAAAACTCATAAACTTACCTTGCATTAAAATAGCAACTTTATTTCTGATCTATTTAAAGGCTGCCACTGTTAACAGCCACTTGACAATGATGGTGAATAGGAGAGTCCTGGTGGGATAACTTCCTCTTGAGCTCCAAGTAAATTAACTAACCAAGACAAAAGCGTCCATGACACAAGCAGTTTCATGCACTTGATATTTTCTTTAAAATACTTTTACGCTCATGGCTTATATACCTGCTAATGCTAAATATATTCAGGACTTTTGACGGGAGAGAAAGTACTTTTGCAATGAATCCTCCCTGGAAGAGGTGACGCTGCTGCCAGATAATAATATTATTATTATGTGCTGAGATGCCTATGATCAGCAGAGCAAGAAACAGAACTCCTAGAAATAGCTTGGCTAGGTGTTATGGGCATATGTGTATGGAAGGTGGGCAAAATGGTGTGCATTTGTACTGAGCCCCCAAAATTTCTGATGGTGACCCTGAATATATACGCTGAGGCTAGATAGTCTGTTTATCACAGAAGGAGGTAATCATTCATAGAGAGACTAACTGTAATTCAGTGTGTCAATACTCTTCATCAGATGAGTTATGGAGCTCTAAAGAAAACACAGCTACTGAAGAAATTCAGGGAATGGTCCATTTTGAATATGTATTAAAGTTACACTTTTTGACTAATTCATTACCCATTACACATGTGCAAATACGTGGCATTGCAATGTTTAACACCTATTCTTTTATTCTTTTCACATTTGTGACAATTTCAGTGTCCCATTTAAAGACCACTGCAGATTGAGAAGGTCTTCATATGTTTGTGAAGTTTTATAACACATTAACAGCATTAGCAGCTGTATAATCTGTTGGTATAAAACATTTTTTGGTAAAACCTTTCATTTAGTAGACATTGCTTATGTCTAAAGAATCTTCTGTCATATCTGTAGCTTCCACACTTCCTGATAGCTTGGAGACTGACTGGGTGTATTCTCCTAATTATTATTATCTATTCAAGGATGGAAGAATGAAGCAGAAAGGAGGGAAGTGTAATTGTTGATTCACTGGTAAACTCAGATACGATTTTAGCACTGGACACATTCCCCCTCCCATAGGCTTAGGCGAGCCAGCTTGCAAGTAAACTTGTAAGCCTTGCTTGCCCTGCTCTGTAACTGCGCCATTGTGCATTGATAAGTAAGTATATAATTGCATACTTCAATGCAATAAATGAAAATGTTCTCTAAAAATGTTTTGATGCCCATGACTTACATAGTTGCTATTACATGTTGTTATTGTGTTAGGAGTTTTACTAATCTATAGTGATCCTTTAAGGTCATTGTTTAATGAGGCACCATATAACAATCAGTATAATACATTCACCTTATACTACATTGCTACCTAACTGTTCCCACAGTCCAGGATATTTAGAATTGAGGTGTAATAAGGGCACTGGATCATTTTCAGACAATGAAGACAGTCTGAGTGTATGGGTGGTATAATACAGAAAACTGTTCAATCCAACTAATACAATGATAAAAGCCTTGAGCCAAGGAAATGAGTAGTCCATGATGTATTCTGCATTCAGTATAAAAAGTAAGTTATTTTATGCTTTTTGACTGATTTCTTCACTTTAAAAATACATTGGCGAATATTTTTGCAAACTGATAAGGGCATCTGTCCTTGACATGGTATTTTATACTAATGAGATAAAACTACAACTAAATAATCACAAAGAACTGTATATGCATTTTAGTTCATAAAGTGTTAGTCCTAAGGTAATTGGTGGTGCAGCCATACAAAGGCTTAAAATTAATTATGAAAGAACAACTGGAGCTTGAGAAAAACTTCACAGGTTTCTGAAATATGTAACAAATGAACAATATAAGCAGCTATGCAAGTCATGAGCAGGAAAGCATTTTGAAACAATTCAAAAAATAGGACACTCTGCTTGTCACATGGGCACTTCCATCTTGGAATGCTAATTGCTTTGGGGCTTCCCACTAAAAAATATATATTTTTTGTTCAATTGACAAGTAATTATTGGTAGTGCCAATCTTTCAATAAAACTGAATAGAGATCTAATCTGCATCAGAGTTTTCTACCAAGCTTCTAATCCTGATATGGAAAAATAAATGTCTGCAGCTATTAAAGCAAAATTAAATACATAAGTTAGATCCTGTATTTATGTATATTAAGTTTTTTAGAAACACTATCAAATCAAGCTCTTTGTATGAGCATACAATAAATATGACACTTCAATGGCCCTTGATAAAAACTACCCATACATCTTTGTTGTACTCATCTCCTGATATACATACAAATCTGACCAATAGAGAATTATTTTTTTCTACAAGTTTGATAGGATTTGCAACTATATGTGAAAAGATGCCCTACTACATTTTGCATAACTTAGAATTTTTTAGACACTTGGAGGTCAAGACTAATTCAGCAAATATCCTGGGGGGGTAACTCTTTATACAATAATCTGTGTGTTTCAGTTCACTGTAAACTGTGGGCCCTATTAAATTCTCCCTCGTAGTTCTCTCGGTGCTCGCAAAAGGCAGTTTTCCTGCTGTTTGCGAGAACCGAATCTCTCGCAGCCTGCTTTACGATATGACTGCGAGAAAATGGCCGAGAATAGGCTCCGAGAGAGCTACGTAGCCTTAAATCTATGCACGAGTCTCGCATATCGTAAGAATCCCTACGTGGACAAAAAGTCCACGCAAGGGATCCGAAAGCCTCTACGTGCTGCCTCGGAACAGCCCGAGACAGCAGTGTGAGGCTCCCCCCTGCACCCTATACACATCCCCATGCTGCAGGGGTCTCTATCGGGACCCCTGCAGCACCCCCACATTAACCCCTTGCAGCGGGGGTCCCCGATCTGCATAGATCAGGCCCCCCGCTGCATTTAAAACTTTTAAATTCCCCGCCGCGGCTCCTTAAAGGGACCGCGGCACACTATTACCCAATCCCGGCCGCGGCACTTAAAATTAACCCCCCTCTATGCTGGGGGTCCCCATCGGGACCCCCGAAGTGTCCCCACATAAACCCATTGCAGGGGGGGGCCCCGATCTGCATAGATCAGGCCCCCCGCTGCATTTAAAACTTTTAAATTCCCCGCCGCGGCTCCTTAAAGGGACCGCGGCACACTATTACCCAATCCCGGCCGCGGCACTTAAAATTAACCCCCCTCTATGCTGGGGGTCCCCATCGGGACCCCCGAAGTGTCCCCACATAAACCCATTGCAGGGGGGGGCCCCGATCTGCATAGATCAGGCCCCCCGCTGCATTTAAAACGTTTAAATTCCCCGCCGCGGCTCCTTAAAGGGACCGCGGCACACTATTACCCAATCCCGGCCGCGGCACTTAAAATTAACCCCCCTCTATGCTGGGGGTCCCCATCGGGACCCCCGAAGTGTCCCCACATAAACCCCCTGCAGCGGGGGGCCCCGATCGGCACCGATCGTGACCCTGCTGCAATTCAATTTTAAATTTCCCGCCTCGCGGGTCCACAAAGGACCGTATAGGTCCTGAAAGGACTCGCACTAAAAATATTAACCCCAGGCAACTATAATTACCCCATTAACTCATGGTGGTCAATCCAGACCACCATAAGGCTCTAATTAACCCATTAACTCATGGTGGTCAATCCAGACCACCATAAGGCTCTAATTAACCCATTAACTCATGGTGGTCAATACAGACCACCATAAGGCCTAAATTAACCCATTAACTCATGATGGTCAATACAGACCACCATAAGGCTCTATTTAACCCATTAACTCATGGTGGTCAATACAGACCACCATAAGGCCTAAATTAACCCATTAACTCATGATGGTCAATACAGACCACCATAAGGCTCTATTTAACCCATTAACTCATGGTGGTCAATACAGACCACCATAAGGCCTAAATTAACCCATTAACTCATGATGGTCAATACAGACCACCATAAGGCTCTAATTAACCCATTAACTCATGGTGGTCTATACAGACCACCATAAGGCCTAAATTAACCCATTAACTCATGATGGTCAATCCAGACCACCATAAGGCTCTATTTAACCCATTAACTCATGATGGTCAATCCAGACCACCATAAGGCTCTAATTAACCCATTAACTCATGGTGGTCTATACAGACCACCATAAGGCCTAAATTAACCCATTAACTCATGATGGTCAATCCAGACCACCATAAGGCTCTATTTAACCCATTAACTCATGGTGGTCAATACAGACCACCATAAGGCCTAAATTAACCCATTAACTCATGATGGTCAATACAGACCACCATAAGGCTCTAATTAACCCATTAACTCATGGTGGTCTATACAGACCACCATAAGGCCTAAATTAACCCATTAACTCATGATGGTCAATCCAGACCACCATAAGGCTCTATTTAACCCATTAACTCATGATGGTCAATCCAGACCACCATAAGGCTCTAATTAACCCATTAACTCATGGTGGTCTATACAGACCACCATAAGGCCTAAATTAACCCATTAACTCATGATGGTCAATCCAGACCACCATAAGGCTCTAATTAACCCATTAACTCATGGTGGTCTGTATAGACCACCATAAGGCCTAAATTAACCCATTAACTCATGATGGTCAATCCAGACCACCATAAGGCTCTATTTAACCCATTAACTCATGATGGTCAATCCAGACCACCATAAGGCTCTAATTAACCCATTAACTCATGGTGGTCTATACAGACCACCATAAGGCCAAATTAACCCATTAACTCATGATGGTCAATCCAGACCACCATAAGGCTCTATTTAACCCATTAACTCATGGTGGTCAATACAGACCACCATAAGGCCTAAATTAACCCATTAACTCATGATGGTCAATCCAGACCACCATAAGGCTCTAATTAACCCATTAACTCATGGTGGTCAATCCAGACCACCATAAGGCTCTATTTAACCCCATCAGTCCCATAAGGGTATATTATTACCATTATGGGCCTGTTACAACCCAACATTAACCACATAAGTGCCATGATGGTCCTCAAGGACCATCATGACACTAACTACAAACACTACACTATAACCCCCAATAAACCATTTAATCTAAACTAACCCCCCTCTACACTAATCTATTAACACTTACACTACCTACCTACACTACCTACCCCCTAATAAACCTTCCCACTACTCTAATTACAAAAAATAAAAAACCTACAGCACAGAAAACAAAAAACCTACAGTACAAAAAACAAAAAAACCTACAGTACAGAAAACAAAAAACAATTACAACCCCACCCCCCACTACAGAAAACAAAAAAATACATTACAACCCCACCCCCCACTACAGAAAATAAAAAAAATACACACCTGAAAAGGAAAGACAGATAAACACAATACAATACATACATATAATACATTACATACATTACATACAATACATGACATTACATATAATATATTAAATATAATATATTACATATAATATATTACATATAATACATTACATACATTACATACAATACATGACATTACATACATTACATATAATATATTAAATATAATATATTACATATAATATATTACATATAATATATTACATATAGTCCTAATCAAATACCCCCTATCTATCTAACATACAATCTATTTAATTTAAAATAAATCCTAACTATATCAAATACATCCCCCTATCTATCTAATATACAAAAAATCCTAACTACATACACAGACCATTATTCTAAAGTAAAATAAAATAATTACAGTCCTAACTACATACACAGACCCTAATTCTAAGCTAAAATCAATAAATTAAGACCACTTACCTTTAAGATGTTGCTTCAGATCACTAACCTATGGGTCAAACAAAAAATAAAAATTAGTACAAAACATTAACATCAAATAAATAAACATTCTATACATTCTAAATATTCAACTCACCTTTACAGCATGTCCAGTCACTGTTTAGCTCTTCCGGCGCGGCCCTGTTAAAAAAAAAACACAATACATGAATACATGAATACAATATATAAACAATAAATAAAATACACAAATAAACATCTAAATATACATTTCACTTACCTACCCGCGATGTCCCCGGCCTTCTCTCCTTCAGCCCCGGCTGGGCCGCGGAACCATTCGCGCTCTAAAAAAAAAAAAAGAAAAAAAACTAACGGAGGTCTGCACTGGCAGACCTCCCCGACGCTACTGAACCTCCTGGAGTCGTTTCCGGGAGGAAATTGGCATTGGCGGCTTGTGATTGGCTGAAAAAGCTGTCTATCAATTTCAGCCAATCAAAAGTCGTCAATGTGTGAGCCAATCAGGGTGGGATACACCCCAATATCCCACCCTGATTGGCTTAAACACTTGTCTATCTTTCTGGGAACCAATCACAACGCTCAGATGCCTTCAGCCAATCACTATGGGATACACCCCCACGGAGTGATTGGTAGAAGACATCTGCGCATCCTGATTGGCTCCTACATTGACGACTTTTGATTGGCTGACAGCTTTTTCAGCCAATCACAAGCCGACAATGCCAATTTCCTCCCGGAAACGACTCCGGGAGGTTCAGTAGCGTCGGGGAGGTCTGCCAGTGCAGACCTCCGTTAGTTTTTTTTTTTTTTTTTTTTTTAGAGCGCGGATGGTTCCGCGGCCCAGCCGGGGCTGAAGGAGAGAAGGCCGGGGACATCGCGGGGAGGTAAGTTAAATGTATATTTAGATGTTTATTTGTGTATTTTATTTATTGTTTATATATTGTATTCATGTATTCATGTATTGTGTTTTTTTTTTTAACAGGGCCGCGCCGGAAGAGCTAAACAGTGACTGGACATGCTGTAAAGGTGAGTTGAATATTTAGAATGTATAGAATGTTTATTTATTTGATGTTAATGTTTTGTACTAATTTTTATTTTTTGTTTGACCCATAGGTTAGTGATCTGAAGCAACATCTTAAAGGTAAGTGGTCTTAATTTATTGATTTTAGCTTAGAATTAGGGTCTGTGTATGTAGTTAGGACTGTAATTATTTTATTTTACTTTAGAATAATGGTCTGTGTATGTAGTTAGGATTTTTTGTATATTAGATAGATAGGGGGATGTATTTGATATAGTTAGGATTTATTTTAAATTAAATAGATTGTATGTTAGATAGATAGGGGGTATTTGATTAGGACTATATGTAATATATTATATGTAATACATTATATGTAATATATTATATGTAATACATTATATGTAATGTATGTAATGTCATGTATTGTATGTAATGTATGTAATGTATTATATGTAATATATTATATGTAATATATTATATGTAATACATTATATGTAATGTATGTAATGTCATGTATTGTATGTAATGTATGTAATGTATTATATGTAATATATTATATGTAATATATTATATGTAATACATTATATGTAATGTATGTAATGTCATGTATTGTATGTAATGTATGTAATGTATTATATGTAATATATTATATGTAATATATTATATGTAATACATTATATGTAATGTATGTAATGTCATGTATTGTATGTAATGTATGTAATGTATTATATGTAATATATTATATTTAATATATTATATTTAATGTATGTAATGTCATGTATTGTATGTAATGTATGTAATGTATTATATGTATGTATTGTATTGTGTTTATCTGTCTTTCCTTTTCAGGTGTGTAATTTTTTTATTTTCTGTAGTGGGGGGTGGGGTTGTAATGTATTTTTTTGTTTTCTGTAGTGGGGGGTGGGGTTGTAATTTGTATTTTTTCTGTACTGTAGGTTTTTTGTTTTCTGTGCTGTAGGTTTATTGTTTTTTGTAATTAGAGTGTTGGGGAGGTTTATTAGGGGGTAGGTAGTGTAGGTAGGTAGTGTAAGTGTTAATAGATTAGTGTAGAGGGGGGTTAGTTTAGATTAAATGGTTTATTGGGGGTTATAGTGTAGTGTTTGTAGTTAGTGTCATGATGGTCCTTGAGGACCATCATGGCACTTATGTGGTTAATGTTGGGTTGTAACAGGCCCATAATGGTAATAATATACCCTTATGGGACTGATGGGGTTAAATAGAGCCTTATGGTGGTCTGTATTGACCATCATGAGTTAATGGGTTAATTTAGGCCTTATGGTGGTCTGTATTGACCACCATGAGTTAATGGGTTAATTTAGGCCTTATGGTGGTCTGTATTGACCACCATGAGTTAATGGGTTAATTTAGGCCTTATGGTGGTCTGTATTGACCACCATGAGTTAATGGGTTAATTAGAGCCTTATGGTGGTCTGTATTGACCACCATGAGTTAATGGGTTAATTAGAGCCTTATGGTGGTCTGTATTGACCACCATGAGTTAATGGGTTAATTTAGGCCTTATGGTGGTCTGTATTGACCACCATGAGTTAATGGGTTAATTTAGGCCTTATGGTGGTCTGTATTGACCACCATGAGTTAATGGGTTAATTAGAGCCTTATGGTGGTCTGTATTGACCACCATGAGTTAATGGGTTAATTAGAGCCTTATGGTGGTCTGTATTGACCACCATGAGTTAATGGGTTAATTTAGGCCTTATGGTGGTCTGGATTGACCATCATGAGTTAATGGGGTAATTATAGTTGCCTGGGGTTAATATTTTTAGTGCGAGTCCTTTCAGGACCTTTACGGTCCTTTGAGGACCCGCGAGGCGGGAAATTTAAAATTGAATTGCAGCAGGGTCACGATCGGTGCCGATCGGGGCCCCCCGCAGCAGGGGTTTTATATGGGGACACTTCGGGGGTCCCGATGGGGACCCCCAGCATAGAGGGGGGTTAATTTTAAGTGCCGCGGCCGGGATTGGGTAATAGTGTGCCGCGGTCCCTTTAAGGAGCCGCGGCGGGGAATTTAAAAGTTTTAAATGCAGCGGGGGCCTGATCGGTGCCGATCGGGGACCCCCGCTGCAAGGGGTTAATGTGTGGGGGGCTGCGGGGGTTCCTATGGACCCCTGCAGCAAGGTGTTCATGTGAGGACACTTCGGGGGTCCCGACAGGGACCCCCGCATTGAGGGGGGGTTCATTTTAGGTGCCTAGGGGGGGGTTTGGAGTACCCCCCACGGCAGGGCTTATGTGGGGGACTGCCGCGGAGGTCCCTTTTAGGACCCCCGCAGCACTTGATGAGGAGTGGGAGCCTGCGATATCATCTCGCAGGCTGTCACTCCTCATGTACATTTACGCAGTGTAGATACGTACGGGCCTGCTGCGTAGCTCATACGTTGCTCGCAGCAGGGGTAATTTAATAGCATTGTAAGTTAGAGAAACTTTGCAGTACGTAGGGCTTAAGTAGAAGCCTCTTATTTACGAGGCTGGAATTTAATGAGGCCCTGTATTTGTAAAGCAAACTATACTGAAGTATAATGATTTTTCCACAACGCAAATTCTTCTTCTTTTTCTTTTTAATTTTTAATTTTTGTTTAAAAATAAAATAAATATATATATATATATATATATATATATATATATATTTACCGTATATAAAAAACAGAGCCTTCATACATATCATACATATTTTCGAATGAATCAAACATTTCATAATAAGTAACATTCTTACAAATATCGTTGTACACAAATTCTCCAAACCATTTCCAGCAGAGATTTAGCCTTAATTCTGATGTTTACCAACCTTATTTCTTATAGTCTCACAGTCATACTGACTCTCATTATGTTGCTAATCTACATCTACATCCCATATAAGCCACTTGGCCCGTAATCCCTTCTTGATTCCTTTATCTACACTGTTATGATAAATAAAATCTCTATTTCTATTGATTATCCACTCAATTTCTTGTAGAGAAGGAAGATCTTACAATTTTCCAGTATCTATGTACTAAACATTTTATAACTAATAAAATATCTGATAACAAAAATTTACAAAAAGGGCATTTTTCTCTTATCTTTAAATAAAGTATAATAAGTTCTGGCTCATAAGGGAGATCAATTTTTAGTACCTCATTAATCCATACTAGGCACCTACTCCAAAAGGACATAATCACACAATTACACCATACACTATATGTATCTCCTATGCTGTCACACCCTTTCCAACATTTAACCTTTGGCTCTTTCAAAAATGTATTAATAGCTGCTGGGGTCCAATGCCATCCATTAAGTATTTTAAAGTATAATTCTATATATGCATTTGATATTACCAACAATTTTACTATTTTGAGTGCATCTAACCATATTTCTTACGTGTAAACAGATTTTAAATCTCTTTCCCACAATATCATGCCTTTTGTCTTATCAATTGGTTCTAGCCTTGCCACTATTTTTTGGCAATTTGATATTCTATATGCAAGATTTTGATTACGGTATATACCAATACTTTAAAAGTAGTTAAGGAGTTAATCTGTTTTTGTTTAATCCCATTTTGTTTCAGTATCCTTTTTAGTGCCAGGAAGCTTAGCCACATGCTGTTCCTTAAATTATATCTATGATGTATTTGTGCCCAATCCATTAGATTGCCCTCTGAATAAAAATTGTATATATAATAAAAACATACTATCTCATTTGGTGTACCTAACGAAGGAGAGTCAGATAATCTCCCTCTCCTTCTGAATTTCATCCAGAATTTTAATAAAGATTTTACTCCTCTAGGGAAGAATATGTTATTTATTACCTCCAAATTTGGTAACCACATTACAATATTTATAGGAATTACTTCTAACAAGCTGTTTTCTGTTTGTCAGATTAGAGTATGGGGAACTCCATAACATAATTTGAGATAATGCAATGGAATTATAGATATTTTTAATACACGGAGAGGCCAAACACCCCTCTATTCTTCGTTTGTAACTGATAACGAAATTCTAGGTCTCCCCCCCCCCCCCCCGTGGAAATTTCTTTAGCCAATATTCTTGCATTTTTTCTGGTATGAGTTTAAAAGGGTATGTCAGCTTTGCAATAATCAACATTTTCGGGACTGCTATTTTTGCCATCCAGGATAGCTTGATCTCCTTCCAATCCAACATTATCTTGTAAATATTTAATTAAAGACTCTATCTAAGATTTCTTTTAGAATATTATTTATATTAAATGATAGATAAATACCCAGATGTGTTATATGATCTATATCCCAATTATATGGGGATCTATAGTATAATCTATATAATCTTTTAATACTTCCTCTAATTGTGCTAAACATTTATCAAGATTAGTAAGTGTAATTACCAGATCAACTGCATATAATAAAGTTTTATATTCCCCCGCACCAATTTGTATTCCTTTTATTTCATTAGTCATTCTGATTTTTTCAATCAACGGTTCCATAAACAGAATAAACAACAGGCGGCATAGGGGACACCCCTGTCTTGTGCCATTCATTATGGAGAAAAATCTGTTTCGATATTAGGACCAGAAATCTTAACTCTTGGATTGAAATATAAAGTATTCATAATATTGGTGGCAAAGTCTTCTAAGCCGAATCTGTGCAAAACAGATCTTAAGAAGTCCCAGCTGAACCTGTCGAATGCTTTCTCTGCATCCAACGACAGGGCCAGCATGGGATCTCCTCTTCGCACATCCACCGATAGAACATCCAGAAGTCTTCTGACGTTGTCAGCCCCTTGCCTACCCTTCACAAAAGCTGACTGATCCATATGAATCAATCTTGGAATAACCGGAGACAGTCTATTTGTCAGTATTTTAGAGTAAATTTTCAGGTCATAGTTTATCAAAGAGATTGGTCTATAATTCTTTTTGTCTTCGTGCTCTTTCCCTTGTTTTTCTGTATTTAATAATTTGGCCTCTGCTAGTTCTGATACGATTTCCCCTTTTTCTTTAAACATATCCACTAAGTATTTTATGAGAATATCTGAAAAGGTTACGTAATACAATTTACCGAGCCCATCTATTCCGGGTGCTATATTGCTTTTACTATCTTTAATCACCTCTGCAATTTCTCTCATGGTTATTTCTACATTCAGCATGGCTAACTCTTTTTCAGATACTTTGGGAAGCTTTATATCTTTCAGAAATATATCTATCTCTTCTTTATCTGGCTTACGGAAATTCGGTTGTAATTCAAATGATATAATTTCGAATAATATTCAAAAAATATTCTACTTATATTTTTTGGATGTTTATATAAGATATTATTTTCTCCTTTAATACCTGTAATAGTATTCTGTATACGCTGTTTTTTTCCTTTTATGTGCCAGGACTTTCCCTGTTCTGTCTCCCATCAAATACTGTGATTGCTGAAACTTCCAGAGTGCCCTGTCTAGTTTAAATTGGTGTTTTTCTTTTATTTGTAGCTTAAGTTTGTTTATAATTACAACCTGTTCTTTATTATAGGATATTTTGTTCTGCATATATGCCCTTTCTTATTCTTTATATAGCGATCTCAGTCTTTTCCCTCTTTGTTTCTTAAGTTTAATTTCCTTAGCAAGCATGATCCCTCTAATGTATGCTTTATGCATACACCAGAGTGCTGAAGGTGATGACACTGAAAGCTTGTTAACCCTAAAGAAATCCCATAGTTCCTTCTTAATCTCAATTATATTATTTTCCCCTTTCTATAATAGGGGTTTCAGTCTCTAGTTTCTATTTACAAATTTTCTATTTACACCTTTTAATTTAACACCAATTGAGGAGTGATCTGAAATGGCACTAGTGTAGATTTTTGCCTGTGTTATGTCATAACGAGTCGAACATCCCCCCCACAAAATAGTCGATTCTTGAGTGTGCACCGTATTTTTTAGAAAAACACTTAAAATCTATCTCTTGGGACTGTATTGTTCTCCAAATATCATACAACCCCATATCGACCAACATTTTTAAATTATATTCAAAGCACTTCTTGTTAGCGTATTCTCTACTTTCTTATTGGATAATGAAGATCTATCCTTGGGCGTGTCTAATGTAATATTGAAATCTCTGCAGATTACGGTTATCCCTATTCTTAATTTATTAACTAATGTTAAGATTTTTTTCATATAACTCTCTTGGTTTTTATTTGGTACATATATATTAACTAATTACACATTCAGATATTTGCCTTTCTCTGCCTTTAATTATACACATTGCTTTACCTCTTAAACATTTACTAACAAACATTCTTTCCCAAACGTACCCTTTCAGCAGACTGTTTATAGTCGTCTTCATTCAAGGCTATTAAAGCGATGTACAGAAATGTAAGGCTAAAAAAAAAAAAAAGGAAGGTGGCCTCTTTTCTTATATATCTAATCGGACCACTTATATTAACTCAACTTCCCCATCTCGCATGACTGGAGGATTTTTCATGTTTCTTAGGTGTTTAAAGAGAGCGTTTATCAATTCCTAAATTTCGCATTTTCCCATATCTCTGACATATGTTCTGTTCTAAAAAATAAGAAACTAAAATAACTACAGAAAAATTTCTCTATTATATATTATCATTAAACCTAAAAAAATATCTATCCCTCTAGAAGTCCGAAGCTTCAATCTTATATCACCTATGTATTAAGTGTTCTTCTATCCTGACATTTCTTTCTGAAATAAATAAACAAATTATTTTAAACTGTCCACAGTTTGGATCATAATTCTTAATACCACAGTTTGTTAACACCTCTGCTCCCTCTTTCATAAAGTAAACTGTGTGCCTACTAAGATCACAAACCTCTATGTGTTAAATACCCATCTATCCTATAATCCTCTTAAACAGTGCTTTTAGTCTAAGCTCTTTCAGTTTTAATCTTAAATCTTTACATCTTAAGTCTTAATGCCCCAGCTTTTTAACACCTCTTAACCCTTTTTTACAGAGCTATTTTTTTGCCAACGAGAATCTCTCATAACCAATAAGCCTACTGGAAACGTCCATTTATAAAAAAGTCCGTCCATTCTCAAATTTTGCTTAATGTTTCCAAATTCTTTTCTTTTATGTAGTGTGCTCGACGAGAGGTCTGAATAAATGTTTATATTTTCATATGGAGTGTTCAGAGTCTTAATTCTGTAACTCACCCTTGTAATTTCTTCTTTAATAGGATAAAAATGCATGTTTACTATAAAGCCCCTGGGTTCTTTATTTGCAACGTGCGAAGGTAATGGAATGTGATGTGCCGCATCAAAATTATTACCGTATTGAGGAAAAGTCAGTACCAAGAAGATAAATAGATTAGTTACATATTGCTTCAATTCCTCATTAGAGACACTTTCAGGAATGCCTCTAATACATACATTACTCCTGCTTGATCTATCCTCAAGATTGATAACTTTATTATTTAAGACCTTTATATGGTCTTCCAAGTTAGTAGTATAACTCTGGCGAGTGCTGTATTCACTTGACAATTTATCAATCTTGTCTTCTAACTCTTCAGTCTTATTTTTAACCTCTCCTATGGCCTTAGTATTTTCCACAATTTGGCTTTTCAAGTCCGCCAAAATATTATCTTGGAATTCTTGAAATAAGCTCTTAATTTTAGAAAGAGTTATCTGCTCATCCTGAGGTAGGTCTAAGTCCGCACTCAGTAAGCTTTCGGATAAAGTCACAGGACTGAGACTTGGAATTTCCCCCCTTAATATGATGTATCTGTAAATTATGAATCTTGTACCTTATCTTTATTTTAGGGGTCAGCATCATCAAACTATTTATCGTCTGTGTCTTCTTTACTTTTGTTTTGTTTCGTTCAGCCATGATTATTTTTGGTAAAACTCTTATTCGCATTAATCCCAAAAAATCCAAAGATATATTGCAGGTTACAAAGGGTGCTTATAGTCCGCACTTATATTACTTATTGTTTCAGTATACTCCTCTTTCTGATATTTGTGTTTCACATGCCAGCCCCACCAATGCTTAATAAGCAGCCTCAATCTTGACTTTACGTTCTTTATGTTACCCTGGGCCAATATACAAATCCATGCAATCATGTGCAATAGTAGTGGGCCGGTAATATTTTGGCTGGGATTCTTAGTCTCTGACTGTGCCTATAATCCAAAACAGTCTATGCACATATGCCTAGTAGGCAACCTCAGGACTTATCCTGACCATCTTTGTTTTACTTAGATCATGCATACAATGAAGAGCAATAGTATATGATTGTAATTTACCGGTAGTAATACGGCTAGAATTGTTGCTCTGTTGCTAAACCTATATTTCAATGCCATCTATATGCATAAGCTTTATAGGCAACCCCAGATCTATTCCAATGATCTTTACAAATTCTTCTTGACTTGCTAAATATACTGTTGACTAAAAAAACTTTCTTTTCCAAGATAAGTAGTAAGACACTTATGGGTTTGTAAGCATTTATATTTGAAGTAGCAACCAACATCATTGGTTAAAAAAGCATAGAGAACCATTTATAATAGAATATATACAAGAAAATGTTGCCTGTGTGTCTTATTGCTTTCAATAGTTTCTGTTTTGCAAACGACAGGTAATGTGAGTTGCAGAGAACACAGATAAAGTAAAGCAAACTGACACTGGTTTGTGTATGTAAAAGGTGAACTCTAATGTGCCACATTTGTCTCTAGAGCCTTAGGTTGCTGATCATTGACTTACAACACAGAGAGATAGTCTGGGTAACTAATGTAGCAACATCTTCAAAACATGTATACACACTCCAATCCACCATTAAGGTTCCCAATGGACTTACTCAATTATCACATCATAAAGCTGTAGCTTTACTGTATTAATCTGTTCAATGTCACCCAAGATAAGATTAAAAATGTTGAACCTTGCCTGCAAAGCTCTCAATAACACTATACCTAACAACTAGTCTTTAAATTCTATCTAAACCACATCCTCATCTCATGTTATAGATCTCTTCTCCTCTATAATTCCCACTCCCCACACTCTGCTACATGATTTTCATCCACTTATATTAGCCTGTGAAGTATCCTGCCTTGCTTCATCAAGCTTTATCACAGTTTTTCTGATTTTAAAAATCCTTTCTGAAATCTCTTTTGAAAAGAGTACAATGAATCCCCTTAAATTTCACTAGATAAGATGAACAAGTCTAGTTGGTATGTCTGTCATGAACTCAAGTAGCTTTTATATGAAAGAGTTCAGAAAAAAAATCAAATACATGTAAAAGTGTAAACAAAGGTTATCTGAAATAAAATAGTGCTTGAGCGAAGGCAATTATTCATATAGATTATATGACACAAAATTGAATTAAGTTGAACTATATAGAGTAAAATTGATCTTACTCAGGACCTTGGGTCAATGTGTAAGAGATCAAATACAGAATACATCTCATGTATAATCATCAATAGTAAATAGATATATAATCAAAAATGATGGGAATAGAATTGTAAGGCTGGCAATGCTGTTTGCCACAGACTGTGAGGCTTTTGCTCCTCTGAGTGTCTTCGTCGCTTAACGCGTGGCTCGCAATGAGCGCATTCGGGGATCATTGCGAACCTCTCCCCTTGTGTACTTAAACTTTCCTGCTTTGCAATGATCACCTTCGGCACTCATTGCGAGCCTTTCCTCACGGCTACTGTACGGGCCTCTCATTGCAGGGTTCAATAACCTGCAAGTTTTGTGCTTTGGAATGCCATGTGTCTCTTTCCACCTTCTCCCCCCTGTCCCTTCCCTGTGTGTTTCGCCTCTGTGTATCTGCTGAAGGTTTTCATGTTACGCCCTTAATGCTGTTTGTTTTATTTTCAAAGTCTTGTGTGCCTGGCGTTGTTCGTGTGTGTTTTTGTCCTTACCGTTGTGTATTTTCTAAGTCCTGCGTGCCTGTCTTTGCTCAGCCTTGTTTTCATCCTGTTTCAGATTGTTTACGTTTTTGGCAAATAGGACTCAAATTCGCTTGCAACCTTACTCCCAGGCTTCCTGGCTCTCCCCCTGTGCTGTATGTGAGTTTTTTTATTTTTTATTATTTTGCTTGTTTTACGGGTTTTTCAAGTTAAGCGCTTGAAGTTTGGTCGTTAAATTAGCAAACTGCGTTCCTCGTGGTCAGCGCCAAAGTGCTATGTTTTTTGGCGGCGGCCCGCGTGTCTCACTAAGCACCTTCGCCACTCATTGCAGCCTAAGTCCTGCGCCGCTGGTGATGAGCACCTGCAGCTCTCATTGCGAGGCCTGCAATGAGCGCCTTTGGCGTCCATTGCAGCCTAAGTCCCGCGTGCTTCGCGAGTCTGGCAGTCGACAGCTTGCCTCTCTTCGCGAAGGCCACAAGTGCTTTACCAACATCGTAAACCTTAGGAACAGTCCAGCAGATCCACAATTACATATGTGATTGTGAACATGCATTGGTATTTTCTCAGAAAGTCCACAAGGATGGATGAAACGGCCCGGTGGCAACTATATCTGTAGTTACAGAGGACAGAGGCCACAGGAGGGCACATCAGACACAGTAGATTAATGGGACAAGTTATATGGATACATACAAAGCGTGGCAATTGAACAGCAAGTATATTAGGCGTGGCAACCAGTTGCCAATACACTAATACTGTTATATGTTATCTGCAGCTTTTGGTATCATTTGTTGTTTTTTGTCCCAAGTGTCGTTGATAGCATATAGATATTTATATTAAGCCTCCAGTTTATTTAGGATCTCTGTCCTACTCTGTATTTTATTTTTTATACAATTTGGAATAGTGCTTTGTATATAGATTACTTTTACTAAATCCTATGATTATCAGCATATCCTGATTTTTTCAGGAGTGTCAGTCTATTCTGATATATGAGGATTAATAACTTTTGACCATTAGAGCTATAGGCATTCAGTCCTTTATTTAGGGTGTCCTCCTTGATTAGAGATTAATATTTCTGGTAACATTAATCCACACTCACATTAAGGGATTTCCGTAATAATGCACTAATGTTATATGTATTTCGAGCGGCGTTATTTCCGGATAAAATATATCCAATTAAGTTATTTATTTTTTTCAAACATTTGTAAAGGATTAAAATAATGCTAGAAATAATTGTATCTCCCCAAATATAATACTGTAACAAGCATACAGTAGTGTTATTAATAAACACATTGGCTCCTGGAATGCGGCAACTTCCACATTTTTCTCCATACCTTCTGTTGTGTAGGAAGATCTCAGAATTTCAGAGTAAGCAGTGAGGACTGTGTGCAGGCATCAATTGGCACGTAAAGAAAAATGGAAACATGGTGTGAGGGACAGATAGAACAGGGAGAGAGAGGAGTGGGAGAGAAAGAGAGAGAAATTAAGAGACAGAAAAGTCTTAAAACATGTGAGAAGGAGGAGATTTAAGCAAATTATGCAAGCCATAAACGGGGGGAGGGTGGTGAGAGCCAAGCAGGATACAGCAAACATTTGTAAGGGATTAAAATAATGCTTGAAATAAATTTATCTCCCCAAATATAATACGGTAACAAGCATACAGTAGTAATATTAATAAAGATATTGGCTCCTGGAATGGAGCAACTTCCACATTCTTCTCCATGCCTTCTGGTGTGTATGAAGCTCTCAGAATTTCAGAGTAAGCAATGAGGCCTGTGTGCAAGTAATAATTGGCACTAAAAGATAAATGGAAACATGATGTAAGGGACAGATGGAACAGGGAGAAAGAGGAGTGTGTGAGACAGAAAGAGAGAGAGAAAACTAATACCTCCTTAAAAAAGTAAAAATCCATAAAATTAAATAATATTTTATACCAGCTTTGCTTTAAATTTCCATTTTGCTGGTGATATGTTGCTGAAAGAATTTAAATAGTTAAAGACAGATTTATGAAACACATAATATGAGTAAGTTAAGGAATCATCATGTGGAAAACATCCCAAATAACATAATTAGCAAAGCATATTACTCACAGACTAAGAATTACCACAGTGAAATATTTTAAATTTCTCGTTCAAGACACATCGATCAGTTTTTTTTATTAATTGCAACTGTTAAATAAACACTCATTATACAAGTTAAGTGAACTTGTTAAGTGAACTTGGTTACAGTATGTGGTGCCAGGATTGCAAGTTTGCAAGTTTTCAATCTTGTGCCGGTGCTTTGGAAACAAGCACTATGTACATTTGATTTTAAGCTCAAAAAGAGGGCCCTCCATTCTTTGCTATGTATTAATTTTGTTTTTGCCATGTACTCCTGTATAGCGCTAAAGAATATGTTGGAGCGTTATATGTAAAGATCACATATATAGTTATCAGTGTTGAGGACGTTTGCGATGTTGGTAACACAGTTGCGTCTCTCACATAGTAAGCAAAGCTTGCCAGTGGCGCAGTCTTTAGGCTGCAATGAGAGGTGTAGTACATAGGCGAGCCTTGCAGCACTGTTCAAGTGCGTAACTCTAAAAACCCACCCAAAAAAAGAAATGATGTACAATAAAATATAACACACACACAGCACAGGGGGAGACACAGGAAGCCTGGGAATGAGGTTGCAAGCGAATTACACCCATATTTGACGTTTTTTGTCACTCAAGGGAAAAAATGGTGGACAAAAAACATAATATTTCAGAAACAGCATGAAGACTTAGAAAATACACCACACCGAACACACTAACACTTACACCAACAACGTCAGGCACGCTGGACTTTGAAAATAAAACCAAAGAGAGTCACTGTGTGCCATGCAAACATTCAGCAGACACACAGAGGAGAAACACACAGGGAAGGGACAGGGGGGAGATGCTGGAAAGAGACACATGGCATTCCCAAGCACTATACCTGCAGGTTAACGAAACCTGCAATGAGTGGCCCGTACAGTAGGCGAGAGGAAAGGCCTGCAATGAGTGCCAAAGATGTTCATTGCGAGCCACATGATGGGCACCGAGGGCACTCATCTCGGAGCTCACGATGAGCACTACAAGCAGAAGAGGCTTGCAGTGAGCACAGGAGAGAGGAAAGGCTCACATTGAGCACCGAAGGCACTCATCGCGGGGCTCACGATGAGCACCACGAGCAGGAGAGTCTTGCAATGTGCGCTGAAGGTGCTCATTGCGAGCCCCGTGATTAGCGTGAAGGCTCTCCCCCTGTGCTGTATGTGAGTTTTTTTATTTTTTATTATTTTGCCTGTTTTATGGGTTTTTCAAGTTAAGAGCTTGGACTAAGTTTGGCCGTTAAATTAGCAAACTGCGTTCCTCGTGGTCAGTGGCAAAGTGCTATGTCCCCCATGCCTCAACTGCTCGCCTCGCTTTGTGAGGCTTACAGTGCAATGAGCACCTAAGTTCTGCACCGCTGGTGATGAGCGCCTGCGGCGCTCATCGTGAGGCCTGCAATGAGCTCCTTTGGCGCTCATTGCAGCCTAATTCCCATGTTCGTCAACTTCTCGCTTCGCAAGTCTCGCAGTTGACAGCTCACCTCACTTCGAGAGGGCCGGAAGTGCGTTACCAACATCGCAAACCTTACGAACAGTCTCACAGATCCACAATTACATATGTGATTGTGAACATGCATTGGTATTTTCTGAAGTAAACTAGTTCAAATATTGTTGAGATTTAACAAAGTTCTCTTTGCTCAGAATCAAGTACACCTGTACTTCTGTTTTTTTGGATTGATAAATTTTATGAAAAGTTAAGGGCCAGTATAGTGGTCAAACAATAGGCGCCGAAGGCACTCATCTCGGAGCTCACGATGAGCACCACAAGAGGAAGAGGCTTCAGTGAGCACAGGAGGGAGGAAAGGCTTGCAATGAGCACACAAGGTGCTCATCGCGGGGCTCACAATGAGCACCACGAGCAGGAGAGGCTTGCAATGAGCGCTGAAGGTGCTCATTGCAAGCCCCGCGATGAGTGTGAAGGCACTCAGCGTGCGGCTTACGATGAGTGCCGAAGGTGATCAGTGCAAAGCAGGAAACGAAGTACACAGGGGAGAGGCTCGCAATGAGTGCCAAAGGTGCTCAGAGGACCAAAAGCCTCACATTGTGTGGCAAACAGCATTCCCAGCCTTACAATTTTAATCCTGTCATTTTTGACGGGCAATTTCCTAGTAATGATAATAATAATGGTTCCAGGAACACATGACCAATTGGAATTCGCTGGCCAAGTGTGTACAAGAAGCTGAAATATGGAGGCTCGCTAGTTCCTGTCCACCTTCCTCAGACAGTGACACAGTCCATCATTCAGCTCTTAGGATGTGATGTTACAAACAAAATAGGTTCCTGCTCTCATAAACAGAATCTTCGAAAATTAAGATTTCCCCCCAAAAAAAGTTATGTCCATGGCTTACACAGCTGCTAACATTGTTAGTTTGGTACATAATTGACAAACAAGTGTTTTTTTTCTTGTTCTGCAGTGGTCCTGTAATGAATTCAAACTTTAAAAAAATCATAATTGTAAATTATTATAATACACCCTTGGAAGGTGGGCACAATTTAATTTGATAGTAGTATATTGATTTTAAGCAACACCACATTAGTCTTTATCCATATAAATTGTATAATTGTATATCTCATTTAATACAAATAGATTGCAGTACACATTCACTATCTATCAGGGTGAGCATATTTGTATTTCTCACAGCATATGTGTCAATGTATCTCAGAATATTATAGTGTTTTCCATTTTTATTTATTCATATTAGATTTATATTATTTATTTTGTGATATTATTCTCTCTGCCTTGTGTAAATATATCTCTAGTAGGACATGTGCTAATATTTATTATTATGAAATTAGCTGTTATAAATATCCAGTACTTAAAATGAGGCCAGTCAAAATTAATAAAAGATCTATTATTTGTCCCAGATGAAATAAAATCCCATCTCACCTCAGAAATGTCAATCAAATTTCTCCTTAGATCAACACTTGTTCTGGTTTTATTTTTCTCTGCATACCCTGGGATTTTATTTTCTGTTGTTCAAGATATCAATTCTGATATTTTCATAAAGTTATTTATTGTACCTGCCAATCAGAGGATCCTTTGGTAGTATATTCTGCATTGTGTCAGACACGTATTTGCTGCCAATCACATCGGCTTTCTTCAAAGCTACAGGCACAGTCCCTGCTCTTGGGGTGAAAGTTTAATTCTCTTATTGGAACTGATAAATTATACAGGTGCACAAAGTGATTTTTTTGCTTATCTGTGCCGAACTGTTGTGAGTTCCTCCCTATTGATAGCATGATGTCAAAATGGCTTACCCAAATATTTTGCCGCAAAATGTCAAATGATAATACAAAATCAGGTGGTAATTTCCTTTTGACCTAATATTCAAATTATTTAAATATATATATATATATATATATATATATATATATATATTGTTTTTGTTGTTTAGTCATTCAGTTGTGTCAGACTCTCCGTGACTCTATGCACCACAGCATGCAAAGGTGCATCTCTCAGTCACTGCCCCTCTGAGCTCCATCAAGTTCATGTTCATTGCTTCCATGACCACATCTATCCATCTCTGCCTTTGTCGTCCCCTTTTTCTTGTGCCTTCAATCTCTCCCAGCAGTCTTTTCTAGGGAATCCTGCTTTCTCATGATATGACCAAAATATTTGAGCTTCAGCCTCATGATCATACCATCTAGTAAACAGTTTGTCTCTTTATTTTCTGAAGTATTGATTTATTGGATCTTCTTGCAGTCCAAGGGACTTTAAGCAGTCTTCTCCAACACCACAATTCAAAGGCGTCAATTGCTTCGGCGCTCAGATTTCTTTATGGTCCAGCTCTCACATCCGTATGTTACTACTGGGAATACCATAGTTTAATATCTTTACTTTTTACTAGCTTGTCTAACCTTGCCATAGCTTTCCTCCTCAGAAGCAAACGTCCTTTAATTTCTTAACTACAGTCACCATCTGCAGATATCTTGGTGTTGAGCAGCAGGTCAACTTTTGCACACTCTTCTTTTACCTTCATCAATAAGTCCTTTAGTTCCTCCTCACTTTCAGCCATCAGAGTAGTATCATCGGCATATCTGAGGTTTTTGATATTCCTTCCAGCAATATTGATTCCGGCTTTGGATTCATCCAGTCCAGCCTTACGCATGATGTACTCTGGAATATAAGTTGAATAAATATGGTGACAATATACAACCTTGTCGCACTCCTTTTCCGATCTTGAACCATTCTGTTGTCCCATGTTCGGTTCTGACCGTGGCTTCTTGGTCGAAATACAGATTATTTAGGAGGAGGATGCGGATTCCACACATCTCTATTATCCAGCGGACATTGGCAATTTGATCTCGTGTGCCTCTTCCTCTGTGGAACCTGGCTTGCACATCTGGTAGTTCCTGGTCCATATATTGTTGGATTAAAGACATAGAGGGAAAGACACTTATCTATCTGTAAGGCATCCTCCAATTGGATACATTTAACAAAAGTCACTTCTTAACTATATGGAAATCTAATTGCAATCTAAGACACCATTAAATAAAAAATAAAAATATATATTAATACAATTAAAATAGAAACACAGCAATTAAAATATTAAAACTTTCACAGTAGTGTTCTCACAGTGAATAGACATCTATTTATTTGTCTATATTATATAAAATCCTATGTTTATATACATCATCTGTACACCAATGGCATAAATTGCTCACAATGCAAGTGCCAGTTAACAATATTGTACCACCATTTGTAATCATATAGGTCATATAAAGTGCTGGAGAATATAATTAAAGTGCTCTGTGCTAAGTGTTACCTAATCTACTTGGTGGTAGTGAGGCCACCATTTACTCCTTTACACTATCCAACTAGCTACTTGCCCGTCAAAAATGGGAATATGTTTTTCCCACCTCTCCCTCCCGAGTCTCCCTCCCCCTCAGTTGTGTCTGTTTCCCTCTCTCTCCCTACCCTGTGTTTTTTTTCCCTTATTTCCCTCCCATGTGTCTCCTTCCCGAGCCGTCTCTCCCCTGTGTTTCCTTTTCCCCTGTCCCTCACCTGTGCCTCCTTTGCACCTCTACCTTTCCCCCTCTGCCTTTCACCTATCCCTCCTTTTTGTCTCATTTTCCCCCTCTCCCTCCCCTGTATCTCCTTTCCCCCCTCTTCCTCTCCTGTAACTACCTTCCCCTCTCCTTTTCTCCCCCTCTCTCCCCTGTCTCTCCTTTTACCCATCTCTCTCCCATGTGCCTCCTTTCACCCTTTCTCCATCTCATTTTTATCCTTTCCCGTGTCTCCTTTCCCCCCACTCTCCCTCTACTGTTCCTCCTTTCGCCCTGTCCCCCATGTCTTCTTTCTCAATCTCCCTTTTCCTCCCTCGTGTCTCCTTTCCCCGTCTCTCTACCCTGTGTCTCCTTCTCCCTCTCTCCCTGCCTTGTGTCTTTGTTTCACCTCCTCTCCCTCTCTCTTGTTTCCTCCTACGGGGCAGCAAATGGCGAGATAAGTGTGTTTCCCTATATGTCTTTAATTAAGCTTTTTACAATTTTTTGTAAGGCTGGTTCAATATAATAACATATTTGATACTTTATTAAATATCAAGAAATATCCAAATTATAATATAACAGGTCCACCTCCAAATAGCTTACTGTATTAGTTTAGAAATAAATTCCATATATTGTTGGAGTCAAGCTTGTAGAATCTTAAGCATCACCTTGCTGGCATGTAAAATGAGTGCAATTGTTCGATAATTAAGGCACTCTTTGGCACTGCCTTTTTGGGGATTTAGATTGAGCTTTTTGAGTCTATTGGCCATTGTTGAGTTTTTCAAATGTGTTGGCATAAGGCAAGTAGCACTTTCACAGCATCATCCTGTAGAATTTTGAATAGTTCAATTGGGATTCCATCACCTCCTGCAGCCTTATTAGCAGAAAGACATCCTAGGGCCCATTTCACTTCGCTCTCCAAGATGCTGGCTCCAGCTCATTGGACAAATTATTGAGGTCATCACTGCTGTTAAGATCCTTCCTGTATAGATCTTCAGTGTATTCCTGCCACCTCTTCTTTATCTGCTCTTCTTCTGTTAAGTCCCTACCATTTTTGTCTTTTATCACATCCACTTTGGCAGGAAAGGTGCCTTTTAGGTTCCCAATTTTTTTGAAGAGATCTCTTGATTTACCCATTTGGCTATCTTCTGCTATCTCTTTACATCGCTCATTGTAGAATGTCTCCCTGTCTCTTCTTGCTATTCCCTGGAATTCTGCATTCAGTTGGAAAAATATTTTCTTATCCCCACTACCTTTCGCTTTCCTTCTTTCCTGGGCTCCTTTCAAAGCCTCATCAGACAGCCAGTTTGACTTGACTTGATTTTTCCTGGATAATGTTGCAAACTTCGGTACAAAGTTCTTTAGGAATTCTATCTTCTATGTCTAGTCCCTTAAATCTATGCTTTACTATTAATCTAGTAATAATAATATTTATATAGGTTAATAATGAGTATTGCAGTATATTGTGATACATTTTATATTGGACAAACACCTTATTTATATTGATATAGAACCCTCAGTTTGAATATAAAAAGCAGATGCAGAAAGAGAGGAGACAGCATCTGATATCATGGGGTAAAACATATAGGGGGAATCAACACCATATGGTATAGGAAACATATATACAGTGCCTTGCAAAAGTATTCACCCCCCTTGACTTTTTACCTATTTTGTTACATTACAGCCTTAAATGAAATGTTTTGTTAATCTGACTTTTATGAGGTGGATCAGAACACGATAGTCTAAGTTGGTGAAGGGAAATGAGAAAAATATATACATAAAACTATTTTTTATTCACCCCCCTTCAGTAGTCATATAATTAGTTAAATTATGTCCACCTGTGTGCAATCTAAGTGTCACATGATCTGTCATTACATATACACACCTTTTTTGAAAGGCCCTAGAGGCTGCAACACCTAAGCAAGAGGCACCACTAAACAAACACTGCCATGAAGACCAAGGAACTCTCTGAAGAAGTAAAGGACAATGTTGTTGAGAAGTACAAATCAGGGTCAGATTATAAAAAAAATATTCAAATCTTTGATGATCCCCAGGAGCACCATCAAATCTATCGTAACCAAATAGAAAGAGGTAACCCTGGAGAAGCTGCAGAGTTCCACAGCAGAGACTGGAGTATCTGTACATAGGACCACAATAAGCTGTACGCTCCATAGAGTTGGGCTTTATGGCAGAGTGGCCAGAAGAAAGCCATTACTTTCAGCAAAAAACAAAATGGCACATTTTGAGTTTGCGAAAAGGCATGTGGGAAGGTGCTGTGGTCTGATGAGACTAAAATTGAACTTTTCAGCCATCAAAGAAAATGCAATGTCTGGCGCAAACCCAACACATCACATCACCCAAAGAACACCATCCCCACAGTGAAACATGGTGGTGGTAGCATCATGCTATGGGTATGTTTTTCAGCAGCCGGGACTGGGAAACTGGTCAGAGTTGAGGGAAAGATGGATGGTGCTAAATACAGGGATATTCTTGAGCAAAAGCTGTACCAATCCGTTCGTGATTGGAGGCTAGGACGGAGGTTCGAACACACTGCTAAAGCAACACTTGAGTGGTTTAAGGGGAAACATGTAAATGTGTTGGAATGGCCTTGTCAAAGCCCAGATCTCAATCCAATAGAAAATTTGTGGTCAGACTTAAAGATTGCTGCTCATAAGTGCAAACCATCTAACTTGAAGGACCTGGAGCAGTTTTGCAAGTATGAATGAGCAAAAATCCCAGTGGTAAGATGTGGCAAGCTCATGGAGACTTATCCAAAGCGACTAGGAGCTGTGATTGCCGCAAAAGGTGGCTCTACAAGGTATTAACTTTAGGGGGGTGAATATTTATGCACTTTTTCTGTTATTTTGTCCTATGTGGTGTTTGCTTCACAATAAAAAAAAATAAAAAATCTTCATCTTCAAAGTTGTGGGCATGTTCTGTAAATTAAATGATGCAAATCCTCAAACAATCTATGTTAATTCCAGGTTGTGAGGCAACAAAATAGGAAAAATGCCAAGGGGGTGAATACTTTTGCAAGGCACTGTACATATACAATATGCACATATACAGTGATACCTCGGATTGCAACATCCTCGGGTTGCGTCATTTTCAGGTTACAACACTTCTTTGTTCTGAATTATTGCTTCGGGTTACAACACTACCTCGGGTTACGTTACAGGACTACAGGATCGAAACTGAAAGTGGGAATGCTGCCATTGCTGCATACACAACATTTTTATTATGCAAAATAGCCTGTTTCTGTCTGTGCCACATTTGCCTGTGCCTGCAAGTGCCCACATTGCCTGTGCCAACCTTGCCTGTGCCTGCAAGAGCCCAAGTACAGCCTGTTTCTCTCAGAGCCCAAGCCCAGCCTGTGCTTACTTCATGAGTTCAACGAAGGCTACCACTCAGCAAACAAGAAAGAAAATAACAATAGGGCACAAAAAAAATATATTAGCCAAGCATGACGGTGGTAGCCGCATCTGTGATCTCATTGCTGAGTACAAAATGCCAAGATCCACAATTGCAATATTGTGAGAAATAAGGAAGCCATTAAGGGAGCTGATGTGGTTAGAGGTGTGAATGCCACTACCAAGCAACGGCCAAAGACCTTGGAGGAAGTAGATAAATTACTCTATGTTTGGATAAATGAGAAACAACTGGCGGGTGAAAGCAATTCCCAGCCTATGATATGCGAGAAAGCCAAACAACTGCATGTTGATCTGACAAAAGACAAGCCTACAGCAAGTGGTGAGAGCTCGGAAGAATTTAAAACCAGTCACGGTTGGTTCAATAGGTTCAGAAAGAGAACTGGCATTCACAGTGTGGTGAGGCATGGAGAGGCAGCCAGTCCATAGACCAGCAGGTCATTGCCAACTTTAAGAAGTTGTATACAAAGGCCCTCTTCCAGAGGTGCTTTGAGGTGACCTTGCATACCCAGTTGACACTGAATCAGTTCTGGAAGAACCATTTCAACATCCTCCACTGTGTCACTCTAATAGATAAGGCCTGGTGTGAGAACTCTCACAAGACCATGAACTGTGGCTGGTGGAAATTTTGACCAGAAGCTGTAGCTCCGGTCAAGTTAGAGGCTGAACTTGACCAGAAGTGGAGGTCATTGTGTCCATGGGCCAGAAGGTCAGTATCGAGAACATCAAAGAGCTAGATGAGGAGCAGAAAAAAGAGCTTAGCACTGAGGAGCTGCAGGACCTTCAGAGAGAGCAGCAAGAGGGAGTGGCTGATGAACTTGGTTCTTCAAGTGAAGAGGAGGGAAGGGAGGAAGAATCTACTGCACTCATCAAACAAATGTGTGCTAAAGGGACTGATGCAAACCATTTTGTTGAACATTATCACCCAGATAAAGCTCATGCAAGCCTTCTTCTGGACTTGTTTGATGATCAATGTCTCCATTCAGAAGCATCTTGAAACGGAGGCAGAAACAAGTTTCCATGGATAGGTTTCTTGTGAAAGTGCCTACATCAGAGTCGCCAGCAGAGTCTCCAGCAGGGGGCAGTGATGCTAAGAGGCAGAAATGACAAACATCCCCTGTGCAATTGCTTGATATTGCAATGGTAGATGACTCTCCTTCCAAGCAATAACCTGTCTCCTCCCTCTCTTCCTCCTCATTGGGCCCTCAAGAACTGTGAAGGGAAATAACGTTAAATTCTCTGTTATTTATTCTCAGTACAGTTAAAGTCAAGTTAAATAAAAGTTACCGTATATATTCGAGTATAAGCCTACCCGAGTATAAGCCGAAGCACCCATTTTACCACAAAATACTGGGTAAAAGGAGTGACTCGAGTATAAGCCGAGGGAGGGAAATGTGCTGCCCCCTTTGTCCCTCTTGTGCCCTCTGTGTCCCCCTCTCTCTCCGTGTCTCTTCTCCCCTCTCCCTTCCCTATGTCTCTTCCCCCCTCCCTTATCACCCTCCTCAACCTCCCTCCTGATCCTTAGCCTCCCTCCTCATTCTCCCTCCTCATCCTCAACCTCCCTCCTCATCCTCAACCTCCCTCCTCATCCTCAACCCCCTCCTCAACCCCCCCATCCTCATCCTCTCTCCTCAACCCCCCATCCTCAACCCCCCTCCTCAACCCCTCCTCCTCATCCTCAACTCCCCAATCCTCAACCCCTTCCTCAACCTCCCTCCTCAACCCCACATTCTCATCCTCCCTCCTCAATCTCAACCCTCCTCAACCTCAACCCCCCCTCAACCCCAGCCCCCTCAATCTCCCTCCTCAACCCCCCATCCTCATCCTCTCTCCTCAACCCCCGTCCTCAACTCCTCCTCCTCATCCTCAACCTCCCTCCTCATCCTCAACCTCCCTCCTCATCCTCAACCTCCCTCCTCAACTGCTCCTCCTCATCCTCAACCCCCCCATCCTCAACCCCTTCCTCAACCTCCCTCCTCATCCCCCCATCCTCAACCCCCCATCCTCATCCTCCCTCCTCAACCCCCATCCTCATCCTCTACCTCAACCTTCCTCCTCAACCCCTCCTCAACCCCCCCATCCTCATCCTCAACCCCCCATCCTCAACCTCTCTCCTCAACCTCAACCCCCCTCAACCTCCCCCGTCAATCCCCCTCAACCCCAACCTCCCTCCTCAACCCCCCTCCTCAACCTAAACCCCCCTCATCCCCCCTCCTCCACCTAAACACCTCCCCCCTCTCCCCTCACTTACCTGCTTGTGCTCCGGCCTCCGCTCCTTGACCCGGCGCCGGCTCGCATGTGATGTCACATGTGCGCAGCGTCAATAGCATATACCGGGCACCCACAGGGGGGGTAGAGAGACACACGGGGGGTAGAGAGACACCCTGGGGGTAGAGAGACAAATAGGGGGGGTTAGAGAGACACAGGGGGAGAGTGACTCGAGTATAAGCCGAGGGGGCTCTTTTTTGCCTTAAAAAAAGGGCTGAAAAACTCGGCTTATACTCGAGTATATACGGTATGTGTGGGGGGGAAATCAGACACAGGGGAGGGAGAGGGGGAATCTGGAGTCTGGACCGATTAATTGAATTTACATTGATTTCTATAGGAAATGCTACCTCTGGTTACACCATTTTCGGGTTACACCATCCTGACCGGAACAAATTACTGGTGTAACCGAGGTAACATTTTACATCAATATATACATGAAGAACCAGAGCACTGTGTTGGATAGAGTGATCATTCTGGCTAAATTGTATTGTATATATTGTACCCAAGTTGGACACCATTTTAGCCAGAATGATCACTCCATTCAAAACCTAACATCAAAATACTCCGAGGCAATTTTAAAAACATCCAAGAGAAAAGCATTTGAAATAGAGATGATCACATTCTTCAACACTACAGAGCAGGACTTAATATGGGCTTTTCTAACACATAATCACAATTTCTTGTGATTTGTTCTCATTTTACTATAACAGGCTTGTCACTCTTAGCGAGGTGTTTGTCCAACAGGAATATTACTGTGGACTACAATGCTCTGTTTTTCGTCATATATTGGTGTATATGTGTATATAGTATGTGTATAAATGTTTCCTATACAATGTTGTGCTGATTCCCCCTATACTGTATGTATTTACCTGATGATGTCAGATGATGACTCCACGCTCCCTGCATCGCTGTTTTTATTCAAACTGTGGAATCCATTTCATGTTAGTATTGCTTCAGACTGAATAAAGTGAGGTCAGACCTCCTGAAAGCTCTGCAGTATAAATTAGGCGTTTGTCCAAAACAAAAGTTATCACAGTATACTGCAATACTCATTATTAATATGTGGCCAGGTAAAGAATGTTATCTGGTATTTGTGGGAGGGGCCCTCTCCCGATGGTCGAACGATCGGGGTAGTGATAAGAACCATGGCTCTCCAGCTACGGAATGACCTGTCGGACAAGTGGAATAACGTGGCGAGGGGTAGCCGAGAAGTGCAGGGTGCTACCGGACATCCAGCCTGCTCAGAGCCAGATGAGTCCTCGCGTCAAAGCAAGGACTGCTGATATGCCCGGGAACAGCAGTGGTAGCGGATGGGGTCGCTAGTGAGCTGAAGGTGGGTCTCACAGAGGACTGACGAACTGCAGTGACTGTGGAGGAGGCTACTGGAGGCAAATCGTATTAGGCGATACATGAAAAGACAGCGGCAATAGACGAGAGGACAAGAGTAGGACGTAGGAGAAGGAGCGGTGCTGTGGTGCCTAGCGAAGGCTGATGTGGGGCTTGCGAGTATGATGAAGCCTAGTGAAGGCAAGTGCGACTGTGATAGCGGGATTGAGGTGGAGCCTAGCGAAGGCTGATGTGGCTTGCCAATGTGGTTGAGCCTAGCGAATGGGACTATGGAAGCGTGATTGAGGCGGTGCTTAGCGAAGGCGTGTATAGGGCTTATGGAGGTATCGGAAGTAGGGCCAAGTAGAGTGTGTAAGGAGGGTAGACGTTTAGGAGATCTGGGCCAGAAACCCTGTGAATTAGGTGTAGGGAAGCCGAAGTGCTACCTTGGACATGGACAAGGGCATAGACAAGTAGGTACAGGCCCATATCTATAGTAGGAAAGCGTAAGGAAGTCAGGATAGCTTACCTCGAGAGGAACCATCACTCCCCAGCAATGTGCGCTTTCTGGCAAGAAAAGTAGTTACAAGAAGATATGCACAGATGCTGAAGGCAGGAAATATAGAAGCTGCAAGGCAAGTAGTTACGAGTAGATATGCACAGATGCTGAAATGAGAGAGCTGAAAATGGTGGAGAGATGCAAATAAACAATGAACAGGCATAGTTAGATGACAGAGCTGAGAAGCAAACTGCAGAATGTAGAGTCAGAATGAGCAGAGGTGCAAACAACTCAAGTGAGAGATCTGAAAAGGCCAAAAAACGAACGGTGCAGCAGACAGGAGCAGCAGTACCCTGCAGGACACAGAGCCAAATGAGGTGAGGTGCAAACGGAAGTTCTTATAAAACTGCAGAGAGCCCCATCTAAGGAAGAGGTGGGGCTAGAGAGGGACTGACTGTGTATGAAGCAGCTGGGGTCCCCACCCATGGAAGAGGCGGGGCGAGAGAGGGACCAGAGCACAAATATTGTCTTTGCTTGTAAAAAAATATATAAACCAGGGAGAAGTGGGAGGAGCAGTGGACACCAATAAGATCTGCTAAATATGTCCTCTCCAAAAAATAAAAATATAATATAATATATATAAAATGATAATAAAAAATAAAAAAATAAAAAAAATCTATCTAGGAGCTATTTATTTAGTTGATTATATTAAACAGTCGTTGTTCTGGGATATGTTTTAAGTCCATAATGTAGGTTATCAGAAAATGTATTATGTTGTTATCACAACTGTGGATGGTGAGGGGAGTCGCCGGAACAGTGGAAAAGTGGGTGAGATCCTACCCTACGATGGTACGGCTGTTCCATCCAAGTAGGACCTGGACGAGGGTTCCAGGCGTAAGGTGTACTGTCTGTGGCCAGGCTCCTCTTCTCACTTGGTTATGCTAATTTATTGATTGTTATTGTTATGGCTATTACATCATTTGTGTTTACCAATAAACGCTGTGGCCGATTTCCCTCCAATAAGTGGTCTGTGTCTAATCATTATAGCCAACATGATTTGTGTCTAAATTGTTATGTGCACATACCAACTGGGTCTTGCTTAGAGCATAAATTCCTCTACTGTACAAGCTTTATTTGACAGTTTAATCCACAGGAGACCAAAGATAGATCCAGTGCTGTGCACATCAATTGAGGGGATTTCTAATGCAGCAGGACAGCTGTTCAGGATCCTTAGTGTCTTTTGACATATTCCCACAGATACCCGCTGCCATTGTGCCTCAAAATTTGTTGACACATCTCAAAAAGGCTTTCAAGTGTAATTACATATATTCAGTACTAAATGTATGAGTAATTACATATATTCAATACTAAATGTATCTGAAAAGAAGAATCTTTGTCTTAAATATTCATCTATATGTGTGGCAAGCACAATCCAGGGCATTTTCTTTCTTTTTTTCAATGTGTTTTAAATGTATAACAGCTAATAAAAAGGAAATATAGATTTTATTTGGGTGATGATTGCATAATTTTACTGACATCAAGTATAGGATATCAGATACTATATTTTATACAAAGTTTCATCTTGATTGTAGAGAATACATTCTCAAGTAAGCTTGTAGACCTTCAAAAACTAAATTAATTTAATTATTTGCCAGGTGTTGACTGGTTGTTTTATTGGTGCTGATCTAGTCCAAGAACAGGTGTCCATGTCAAGGATAGAGATATACACAATAATTTGCCCTGGTGATAAGTCAACAACATCCAATTGCTAATATTTAGATGTTCGCTAGTGATAAGAGTTTATGCAGCTCAATTGTCTTTGTAGCTTTCTTCAATAAGCTTGCTTTATGGGTTGTCACACGTTCAGGACCACTGAAGTGATAGAAATATGTTGTTTTAATAAATATTCCACTTTATAACATGTTTTCCTGTATTTATATATTATTAAACTATAGGGATAACACTACTTACTCATGAATCAGTCTTTCTATTTTCCATTGTGGCTGAAGCCATTTTATTACTAAGTCTTCCCTTGATATGAAGACTCTCAACTTCCTATTGTTGCAGTTGCAGATTTATCTGGTACTCAGGCGCACATGTGCTTCATGCCGTTTGTTTGACCTGTACTTTCTTTGTCAGCAGTGACATTGCACAGCCAACTGCAATACACTGGAGTGCACACGTGTGGGGACATGTTGCAGATAACCCTGCAACTGCAGCATTTGAAAGATGGAAGGTTTATTAAAACATAATGGCTGCACTATAGTGGAAAATAGAGATGTCGCAAATAGTTTGCGGGCGGACTGTTCCCGGCGAACATAGCATGTTCGCGTTCGCGGCGAACTGCGAACATATGCGATGTTCAATCCGCCCCCTATACTTTATCATTGAGCAAACTTTGACCCTGCAACTCACAGTCAGCAGACACATTCCAGCCAATCAGCATCATACCCTGCCTTCCAGACCCTTCTAACTCATGGACAGCAGCCATTTTGGAATCATACCTAACTTGCAGTCTTACTGAGAGGAGGGAGAGTGTAGTTGATGCTGATTGAATAGGGAAATCAATAGCTAGGCAAGTTTATTCAGTGTCCAGTGCAGTGCTGAAGGACTCATCAGATCTCTGCTGTAAACACAGCACCCCAAAAAGCCCTTTTTAAGGCTAAAACATTATTATTATTTTTTTTTTTCTGTCTAATCTAACTTCATTTGCTTGTCTCCCTGCTAGCCCCTGCTAGCAAGTGTGTGTGTCAGCTCACAGCTTATACTGTGTGTGCCAAGTTCAACCAATCCAATCTAGTTGGGGTACCAGCAGTCTACATTTAAAAAAACAATAATTTTATTTTATTAAATCTAAGTTAATTTGCCTGACCGCAAATCTAAGTTCATTTGCCTGACCGCTAGCCAGTGTGTGTGTCAGGCTTACAAGTATTGTGCCAAGTTCAACCAATCCAATCTAGTGGTGTACCTTCAGCCTACATTTAAAAAAACAATAATTTTATTTTCTTAAATCTAAGTTCATTTGCCTGACCGCCAATCTAAGTTAATTTGCCTGACCGCTAGCCAGTGTGTGTGTCAGGCTTACAAGTATTGTGCCAAGTTCAACCAATCCAATCTAGTGGTGTACCTTCAGCCTACATTTAAAAAAACAATAATTTTATTTTCTTAAATCTAAGTTCATTTGCCTGACCGCCAATCTAAGTTAATTTGCCTGACCGCTAGCCAGTGTGTGTGTCAGGCTTACAAGTATTGTGCCAAGTTCAACCAATCGAATCTAGTGTTGTACCAGCAGCCTACATTTAAAAAAACAATAATTTTATTTTCTTAAATCTAAGTTCATTTGCCTGACCGCTAGCCAGTGTGTGTGTCAGGCTTACAAGTACTGTGCCAAGTTCAACCAATCCAATCTAGTTGGGGTACCAGCAGTCTACATTTAAAAAAAACAATAATTTTATTTTATTAAATCTAAGTTCATTTGCCTGACCGCCAATCTAAGTTCATTTGCCTGACCGCTAGCCAGTGTGTGTGTCAGGCTTACAAGTACTGTGCCAAGTTCAACCAATCCAATCTAGTGGTGTACCAGCAGTCTACATTTAAAAAAACAATAATTTTATTTTATTAAATCTAAGTTCATTTGCCTGACCGCTAGCCAGTGTGTGTGTCAGGCTTACAAGTATTGTGCCAAGTTCAAGCAATCCAATCTAGTGGTGTACCAGCAGTCTACATTTAAAAAAACAATAATTTGGGGGGCGTGGCTAAACTGCTGGAGAGGAAAGACGTGTCCTGCAAGAGCTCCAGCTAAGGCCTGGGTTTATCTGGGGCAATCGACCCCTATAGATGCCCTGAGTGACCAACAAACAATATCACTAAACTCAGAAGACCTAGGGGAACAAATTGATCCCAAAATTACCTTAAAAAAACAATAAAATCATAAGACACACACAGAGAGAAAACCATCCACGCTCTCTGCCGCAGGGGCGCGCAGGCTCACCTGACATCGGGCTGTGAGGCCCGGTCTAGGCACAGAGAGTATCCCGGTGGACCCAGGAAGGTACTGGAGCCTCGACAGGCCTGTCGAGAGGAGGGGGCGAAGACCCACATCCTCAAGGGGGACCCCCATAACGACATCGGAGCGATCGCCTGCAGAATCAATCCGGCAGGCTGCTAGCCGGAGAGGACACCGCTTCCCAGAGAGGTAAAGGCTCGGGGGACCCAGGGCCCAAGAAACGGAGCAAAAAGCTGGCTAAGGCGCTGCAGTGAAGCCAGGTCAGTGGGGACAGCCAGGGCAGAGGCTACAGACGGATCTAGGGCCTGGTGGCCGGACGGCGGCCATCTTAGATCCCCACGAGGGGGCGGCCATCTTGGGTCCGCTCAGAAACACACAGAGACCGAGACCTAAGCCCTGTAAGTACCACATTCCCACAACAATACCCAAAAAAAAGAGAAGTGCACCACAGAGACCTCAACCCTTCAACAAAAGGGGAGAAAAGGTAGCAGCAGCAGACCTAAGGGAGCCATATTACCTCCCTGGCCTTTGATGAGACACTTTTAACACCCCTCATAAACCAATACCAACTAGGGGAAGCCTGTAATCCTTACTACCCCACAAATAATATCTGATCCAGGTTGGACAATTTAAGGCCACATAAGGCCCAGGGGTTCAGCTTTCACAGCACCATTCGCCCCACATTACCTGAGATCTTATGCAACAGCACAGAAGCCTACAATTCAAGGAAGCATTCTCCTGTATGTATTATTTCTCTTATCCTCCCATTACAATCTGGGAAACAGAATAATCTGGACTTATTGCACAGACTGGCTGATAAAAACCTCAAGACCAGGCAGACTATATTAGCAACCTCAAATACGGCAATCATCCCAAATCTGTCAATAGTATAAAATAGGGGGAACCCCCCCCCCCCCCCAGTCTCCTACCACTGGATCCCAATCTGAGGAGTCAGGTGACCTACACATAACAATGTGAACCAAAAACGTCACCATTTGCCTACCAGAGCTAATGCCTAATCAATAACGCAAGCATCTTTATCAGTACAACGCCATTTACTGCAAGGGGGAAAGAAAAAAAAATAAAATAAAGAGAAACCTGGGCTACCCCACGAGCATCAAACTACAGCAAACCCCCAAGGCAGGAAACCCAGTCACATTTAGACCCACTATTCCAAGCAACATCCAACATGGGGAAACCAAAGAAAAGTGGCCCCTCGAGAAGCATCACAGATCATTTCACAAAACAAACAGCAGATTCCCAACGGGGGAGCAGCCCCACACCTACCTCACCCTCAGGCTCAGAAGGAGACAGAGACTCTGAGGTCGCCTATCCAAATGTAAATGTGTCAGACTTCTCAATGGCTATATTTGACATGCTCCTACAATCACGACTGTCAGCGGCCATGAAAGAACTCAAACAGGAAATACAGGAACTGGGCACACGGACCAGCAAACTTGAAACCTGCGCAGATCAACTCATTGTAAGCCAAGCCGAAGACAGGATTGACATATCTGCCAACACTTCGCAACTCAAAGACCTTGAACTAAAGCTGGAAGATCTTGAGAACAGGAGCCGCCGACATAATATACGCCTGAGGGGGATACCTACGGCTGTTACTGATCTAGTAACTTACACGAAAGCAGTGGTAGCTACCATACTTCCGACTTCCACCCAAGAACCCTGGGACTTAGAAAGGGCGCACCGAGCCCTGGGAGGCCCTGCAACCCCTAACCTGCCAAAAGATGTGGTAGTACGCTTCCTCTGGCAACAGACTAGAGACTCGGTACTTCAGGCTGCCAGGAAGGCCCAGGCTATCCCAGGCCCGGATGGAGCGGAAATCCAGATATATGCAGACCCCACTGACCCTGTATGAAGCGGATCCTACAAACTCTGACGTCGCACCAAATAAAATATAGATGGGGATTCCCCTTCAGCCTTACCTTCTAGGTAGGCGCAAAAACATACATTGTGCGCTCGATGGAAGAAGGAAGGGATACCCTTCATTGGCTAAAACTCCTAAATGATGGGGAACCCCTTAACCCCCAAAGGGCTACTGGGGCCCAGAGGCCAACAAGAGAATGGACTGAAGTAACCCAACCCAAACGTCAAAGATCACAGAAACAAGGGAGAGAAACGCCTGACCTCGAGCCTAATGCTGGCCCGTCGTCAACCTAGGCGGTCTGCGACTTGAGATACCACCCCCCTCATGGCACATGTCGCCCCAGGATAAAATGACACAAAAAAAAAAAGAGATCCAATCTTCCCTCACAAGAAAGGCCAACTCAGGGTGACTGCAACGAATTTCACAACTAACCTGAAGCTGTTATACACAGTCAAGAACGGACAGAGTCTGGACAATGCTCATCCATTTTTAGCTTGAAAGGGCCCCTAGAGGGTTGCTCTCTGTAAAGCGGACATTTCCAAAGACTATAACTGCAGCCTCAAGGGATGATCGCCCTTAACAAAATTAAGCTGACCGGGTACCAACCGGGTCATCCAAACTCCCTGATGTTAGGCTTCCAAGTTTATTATTATCTGGTGTTAGAACTGTTAAAGATGTTTGACCCTACGTTTATCTGATAACCCCAATTATGGTCATGTTTTATTATCACTGTTTCACATGTATAGGCAATTTGGCTCTGGGGCAAAGACCCTAGACATTTTTACCATTATCTGGAAAAGAAGGCTTTATGCCTTTCACACCCTATTGTTTTCCTTTTATTTGTACTGCCGAGGCATAGGAGATTATGATACACCAAATGTTACTCTATCTATAACCTATTTACTTCCCCCCTAGTAACTGAGACCGACCATCGATCCATCCTATACACCATTTACCTGCTAAACAACAAAACCTCATTAGTTCCTGCAAAGATCTGGCTTGTCCCGCAGACAGGATTAGGCAAAGAGAGCTGTCCTGGACCCCTGGCCTCCTCATATCCGGGTGGTGAGTATATTACTCTGGGAGGCTTGACTTTAGACGCAAAATACGATACCACATCATGACGGACACTGAAATTACATTTATCACACATAACGTAAGAGGGTTTGACTCGCAATTCAAAAGGCGGAAGGCCTTTAATGCTTACAAACAATATAACCCCTCAGTACTCTTCCTACAAGAGACGCACTTTGTCAGAAACAAGATTCCTAAATATTTATCTAAACTTTATCCTACCTTCTTTGCCACAAGCCATTCCACAAAAAGGGCAAGGGCAGCAATCCTGCTACATAAAGACCTTCCGTTTGTCTTAGACCATAAAAAAATAGACCAAGATGGCCACTATGTTCTCCTCACAGGTTCCCTATTCAGGAGGAAATTTACCTTAATCTCACTATATGCCCCCACTCTCATGCCACAGAAAATATTCATACGGCTGTTGCAGTATATTAAATCTCATGATCTCGGGAAAATAATTCTAGGAGGGGATTTCAATGCAGGCTTGTCTCCATTGGATAGATCGGGAGGGGGACGGAATAGTAAACTCACTAAAAAGCAATCCCATATCCTGGCTTTGTTGGACGAACTCCACCTGATAGACCTTTGGAGGGAACACCACAAAGGAGAAAGGGAATATTCATTCTACTCTCCAGTTCACAAGACATACTCTAGAATAGATACAGTGAGCAGTGAGCTCGGGAATCCATCCGTGCCCCTGGTCAGACCACTCCATGGTGAGATGCACAATAGACTTTGGCTTCGCATTTAAAACCCCATACTCATGGCGACTCAACGAAATGCTCATGTCAATGCCCATGCTAAGGGACCACGTGGCCTCGGACATAGAACTCTACTTTTCCACAAATCTATCTGCAGAGGTGGACATAGGTTGGGTTTAAACAGCCCATAAAGCTTTCATTAGGGGCACATGCATCAAACTTGCAGCAAAATACAAGAAATCCCAAAAGGCTAGAGAAAGCGGGTTACTTGCAAACCTAACCGACCTAAAACAGCTCAACCAAAAATATCCAACATCAGAAAACCGCACCAGTATAGACAAAATCAGGGCAGAGCTGGACCTAATCCTCTCAGAGCAAGTAGAGAAAGCCATGAGATGGACAAGCCATCGATTCTATTCCAAAGCCAAAAAACCCAATGCCATGCTCGCTAGGAAATTAAAGCAAAAAGCCAACCAATCAAAAGTCTTTAAAATCAGACAACCCACGGGAGGGATCACCTTTAGCCCCACGCATATACAAAAATAATTCACAACTTTCTTTCAAAACCTTTACTCCTCCCCCAATCCCCCCACAGATAACCATATAAACCAATTTCTAGGAGCGATAGATCTCCTAGTAATGTCCCCCCTAGAAAGGGACCAGGTTAAAGCCCCAGTCACAATAGAGGAAGACGTAAAAACGATTAAATCACTAAAATCAGGTAAGGCCCCAGGGCCGGATGGGTTCACGAACCTATACTACAAAACATTTGCGGATCTATTAGCACCTCATATGACAACCCTATTCAACAACATGCTAAAGGGACACAGTATCCCTCCCGAATTAAACCAGGCTAATATGGTGTTCTTCTGAAAGCAAGGGAAAGACCCCCTTCAAGTGCAGAATTACAGGCCTATTTCCCTCCTGAACGGGGATATTAAAATCCTAGCTAAACTTATGTCCAACAGAATCAACTCATTTCTTCCCAGACTGATCCATAAGGATCAGGTGGGGTTCGTCCCACATAGGCAAGCGGGGGATAACGTCAGGAGAATATTACATTTAATACATCTATCTCAACAAAGCCAAACTCCTATGTGTCTCCTAGCATTAGACCTTGAAAAGGCCTTCGACTCAGTAGAGTGGAAGTACCTTTGGGCAGTTCTCAGGAGATTCGGATTCCCTGAACAATTTATTAGTCTCTTGAAATTATATTATAACAACCCCCAAGCCTGCCTCAAATTAGCGGGGGACAACCCCTCAATAATTAAAATAGAAAAGGGAACTAGACAAGGTTGCCCCCTCTCCCCCCTGCTCTTCGCACTAGCAATTGAACCCTTAGCTCAAATGATTAGATCCAAAGCGGAGATAAAGGGGGTTGAGGTAGGCATGCACCTCATGAAAAGCTGTTTATTTGCGGACGACCTACTCTGTTCCCTAACTAACCCGACTGTTTCCATCCCAGCCCTATTATCCCTCCTAGAACAATTTGGCAAAATATCTGGTTTTAGGATTAACGAGGACAAAACTGAGGCATTGGGCTGCTCACTCTCGGCCCACACGCAAACATTTTTAAAACAAAATTTCAACTTCACATGGTCAAAATCAGCAATCAAATACCTTGGGGTTAACATTACCAATTCTATAGATTTAATGTACAAGGCCAATTACCCTCCTTTATTCAGAGAATTGCACACAGAACTCACAACATGGAATAAAGGTGGCCTTTCTTGGCTGGGTCGCATTAATGCGATCAAGATGAACCTACTTCCACGACTCTTATACCTCTTTAGAACCATCCCAATCCCAGCAAAAAAATTGGAAACTTGCCAAAAACAGATTTTTAACTTTATCTGGGAATACTGTACAAACGCCATAAAATCTCAAAATGAGAAATACACAAAGGCAGACGTATGGGGGGTTTAGCATGCCCAAATCTTCATATTTATTTCAAGGCTGCCCAGCTAGCATTCATACCTTTAGCTCATTCAACACTACACCAACCATTATGGGTGTTTATCGAAAACAGGGCAATGACACCTTATTCATGGGCCAACATCCTCTGGCTGCCTGATAACCCAGAAAGCCTGAGGAAAATGGACAACCCTTTCATAAAACTTACCTTAGACACGTGGCGATGGGCAGCTAAAACACGACAACTCTCAGCTACACCCTCCACCCTGACAACAGTGGCCCCCCACCCAAGATTCGCCCCGACGCTCACCCAAGAATCGCTTTTCTGGTGGCAAACAAGGGGATTTCTGCATCTGGGGTCATGGTTCAAAGATAATGAAATCAAACATCCAGACAATATAATAAATTCTCTGAATATACCACCCAAAGAACACTTTAACTTCAGAAAATTACTATTCCATGTGAACTCAATTAAACGCGAATTTGGACCTCCCAAAACAAATTGGTTGATTAAGCTTTGCGAGTCGTTCCCTCTATAAAAGGGAATGATTAGTCTCCTATACCAAGAGCTTTTACACGACAGACATTCCAAGAAACCGGCATATATATCAGCATGGGAACAAGACCTGGGGCATGAAAGATGAGGGCGCATGGTCCTCCTCATGGGTCAATTTATCTAAAGGGGCACTGAACTTCAGCTTGCTGGAAACCTCACTCAAGGTTCTCCATAGAACATACATAACTCCAGAAAGGCAACATAAATGGAACAACAAAATAAGCCCGAGGAGCTTTAGAGGCTGCCGGGAATCGGGCTCCTTCATCCACATATGGTGGACATGCCCTATGGCAAGAGCCATGTGGGAGGAGGTATTCGACCTAGCATCCACGATAACACATATCCACATTGATAGAAACCTAGAAATAGCACTCCTGGGGACCAGATGTCCCCTTCTCTCCAGGCACCAAAACGCACTACTACAATTCATGATGCTTGCGGCCAAAAGTCACTTAGCGAAACAATGGAAAAGCAACACCCTCAGCCTGCCGGCCATCACAAACAAACTTAATTATATAGCCACCAACGAACGACTATCACATTTATTAGCTGACACAATGCCCACATTCCTGGATATATGGAGCCCCTGGCTACACTCCCATCTTAGCTTAAGGGGACTAACGACAACTAACACTAAGACTAATGCTCCCCCAGATGTGGGGAGGGTCATGGCGTCGAGCATAACGAATCCGTCTTGCGGGACAAGACCGGACGAGACGATGGCAAGGATCGGGCATAAGATCTCAGGTACAATTCATATCTCCCCTTCACCCCCCCCATATCTTTCCTATACCCAGTTTATTAAATTCTAACCCCACCTTATTATCCCCTCTCCCCCCCCCCCACCACCTAAAACTAGAAAGATACCCCCGACCCTCTAAAGGGAAGGGGAATCAAGATACTTGACCTGCAACAATAAATGACTAAAGATGATGTACCCAAATCCCCAATAAATTTAAAAAATAACCCGTATTAGGCGGAAGGAAGAATGCATCACAAAAACATCACACAGCAACTTAGATACGTGATGGAATGTTATTTGACTTCTAACGTAAACTGTATATCATCTTGTTAAGAATGATGTATTGTTCTATACGTGTTGTATTTGCCTAATAAAAACTTGATTGAGAAAAAAAAAAAAAAAAAAAATTATTTTCTTAAATCTAAGTTCATTTGCCTGATCTCCAATCTAAGTTAATTTGCCTGACCGCTAGCCAGTGTGTGTGTCAGGCTTACAAGTATTGTGCCAAGTTCAACCAATCCAATCTAATGGTGTACCAGCAGTCTACATTTGAAAAACAAATACTTTTATTTTCTTAAATCTAAGTTCATTTGCCTGACCACCAATCTAAGTTTATTTGCCTGACCGCTAGCCATTGTGTGTGTCAGGCTTACAAGTACTGTGCCAAGAGGTTGTGTGCATGCTTGAGCTCTAAACAAAAGGCTTTTTAGGGTCTTAGACCCTCAAATACAAGTTTTATTTTAACACCTTTCTGTTTATAAGCACTTTGTGCACGGTGTTGTTCATTTTTGGGAGTTTTTGTGGTATTTTTCTTAGTTTAATTTAAGTTTTAGTTTTCTGGGAGTCAGGCTCAGCTCTCTATCCCAGGAGAGTGAGCTGTCTCCTGGATACTTTGCCACACCCCTCCCTTAGCACTTCACCTTCACTCCAGGAGCTTTTTTTACTTTGACTTTTTTTTTTAAGTTTTTCAGGTTTTGTTAAAGTTTTGTTTGTTTGGTGTTGGGTTTTATGTTTTGGGGGGAGAGAAGACAAGTTACATCTTTGTAGGCAGTGGGGGGGGGAAACAATTAGAATTTTTGTTTAAAAGGCTTTTTTAACATCTGACACAAAGACACAGAGGGGTTAAAAAGCCTCTGTGTTCTCTGTGTTGTTGCAATTAGCAACACCTTGCAACTGGCCATTAACCCTTCCACTGCCAAACATCATCTCTCTCTCTCCCTTAGTTTTGTCTTTTTGTTTCTTTTTCACACTTATATATTTTTAAAAAGAAAACAATAGAAAATCATAAAACAAAAAATAAAAATAAATAAAACAAGTAAACTAAAAAAAAAAGGGTCTAAACATGAGGGATAAGACCATTAAGAAGCCTCAGGGGTGAATAATGGCCCCTGAAAATCCTAGCTGCAGCACTGCACAGCATAGGCCCCAGGCAGATAAGGCAGCCCCAGCTCCTGGTGGTTCTGCCAGCAGACCTACCCCTGTGGCTAATACCTGGTCACAGGTGGTTTCTGCTGGCCCCAGTAATACCAGCGCTGGGGCTGAGGGGCAGATCACCAGGAAGCATGGGGTTAAATGTCAGATGTCTGGGGTCTACAGCATTGATATCTATCTGCGTGCTGCAGCTAATGTCATCAGCCCCTCTGTTATAGTAGCAGCCAGCAAAATGTACGGGAAAGCAGTTTTCTTTACCCGTACGCTGGCTGCTGCTCACATTCTTATACAGAGAGGCATCACAGTGGGGGGATTATATGTCCCAATAGAACCCCTGGAAGGGTTGGGCACAAAAGTAACACTCTCTAATGTGCCCCCCTTCCTACCAGACTCCCTCCTGCGCCCCCACCTGCTAACCCTAGGGGAATTAAAAACACCATTTATTAAAATTCCCCTGGGGTGCAGAGAGAGAGCACTACGTCATGTGCTCTCTTTCAAGAGGCAGGTACAAATGTGCCTGCCTCAGGGCGCAGAAAACATAGAGCGGTCTTTTGGGGTTCCATTTGAGGGGGTGCTCTACAGGATTTTTTACAGCACTACGGAGGTGCAGTGCTATCATTGCAAGGGGTTGGGGCATACATGTAGGAATTGTCCTAATGAAAAGCATCATGCCCCAGCCCCAGCAAATGGCACCTCCGTCAGTACAGCACCCATCCCCGCTGAGCCCATAACAGCGGGGACCTCAAGGGTCATAGCCCCCCATAGAGCTCAGGCAAGGAGGCCGTTCCTCAAGCCACCACCACGGCCTCCGAACCCCCTTCTTCCCCAAAAAAGCCATCTGTGTCTGTGGTCTCCAGCAAGACTGCAGACACGGGGAAAAAGGGGAAGAATGTCACCGGTCCTCCCAGTGTCACAGCTGCATCTCCCAAGTCCCAATCTGCCCCCACCATAATTACATCAGTTAGTGTGGGGGCACAGTGTAAGCAGAGGGATAATAAGCCCTCTGCAGGAGAGGCAGCTAGTGGCAGCTCCTCTTCCAGGAGTGACGTCCCTAGGAAGAGGAAGCATAAAACCAACAGGGAGGTTGCTGATAAGTGGGAAGTGCTCTATAGTGGAGCACCTCCCTCTAAAAGCAAGAAGAGGAACAAAACATCTCCTCCTCATCCGGTGACATTGTCTGGCCCGGTTATTAAGCTCAAGGTTGACAAGAAAGATCAGGTTCTGCCTCTGGCCTTTGAGGGGAGTCCCAACAAAGCCCCTGCTGAATGGGTAGTCAGTGTCTCTGAGGTGCTGAGCTTCAAGGGCACCAGTCAGTCTCCTCCTCCAGTGTCACTCTCTAGTGACGTACCTCGGGCTTTGTTAGAGCCCCAGGCCGAGTCACTACTGGAGGGGGGGAATATAGGCATGACCCCCATTCAGGACCCCATGGATTTGTCTGTCAGGGGGGATGTGGCACAAGGGGAAGTGGAAATAGTGGAGGGTGATAAAACAGGTTTTCCTGTTAACATCATGGGAGAGCCTGTCTACCCTCCTAAACCGTCCACTGACCCTAACATCGGTGCCATCCAAGCTGAGCAAGCAGCGGTGTAACTGGCAGAAGAGGCATATAAAGCCTCAAAGGCTACCCCTGAATGCACTCCTGAAGCTACAGGGGTGCAGCAGCAATCCAAGGGTCCATTATTTACCTTGAAGGGACTCCTTCTGTATCATCTAAGAGGGGGTCCCTGAGAATAAAGCTGAGGAAACTGACTCCAGCCGGGGAGGATGGAGTAAAAGCCCTCAGCCAAGAGGAGCCCAGGGGCGACCCACTAGAAGGAACATCAGATTCTGGGTGGGTTATCCCTGTCAAGGAAATAGATCTATTCCTTGAGAGCACCCTTCATGGACAAAAGAAAAGGAAGGTGCGGCTAGCCTTGGAGAGGTGGAAGAATATGTTGTTTATTCTCCACTCTCTCCAGCAATATCTAGTGGTCAGCACTAGGGCCAAGAATTCTGGGACTGCGGAGCATCTCCGCGTCCGGAAATTCTATAAAATGTGCGTGTCCTATCAGCAGTCTCAAGGGTCTGAGGAACGCACAATTCCTGACACGCAGTAATGGCTTTGCACATCAGCACGCTAAATACCAATGGCTGTCAAGACAGTTTCCGCAGGTTCCAGGTACTCTCCTATTTATATCAGGGAGGGTACTCTGTGAGCTTCCTGCAGGAAACTCACACCACTCCAGAGGCTGAGGCCTCGTGGCAACTGGAGTGGAGAGGCAGGGTCTTCTTCAGCCACTTCACATCGGCGTCATGTGGAGTGGTGACCCTGTTCTCAGAGTCTTTTCAGCCAGAGCTGCTGCTTGTGAAAGCTGTTATCCCAGGCCGTCTAATCCACCTCCGGGTCCGAGAGCAGGGTAGCATCATTAACCTAGTTAATATATATGCCCCTGCTGGAGGGCCTGAGAGAGTGAGGTTCCTCGCCAGACTGTCCCAGTTTTTGGAGACGGTTGACGCAGATGATTGTTTGGTACTCAGGGGTGATTTCAACTGCACCCTCGACGCTCTGGACCGGAATAGTCCAGAGCCGTACCTGCCTTCTGCGTCAGCCCTGCAGGAGATCATCACCCGCTTCTCCCTGGAGGACATCTGGCGGGAGCAGAACCCAGGGGCATCAGATGGTTTCACCTACGTCAGGGTGAGAGCCGGTCTGGTGTCCCACTCCCGGATCGACAGACTATATATATCTAGTCACTATATGTCACGAGTCGGTTCTTGTGCCATTAGGCTGGCTCCGTTCACAGACCACAACTGTGTGTCTGTGACGGTGGCGCTAACGCCAACAGCGCCAGGAGCCGCCTATTGGCACTTCAACAATGCTTTGTTGAAGGACCAGGGGCTCGTGACATTGATCCGGGAGTTTTGGAACGACTGGAGGGGTTGCAAGGGGGACTTTGCTACGTTAAAACTGTGGTGGGACGTGGGCAAGGTTCATTTGCGACTTCTGTGTCAGGAATATACCAAGGGTGCGAGTGGGCAGCGCGAAGCTGAGTTGGAGTCACTCCGGGGGGAGGTACTCCATCTGGAGCAGAGGCTGTTCACTTGTAGGGACCAATCCCTGCAGAGCGAGTATGTAGAGAGGAAGGGTGTCCTCTGTGACCTGGAACGACACCAGGCCAAGGGGGCATACGTGCGCAGCCGCTTAGGTTTTCTCAAAGATCTAGACCGCGGATCGCGCCTCTTCTACTCACTGGAGAAAAAGGGGGGTAACAGTAGGCACATCACCTGTCTTCTAGAAGAAGACGGTGCCCCCCTTACAGATCCGGAGAGTATCCGGGACAGAGCCCGGAACTTTTATAAAGATCTTTACTCTCCGGATCCCATTTCTCCAGACGCCTGTAGGGTGCTATGGGAGGGGCTCCCCACAGTCAGCGAGGGTGTAAGAGAGCGGCTTGATATACCACTATCTTTTCAAGAGCTCTCTGAAGCCCTCCGTGCCATGTCCTGTGAGAAGTCTCCAGGACTGGACGGACTGACTGTAGAGTTTTTCCAATTTTTCTGGGAGACTCTGGGACCTGATTTCCATCTGGTCCTTGGGGAAGCCCTGGAGACCGGGGAGATGCCCCTGTCTTGTCACAGGGCAGTACTTGCCCTGCTGCCCAAAAAGGGGGATCTCCGGCTTATTAAGAACTGACGACCGGTCTCTCTGCTCAGCACAGACTACAAGATTGTAGCTAAAGCCATCTCGCTTAGACTTGGGTCTGGGCTGGCAGAATTGGTTCACCCTGACCAGTCCTATGCGATCCCGGGCCCGACTATCTTTGATAGTATCTTTCTGGTCCGGGATCTATTGCATTATTCTCGCAGGACTGGTCTGTCACTCGCCTTTCTCTCTTTAGATCAAGAGAAGGCGTTTGACAGGGTGGACCATGGTTACCTCATAGCCACTCTGCGTACGGCTTTGGCCCACAGCTTGTGGGCTTTATAAGAACGCTGTACGCCTCTGCAGAGTGTTTACTTAAAATCAATTGGTCCCTAACAGCACCTTTGGTATTTGGACGAGGGGTGAGTCAAGGATGTCCCTTGTCTGGACAGTTATATGCACTGGCCATCGAGCCTTTCCTCTGCCTACTGAGGAAAAGGCTCACAGGGCTGGTGCTAAAAGATCCAGACATGCGGATTGTCCTTTCAGCTTATGCTGATGATGTGCTCCTCGTGGCCCAGGATCCAGTTGATATTGAGCTGGCAAAACAGTACCAGGAAGTGTATTCAGCTGCCTCCTCCGCTCAGATCAACTGGTACAAATGCACAGGCCTTTTAGAGGGTAATTTACAGGTAGAATCTTTGCCTCCCATGTTTCGTGACATCACGTGGGAGGCAGATGTCATTAAATATCTGGGGGTCTACCTGTCCGCTGCGGACGCTTCCGTCCCAGACAACTGGAGGGAGTTAGAGGGCAGTGTCCTCTCTCGTCTGGGACGATGGAGGGGTCTAGCAAAAATGCTTTCCCTTAGGGGGCGGACTCTAGTGGTGAATCAGCTGGTGGCTTCTCAGATCTGGCACCGGCTGATTTGTCTGAGTCCGACCCCCGAGTTTGTCACCAATATCCAGAGGAATTTGTTAGATTTCCTCTGGATGGGAAGGCATTGGGTCTTTGCAGGGGTGGCAAGTCTGCCTTTGGTGGAGGGTGGACAGGGAGTAGTTTGTGTGTGCTCCCAGTTGTCCACCTTCCGCCTTCAGTACCTGCAGAGATACCTATATGCAGATCCCTCTCCTCAGTGGTTTGCACTGGCATCCAGCTTTTATCGCCAGTTGCGCAACCTGGGGTATGACCGGCAATTATTTCTGATCAGGCCCGAGGGGTTTGGGAGAGACCTCTCGGTGTTGCCAGCATACTACCAGGAAACCCTCAAGGCCTGGAGCATGGTCTCCGTGACCAGGCAGGGCATGCCTTTGGGGGATGAAATATTCACGGAGCCCCTGCTATTTAATCCAGCAGTGGGGGCTCCAATGTTAAAGTCCCCCAGTATCATCCGATGCCTTAGTCATGCACGGATGACCCGAGTCGGGGATCTCCTGGAATACGGGCGCTCTGATTGGGTGTCACCCCAGGAGCTTGCGCTCCGTTTTGGATATGTGACGCCCAAAGTCTCAGGGCGCTTGCTCCAGGAGATTGGGGATGCCATCCCCCCCCCGACTCGCGCACCTTCCTTCGCGGGGCTTTGCAGTCCGGAGTGCCACATGCACCTTTCAACACCCCTGCTCCGGCTGTTTGCATTGGACACAAGCCCCGTGTTTCCCCTCAGGCTCCTCCTGTCCCCAACCTCTCGAAGTTGAGGGACATACCCTCGGCATGCTTTCGCGGCATGCCGAGGAAGAGCTTATATTCTCTCATGCTCCATACAGTGCACTTCCTTGCCCTTGTGACCCGTCCCGATACCATCTGGAGGCGGGTCCTACCAGCTGACGAGGGCAAGAGGCCCCGGTGGAGGGAACTTTATTCTGATTTAGTTCCACGACCCACCGGGGACTTGAGTTGGAGAGTGCTCCATGGTGCACTGAGCACGGGAGAGTACTTAGCTAAATTCACGGACTCTCCCTCCACTTGTCCATTCTGTGGCAAGGGAGAGTCCGTGTATCATATTTATTTTAGTTGCGCCAGACTGCAGCCCCTCTTGTCACTCTTGAGGGGCCTCCTCCTGCAGTTCTGGCTGCATTTCTCCCCTCACATTTTTATTTTTGGGCGCCCAGTGTCCCGGGGCAATAAGGCCAGGGACCTCCTCGTCAACCTGCACCTGGCATTTGCCAAATTGGCTATATATAAGTCCAGGAAGCAGTGTTTGATAGGGGGGGTTCCCTTGTCACCTGAGGCCATGTTCCGGGTGCTGGTGCACTCCCGTATCCTGGCAGAGTACCACCTGGCTTTGTCCACTGGGGGAATGAATGAGTTTGTCTCCCAGTGGGCTGTAGATGGTGTGCTCTGCTCGGTATCCCCCCATCCGGTTTCTTTTTCTCTCAACCTCCTAAAATGATTTTTATTTAGTTTACAGAACATGTTTTCTCATAATTTTAAAATACACTGTGCCAAGTTCAACCAATCAATCTAGTTGGGGTACCAGGAGTCTACATTTAAAAAAACAATAATTTTATTTTCTTAAATCTAATTTAATTTGCCTGACCGCCAATCTAAGTTCACTTGCCTGACCGCTAGCCAGTGTGTGTGTCAGGCTTACAAGTACTGTGCCAAGTTCAACCAATCCAATCTAGTGGTGTACCAGCCCTCTACATTAAAAAAAACAACACTTTTTTTCTGTGTAATCTAATTTCATTTGCCTGCCTGCCAGCGTGTGTGTCTTAGGCTCACATTGTATACTGTGCCCACTTGCCCAGTCAGTGCCACCACTCATATCTGGTGTAACAGTCAGTAGTGCACATTTAAACAAAGAATACAATTTTGACTGTAATACATTGAATAGCAGTTACTTGTCTGCAAGCGTCTGTGTCAGGCCTACAGCGACTACTCTGCCAACTTCTGCAAGTGCACAGTGCCACTCATATCTGTTGTCACAGTAGCTTGCACGCATAGTACCACTAATCGGAAAAAAAATGACAGGCAGAGGCAGGACACCCCGCAGGGGCCTTCGTGGTCAGAGGACGTAGTTGACTGGCTAACACAGGACACCCAATCTTCTACAGCTTCCGCTTGGAACATTGATGCACCATCCTCCTCCAGCTTAGCTTCGGGCACCTCTCAAGTTACCACTCGCCCGCCTGCCGCCACCACCAACACTAGTACCACAGCCGATTCAATTGATCAGTCAGAAGAGTTATTTACACATCAGTTTGAAGAAATGAGTGATGCGCAACCATTATTGCCAGAGGATGTAGATAACAGGGATATGTCTCAGTCAGGCAGCAGTACACACATGTACGTACGATGTGATGATGATGATATACTCGCTGCTGCTTCCTTTGTTGAGTTGTGAGATACAAGTGAGGCGGGTGATGATGATGACGATACGTCCGTGGATGTCACGTGGGTGCCCGCTAGAAGAGAAGAAGAACAGGGGGAAAGTTTAGATGGGGAGACAGAGAGGAGGAGGAGACGAGTTGGAAGCAGAGGGAGGTCATCGCAAAGAGCTAGTAGCACAGTCAGACAGCATGCATCAGCACCCGGGGTCAGCCAGACAGCACGCCAATCAACGCATGCTGTTGCCACCACCAGAATGCAGTCACCGCAGAGCTCAGCAGTGGGGCATTTTTTTTGTGTGTCTGCCTCTGACAACAGCGATGCTATTTGCAACCTATGCAAAAGAAACTGAGTCGTGGGAAGTCCAACACCCACCTAGGTACAACTGCTTTGCGAAGGCACATGATGTCACATCACAAACGCCAATGGGATCAACACATGAGTACAAGCAGCACACAAACTCAAAGCCGCCATCCTCCTCCTGGTCCAGCATCTTCATCCACGTCAACCACTGCTGTCCTCCTTGCCTCCTCTCAACCATCCGCCACTCCGTCTCCCGCCTCTTGCTGTTCCTGCTCATCTCCACACAGTCAGGTGTCTGTCAAGGGCATGTTTGAGCGTAAGAAGCCAATGCCACAAAGTCACCCCCTTGCCCGGCGTCTGACAGCTGGCTTGTCTGAACTCTTAGCCCACCAGCGTTTACCATACAAGCTGGTGGAGTCTGAGGCGTTCAAAAAATTTGTAGCGATTGGGACACCGCAGTGGAAGGTACCCGTCCAAAATTTCTTTGCCCAAAAGGCAATCCCCAACCTGTACTCGATTGTGCAAAAGGAAGTAATGGCATCTCTTGCACACAGTGTTGGGGCAAGGCTCCATTTGACCACTGATACCTGGTCTGCAAAGCATGGTCAGGGCAGGTATATCACCTACACTGCGCATTGGGTAAACATGATGACGCCTGCCAATCATGGAATGAGTGGCTCTGCAGAGGAGTTGGTGACACCGCCACGACTTGCAGGCAGGCCTGCTGCCACCTCCTCTACTCCTCCTACTCCATCCTCTTCCATAACCTCCTCAGCTGAGTCCTCTTCTGCTGCTGCGTCTTGCTCCACATCAACGGCTCCCCCCCAGCTCCCCAGATACTATTCCACATCCCGGATACGGCAGTGTCATGCCGTCTTGCGGTTGACTTGCCTGAAAGCAGAGAGTCACACCGGGCCAGCACTCCTGTCCGCCCTGAATGCACAGGTGGATCAATGGCTGACTCCGCACCAACTGAAGATTGGTAAAGTGGTTTGTGACAACGAATGAAATTTGTTGGCGGCATTGAATTTGCGCAAGTTGACGCATGTGCCGTGCATGGCACATGTGTGTAATCGGATCGTACAACGCTTTGTCCATAAGTATCCAGGCTTACAGGACGTCCTGAAGCAGGCCAGAAAGGTGTGTGGCCATTTCAGGTGTTCCTACACGGCCATGGCGCACTTTACAGATATCCAGCAGTGAAACAACATGCCAGTGAGGCGCTTGATTTGTGACAGCCCCACACGTTGGAATTCTACACTCCTAATGTTCGACCGCCTGCTCCAACAAGAAAAAGCCATTATCGAGTATTTGTATGACCGGGGTGCTAGGACAGCCTCTGCGGAGCTGGGGATTTTTTTGCCACGTTACTGGACGCTCATGCGCAATGCCTGTAGGCTCATGCGTCCTTTTGAGGAGGTGACAAACCTTGTCAGTCGCACCGAAGGCACCATCGGAGACATCATACCATTTGTTTTCTTCCTGGAGCGTGCCCTGTGAAGAGTGCTGGATCAGGCCGTAGATGAGCGTGACGAGGAAGAGGAAGAGTTGTGGTCACCATCACCACCAGAAACAGCCTTATCAGCATTGCTTGCTGGACCTGCTGCAACGCTGGAAGAGGATTGTGAGGAAGTGGAGTCAGAGGAGGAATGTGGCTTTGAGGGGGAGGAGGAAGACCAATCACAACAGGCATCCCAGGGTGCTCGTTGTCACCTATCTGGTACCCGTGGTGTTGTACGTGGCTGGGGGGAAGAACATATCTTCAGCGAGATCACTGAGGACGAGGAAAGGGACATGGGTAGCTCGGCATCCAACCTTGTGAAAATGGGGTCTTTCATGCTGTCGTGCCTGTCGCAGGACCCTCCTATAAAAAGGCTGAAGGGGAACGACCTGTACTGGGTGTGCACGCTACTAGACCCCCGGTATAAGCAGAAACTGCCTGAAATGTTACCAAATTACCGCAAGTCAGAAAGGATGCAGCAGGTCCAAAACAAATTAACAAGTATGCTTTACACAGTATATAAAGGTGATGTCACAGCACAAGGGCAATATAACAGGGGAAGAGGTGAAAGTAATCCTCCAGCTGCCTTCGGCTAAAACTGGTCCACACGCTGCTGTATGTTATCTGTGAATGCCGGATGATTTGCGTGACTTATCCGCAACCAACTAGGGTTCAAGAAGACGTAATGTTTTATGGCACTTTCTGCCTGGGGAACAAAGATCAATTTTTCTGGTTGCAACAATATCTAATTTTTTAATTTAAATTTTTATGTCAGAAGGCGTACGGCATGTAATGAAAAAGAAAGCATATTGAACAGTCTTGCATAACACAACAGTTGTGCAAAAATACATATTTACAATGAAGACATTTTGTTAAAATTAGCTGGCATTTGCCTTCTAATTTTTACTTTTTTGGTTAATAAATTTTCTTTTTTTTTACTGTGATTGCAATTTTTAAGAGAAACCTAAGACATGGTAAAACAGACAATAGTAAAGAGTATATCAGCAGTTAACACCAAATTCCTATTATCTATCATCACTCCAGCAGTAGCTTATTATTTACAATATCTAACCTGCTCAATCGCCCTTGGGTTACCCTAGGGCAGGCTTCAGTAGGCGACCTCTCCTTTCCTCGGATGATTTTGCCGCCGGTTGCTTCTGAAAAGTCTCCTCCAGGGCTCCCCCACTCCGGTCCTTCCCCCCGAGTCACTTCAACCATTAACAAATGTTTTATTATATTAGGGGGGCACTAAATGGGGATGTTATCCAGGGATCCCAAATTGTCTGGAACTGGGTGATTCTATCCAAGACTACATGGTTTAATCTCTCCTTGAGCAGTAAATAGTTGATTTTTTTTTATTAATTCCTGAAAGTTTTAATTTTGGGTTTTCCAACTACTAGCTATGAGTATTTTTTCTTTAAAAAAATATTTTATTAGGTCAGGTAATATATCATATTCAAACAACCATTTCCATGTTACATATATATCCATACATGTTAATACATCACTGAGTTACCTTATCTCTATTAATACTCAGTTTACCCCTTTCCATACCATAATCTTGGAGCTTATACCATATCCAGGGCTAGTATGTTATCTGGATTTGGTTGTACCTGTAGCCTAAAAATATTTTTTTTTTTTTACTTTTCAGTTATTAATATAGCTTTAATTCAGTTTGTTTTAAGTTGATTCCCTTTAAGTCTTGAATCCGACTATAATTGGGAAAAAAATAACTAGTTTTAACATTTAACATGTTGGGAAAGGGAAAGGTCCACAAATATCCTCCTTTTTTACATAAATATGATGTAAAATATAGCACTTACCTCCGTTCTCCGCCCCTCTAAGGATCCACACACACCTTCATCCATCCCGTTCTCTTGAGAATATCCTCTCCCATTTAGGGGAGCCCCTATTCCGGACCTAAATTTCTTTAATTGTCTCCAGATGATATGCTATCCCTTAATTGCAGCCACGGAGACCATATATCTCAAAATGTATCCATGGAGTTGTCTACTAAATGGGTAAGGCGTTCATTTATAAGGATAAAGTTCAATTTATTTTTAACCACCTGAAAGTGTAGGTTATCCGATTTCCATTGTCTGGCTATATGGTGCTTTGTGGCCAACATGATGAACTTTAATAGCCTATTTTGAGCGGGCGAGAGACAGACATGCGGAACACCCAGCATGCAGTTTTCTATATTAGCAGAAATCTGAATCTTAAACATTTTAGAAGCTAGTAAGCATGTTTCTTTCCATAGTCTTATGACTGCTGAACACTCCCACCAGACATGAATAAATGTAGCCTCATTACCACTGTTCCTAAAACATGAGCTGCTCCATTTTGGATCCCATTTATTTAGCTTAAAAGGAGTAATATATGTCCTGTGTAGGACCTTTATTGAAGTCTCAAGCAGACTATAATTTAAAGATCCCTTACTTAAGCCTCGACAACTTTTATCCCATGTGCTGTCTGCCAACTCAGTGCCCAAATCCCTCTCCCAGGCTTTGGTATAGTCTGGTTTGTTTGCCCATGAGATTTCATTAAATTGTTCATACATGAGGCTAATAATACCAGGCTGAAAGGGGGAATCCCTACATTTTTTGAGTAGCCAGGTGTTTCTTTGGGGGGTTCCCCTACCACTTATCGTATATATAAAATGATGTATCCTGCAAAAATTATAGTGTTCAGCCAGGGGTAAATTGTATCTATCTCTCACCCGCTCAAAGGTCATTATTTTGTCGTCATGCCACCATGGACCAACCCTTAGTAGGTTCTGAGACTTCCACCAACTGAGAGAGCTTTCCGGAAGATGTATCTTAAAGTGGGGATTGGGTACGATTGGGGTAAGATCTGATACCCGAGTGTCCAGTTTTTGTGTCCAGTTCATCTCCGTACATATTTTTAATGAGTGCTTAATCAACAGGTTTTTCAAGTTTCTCAAAAAAGTATACAGGCCTGGAATCCATATTACTGTATCCCATGTATAAGGTGACATGCTTACATTTTCCATAAATACCCAGAGCGACTGATGTGTGGGAGAATGCGCCAGAGGAATGAAAGCCAGCTGCGCTGCCTTGTAATACAGTTTGAGATTCGAGCACGATAGGCCCCCTTTCCCTTTTGGTCTATACATATTATTTTTTGAGATCCTCGGGACTTTATGATTCCAAATAAATCAAAAAATTGTTTTTTTCCCCTTTGAATCTTTATGTGTTGTAAGCGATCTCCCGGGAGTTTTAATCTGGCTGACGGGGATTTGTAGTATGTATCTATCAAGTTCATAAATTTGCCTGCAAACCCAAATTTCTGTAATACTGCTTTTAAATAAGGCCATTTCAACGTATCAAAGGCCTTTTCTATATCTAACGCCAAAAGGCATGTGGGTATTTGATGTTGGGATGACCATGAGATTAAATTTTGTGTCCGTCTGATATTGTCCCCCGTTTGTCTATTGGGGATAAACCCTGTTTGGTCTTTATGGATTATGGAGGTTAGAAATCGCAAAATCCTGTTTGCCATTAATTTGGCCAAAATTTTTATATCCCCGTTTAGGAGTGATATGGGGCAGTAATTTTTAAGTTCTAATGGGTCTTGTCGTTCTTTCGGGAAACATATCATATTTGCATGGTTTAGTTCTTGTGGCATGGGAGAGCCTTCTAAAATTTGATTGAAAAGTGTGGCTAAGTGGGATAATAACAAGTCTATAAAAGTTTGGTAATAGAGATATGTAAATCCATCCGGGCCCGGGTAGCTATGTGTATTTTGAATCCTAAAGCCATTAATTGGAATAGCTTGTTCTAGGATTGAGATAAGTTTTTTTATGTGTATCCCCAGTAAGCAGGATTCCATTGAAAGAGAAATATCCTTGTGCAAGGATTGGAGGCCCGAGATTTAGCTGAAGTCTTTTACAATGGACATGAGTGCTGGTATAGAGAGAAGGGGCTTGGTCAGGGTGTAAAGCATATCGTCCGCGAAAAGTGAACACTTAAACTGATGGTGTCCTACTTGAACCCCCTGGATAGCATGGTTGGTTCTGATTGCCTGTGCTACGGGTTCAATGGCAAGAGCAAAGAGCAGTGGGGAGAGTGGGCATCCCTGCCTAGTCCCTCTCTGTACTTGGATTTTGGCCTTATGGTCCCCTGTTATCTTTAAGTTAGCTACTGGTGAGTCGTAGTACCTTCTGAGCAGGTTGAGAAAGCGTCCCTCAAATCCAAACTTATCTAGCATTTTGTACATATATGGCCATTCCACCGTATCAAAAGCCTTCTCTATGTCTAGGGCTAGAGGGCAAACTGGGTTGTTATAATGTTGAGCCAAGAACTGGGCGTTCAGAACCCTCCTAACATTATCTCCTGCCTCTCTGAAAGGAATGAACCCTGTTTGGTCCTTGTGTATTTAGTCCAGTAAAACGTTAGATATTCGTTTGGCCATAATTTTAGCTAGGATCTTGACATCCACATTTATCAGGGGTATGGGCCGATAATTTTTAACCTCTAAAGGGTCCCTACCCTCTTTTGGAAAGACTATGAGGTCGGCCTGATTCAATTAAGGGGGCATAGGTTCTCCATTTAGTATAGCATTAAACAAAGATGTTAGGTGCGGGGGTAAGCAAGGGCTCAAATTACTTATAGTACAGATAAGTAAAACCGTCTGGCCCTGGGGACTTGCCAAATTTAAGATCTTGGATTGTAGATTTAACTTTCTCTTGGGATATGTCTAGGTTCAAGCTGTCCAATTGAGGTACAGGTATTTTGTGGACTTCTTGCTGTAGTAGGAAGGACTCTATGTCAGATCCGCTGCAGCGGGATTGGGATGAATATATGGTCTGATAGAATAATTCCTCCAATAAAATTCTGTTTTTTTATGTGGGCAAGGTCCCTGGTTAGCCCTTTGGGTTATCTGTTAAAAAGAGTGGTGCAGAGACTGTGGCCGTTTAGAATCCCTGCTGCTGCATGTTTCAGCTTTATTAAGGTGTAATTGTACAGCGTTTGACTCAAGTAGCTGCCTGTGCTCGGTCAGTTTGGCTTAATTGCTGGGCCCTTTTCCTGCCGAGATGGCGACCGTCAGTCCATGGGCCTCTATGTCCCTTCACTACCTTAGTCCCCGCTTGTGTGCTTATTTGGGATGGCCCCCATTTATATCTCCGGCCCGTGGCCTTCTCAGGTCCCCCCTCAATCTCTGAGTGTGGGTATGTGGGGCTGGGGTGTTGAATCAGGCCTACCTTCTTCTCTGCTCGCTGCAAGATCAACAATACCTAATTTTTCAGGCATGAGTACATACCTAATTTTTTTGGCCTCTGGTGCTGCACTGTGGCTTCAACAACCAAACCCCCAAAAAAGGCACATAACAGGGATTAAACTGATAGGAGTAGTACTACTTAACACACCACTCATATCTGGTGTAACAGTAGTGTACATTTGAAACAAAACATTTTTTTTCTACTGTACTAGATTGCATAGCAGTTAGTTGTCTGCAAGCGTGTGTGTCAGACCTACAGCGTCTACTCTGCCAACTTCTGCAAGTGCACAGTGCCACTCATATCTGTTGTCACAGTAGCTTGCACGCATAGTACCAATCTGTCAAAACCTGTAATGATGAATGAGGTCTAGAGTAGCCTGGTTCCCTTATCCTCTACAGGTTGAGACCTAATGTTTGGGTGACTCCAGACCAACACATGAGTACAAGCAGCACACAAACTCAAAGCCGCCATCCTCCTCCTGGTCCAGCATCATCAGCCACATCAACCACTGCTGTCCTCCTTGCCCCCTCTCAACCATCCGCCACTCCGTCTCCCGCCTTGAGCCGTTCCTGCTCATCTGCCCATAGTCAGGTGCCTGTAAAGGACATGTTTGAGCGTAAGAAGCTAATGTCACAAAGTCCCCAAATTTGAAGTGATACGACAAACCAAGCATCTTTTTCCATCTCCCAGTTCTAAAAATCCAGGTCTTATACACGCCGCCTGATAGGTGCAGTAACAGGTATTAAACTGATAAGAGTAGTACTTACAAACACGCCACTCCTATCTGGTGTCACCTTTGATTGCATGCGCCGTGCCCCAAAATTAAAGTGATATGACCAACCAAGCATCTTTTTCCATCTCCCGGTTCTAAAAATCTAGGCCTAATACACACCCCCTGATAGGTGCTGTAACAGGTATTAAACTGATAAAAGTAGTACTTACAAACACGCCACTCCTATCTGGTGGCACCTTTGATTGCACGTGCCGTGCCCCAAAATTGAAGTGATATGACCAACCAAGCATTTTTTTCCATCTCCCGGTTCTAAAAAACCCAAGCCTTATACACGCCCCCTGATAGGTGACGTAACAAGTATTAAACTGATAAGAGTAGTACTTACAAACACGCCACTCCTATCTGGTGGCACCTGTGATTGCACGTGCCGTGCCCCAAAATTGAAGTGATACGACCAACCAAGCATCTTTTTCCATCTCCCGGTTCTAAAAATCCAGACCTTATACACGCCCCCTGATAGGTGCTGTAACAGGTATTAAACTGATAAGAGTAGTACTTACAAACACGCCACTCCTATCTGGTGGCACCTTTGATTGCACGTGCTGTGCCCCAAAATTGAAGTGATACGACCAACCAAGCATCTTTTTCCATCTCCCGGTTCTAAAAATCCAGGTCTTATACACGCCCCCTGATAGGTGCTGTAACAGGTATTAAACTGATAAGAGTAGTACTTACAAACACGCCACTCCTATATGGTGGCACCTTTGATTGCACGTGCCGTGCCCCAAAATTGAAGTGATATGACCAACCAAGCATTTTTTTCCATCTCCCGGTTCAAAAAATCCAGGCCTTATACACGCCCCCTGATAGGTGCTGTAACAGGTATTAAACTGATAAGAGTAGTACTTACAAACACGCCACTCCTATCTGGTGGCACCTTTGATTGCACGTGCTGTGCCCCAAAATTGAAGTGATACGACCAACCAAGCATCTTTTTCCATCTCCCGGTTCTAAAAATCCAGGTCTTATACACGCCCCCTGATAGGTGCTGTAACAGGTATTAAACTGATAAGAGTAGTACTTACAAACACGCCACTCCTATATGGTGGCACCTTTGACTGCACGTGCCGTGCTCCAAAATTGAAGTCATATGACCAACCAAGCATCTTTTTCCATCTCCCGGTTCTAAAAATCCAGGCCTTATACACGGCTCCTGATAGGTGACGTAACAAGCATTAAACTGATAAGAGTAGTACTTACAAACACGCCACTCCTATCTGGTGGCACCTGTGATTGCACGTGCCGTGCCCCAAAATTGAAGTGATACGACCAACCAAGTATCTTTTTCCATCTCCCTGTTCAAAAAATCCAGGCCTTATACACGCCCCCTGATAGATGCTGTAACAGGTATTAAACTGATAAGAGTAGTACTACTTAAAACACCTTATAATAATGCAGAGAGAGGCAACGCAGTGAGAGGAGTCTGAAGAAGAGGAGTCAGAGGAGGAAGGTGGCTTTGAGGAGGTGGAAGACCAAACACAGCAGGCGTCCCAGGGGGCTTGTTGTCACCTTTCGGGGACCCTTGGTGGCTGGGTGGAGGAAGAGACCTTCAATGACATCAGTTAGGACAAGGAACGGGTCATGGCTAGCTTGGTATCCAACCTTGTGCAAATGGGGAGTTTGCGGTTGTGCAAATGGACTGTTTGCGGTTGTTTGCGGTGCGTTAAACGGGGAGTTTGGTCTGTCACTGTGAAGCGGGCCTAACCCTTACACTACCTGATCGATACAACATCATACCTGATGTTTTAAAGCACGTTATTCCAAACAATTTAGGAATGTTAGGTAATTTATGCCCTTTATGGCTTAAAACCAGACTCTGCATCAACTATGTAATTTTCCGTGGGAGTTTTGCCATGGATCCCACAGTCCAGGTGTTAGTCCCGTTGAAATAACTTTCCCATCACTATTGTGGCCAGAAAGAGTCCCTGTGGGTTTTAAAATTCCCCTGCCCATTGAAGTCTATGGCGGTTCGCCGGGTTCGGCGGTTCGCGAACACTTGCGGCGGTTCGCGTTTGCGACATCACTAGTGGAAAATATAAAGGCTAATTAAAATATCCCTTTAATATAATAATGTATTAATCCAAGAAAGTATGTTATAAAGTGGAATATTGATAATAGGACCATTGTACTACTCATACAATAAAGTTGAATTTGCTTATTTAGTTACTGATTAGCAATAACATATTTTGTAGAAGGAAAAATCAATGTAGCTTTTACATCTTGCATTTGAAATTTTGTTTTTAGATTACATCAGATCTGCTGCTCTCCATCTCCTGTAATGTGTTTGGGGAGTCAGTATCTGACAGGATTCTTTATCTATTGTCTCATTAATTTTAAAATGTGTCCTTTTATACTGGAATTATAACTATATGCTGACCAGTTAACTGCTATGAGAAACTCCAAATACACTTGAAACTTCTAACTGAAAAGGTTTATTAACATTCAATAATTAGAGGTGATATTAGCGTCTGGAATACAAAGCTGTGGCTATATCAATGTCTCTGTGTATGTGCATGCAAGTGTAGAGTATTCCACCTAGCCTTTGTTTCTTTGCTAAGTTAGTTCTACTACACAGCAAGTAGATTTTGACCAGTTATTCCCATCATAGCCACACCTTGAAGATTGTCCCAGCCAATCAGATCTTTCATCAGTAAATTACCACTAGATGGGGTAGTTCAATACATTATTGCTTTCACCTTTGCTCGACCCCTTGACTCATTTGGTTGATTCCCATGCGTTGTGTCCATGATGCAAACCCACCCTGGTAAAGACCAGCTTCTGTTTAATTAACACCAGGGTATTATTTCCTTTGTTCCTTCTGACAGCTAACATCTCCTGTTCGTTGGGAGTGGGTCATTTTAGCTACACATATTTATAACAATTAACATATTATTTGTGGTCAGACTTTCTATCTAGTGATGGTAGCTTGAGGTGCAGTATATTTAGCTACTTCGTCCTAACCTGATTAGAGAGCTAGGGAGAGTAAAATTAGGCTACAGAGAAGGGTGAAGTGGGTGGAGAGATTGACACAAGCATGGAAAAGTGGAGTAGGAGTTATTTAAGGAGTTCCAGCCCCTCCCACAAATCCTGCTTAAGCAACCAGGCATTTATCTACTTCCCTGCCTTGGCTATTGGAGGCAAACTTACACAGGTCAGAAAATGTTTTACTGATTTGCATCCCGCATGACTGAATCCTTTGTATTTACTTTAACAACCTTTGCTGCAAGCATCAACTTTTGCTTGTGTAAAGTTGTACTTCCTGCATTTAGACACCAACCTCCTGCACTTAGTCAACCTCCTGCATCTACAACCCTAGTATTGTGTCCTCAATCACATTCAAATCTACTGTTCTACATATTTGTGCTTTCCCCTTCTCTCTCCCTCTTTTTTTTATATGCTTTTTTCCAGCACAGAGAGATTTAAATCTCCCTGAAGGATGAACACAATCTATAATTGTGAGATATAGTTGGCACCACACCAATTATATGCATATTTGACTGGTTTTGCTTACAGATATATCTTATTTTAAGTTAATTTTATATAAAAATATTTTTTATGAACCTATGTCTGACTACAATTTATTTTGCTATTTTCTTCCTATTGCTGCTACTATCAGGGCTGTATTCAATTGGTTTAAGAAAGAGAAGATATAGTTTCTGTGATATGACTAAAAGGATCTCAGATTTGTCAAGTTATTGCAGATTATGATCCTCTTTAATTGTTTTGTGGCCCTGTGTTGGAATCATCTTCATTAGATCCCTGTTATATGGTTAGGAGTTTTTGAAGAAGACTGAGATATAGATCAGCAATGCAATGACATTTTGTATTTGATATGAATAAAGACAGCTATGTAAGAGACAGGTGTTGCCCCCTTATGAAGATGGGGCATGGAGGGAGCAGTTGCAGGCCTTCATTGAGTTAAAGATGAATCAGAAATGTGGTGTGATTAATGGGATATAGTGGGCAAATGAGACACCTATTAGAAGCCTGTAAGTGACTCTAACCCTTAATTTTGGCTGCAGGTGTTTTCTCTCTAAAAGTTTAGATGTATTTCTACTGACTCAAGCCTGCAACTTAAGTCTTTCAGCCTCCAAACCATGCCTTTTTAAGTAGGATTTCAGAGTGCGTGATCATATGATCTGACAATATTTAAGCAAGCCCATAATTTACTTTTTAGACAGAGCCAATAGTAAATATATCTGTCATTATGATGTCAGTAATATATGGAAGTTAGACGTAATCTGCCATTGGAGGCTACGAATTAATAAGAGCCAATAAGTAATATTTGCTGATTGGGCTCGCAACCAAGCCCTCTAGCACTCTATAAAATGCAATAGAGCATCTGTTCTAGTCCATGTGGGTTTCATGATATGTATTACCCCCTTGAGTCCAGGGATCAATATCGTCCAGAAATAATAGTTAAAAATAATATTTTTTTAATTGCATATTTGTGGGTTTGAAACTTTTCTGCAAATAATGCTATGTGTTTCCATGCCTTCCCATGCTTTTAAAGTAAAGTATTGAGTGTTTAATAGCTTGTTACAACTCTAAGTGTCTGAAAAAGCCCTTGTTGCGGGTCAGACTTAGTTTGTGAGCTAGATCTACTGGTCTTATAGAATATTGATTTTGTGTAACTTTAATTATTTAACTCTCATTATGTTTGAGCTGTGCTAAAACCAATGAAGCTGTAAGCCCGAATTTGTGGGAATTGGAATACAAGTAGCTAATACAATATGTTGCAATTTTAAGAATAGTTTTAGGTGTGTATACATTTACAATCTGGGCAATAGAATAGGGCCCGTGTTGGCATTGTTACAAGGATAGGACATCTGGAGAAGTCTAGTAGAGGTCATGAGGGAATTCAATACAGGTTCCTGGAAAGTGCTTTCCCATTAAGCAACCACAAACAGGAAGCTTCTAATAAATACCATAAATGCATAGAGAAATTTGGAAACATCTTGGCTTTCCATGTATATTCATTAGGCCAGAGCCTATATGTTGATAAAATGGAAACACTAGACAGACCTTTTAGTTCATAAAGGACCATCAATGCAGTTCAGGAAAAAATATATTTGTTTCTCAAGTATATACCAAATAAAAAATATTAGCAGCTATGTAAACCATGGACATAACATTTTTGGGGTTAATCTGGATTATATAAATTTTGAAGACTCTGTTATAGGAATCCGTTTTGGGTTTGTTAAATCACTTCCTCAGAGTTGGATCATAAGAGCGTGTGTTTTGGAGTGGAGAGAGGGGTGAGGAAGTAGGTGTGGTGTATCACCAAATTAATATTACACAAGGTTCGTCTACATTAAAAGGTATTTATTAAAAGGCAGATAACACAATACTATAAATGTATTACAAACACAACAGCCCAGACCCACGGAGCAACACCCCCTTTTAAATCTATCTACCTATATATATAGTAATTCCCTTCCCCAAACGCTTGATCTTACCCACGGTCAGACCATTGACATCACCTCCATCACCATCAAGGAAAAAAACAGGCCCAAGCACAAGTTTCCTGCCTGGATATATCCTTAGTTGAGATGATGTAATTTACATCACATCCTGTCCATGCATGACTTCCTTTAGCAATTGTGGGAGGGAAGTAAAGATTCTCAGCCCTCCTACAAAGGCCTGTTTGAGGAAGTCCTGAATTACCATTCAAGGAAGACAAGTTACCACATTCCCTCACTTTTTCTTCTTCTATGTTGCTCAGTTTTCTAGTTATCCCTCTAGTACAGGAGAACCTAGTGGGAGCAAAAACCTGATATACAGGAGAAATTCAACCCACCGTCCCTCCGGAATAGTTCCCTCAGCGACATAAGTTCTCCTGTACTTTCCTATGGCTGTCAATCCACATATTACACAAAAAACAGAATTTATAGAATTTAGGTGAGTGTGTGATAAATGTTTATGTATGTGCAATGTAAAACTTTATTGAAGAATGTATGAGAGAGAGAAAGAAGAGGAAAAAGACACATTATTATATATCCTCCTTGCAAGTTTCATTGCCACACAAAAGTATATTATTATAATTGTCGTTAATACTTGAATGAACATGAGTACCAGCGACAGTGTTCGTAGGACTGGATGTGTCTCTGACTCATGAAGTTCCAAGGTAAAAAGCTTCATTGTCAAATTTGTCCAATCTGCATTTGCAGTAAAATTGATCATTTCAGTGGTAAGGTTTCTTGATGGAAATACCATGATACAAGACCCTTCTTCCACCAAACATATTTCATCAACTGTCCTATATTCAGAGTGGCCGATAAAGCATGCAATGTCCCCTATGCGGATCACCTCTTGCACCAGGTTTTCTTTTATCAACTGCACCCAGCCATCCTCCTCAGCTCCTTTCTCCCAAACACAACTGCACAGCCATCGGTGTTGAGATTTCCTGCAACAGCTTTCATCCATCTCCAATTCTGTAATAGTGGCCAGTCTTTTTGATGGGAAGTGTTGCCTGTAGATTCCATCACTTAACGTGCCAATGCTATGTATAAAGTTCAGTTGCTCCGCCTGCCCCTCCCAGCGGGGAATTGCCAGGATTAGTCCTATTGTCCCAGATTGTAGTCTATGGGGCATCCATTGATCTGGGCCTTCAATATTGCTGTATTTAAGATTGTCCTCAGTGATGTCCACTCCTTTTCTTTTCAATGACGTGATAATCCTTGTTGCATTGATTTGTCTTGCCCACTTGTTTTCCTGGATGTCTTTAATAGCTTCCTTTAAATCTGCCAACAGCTTTCCTCCAATCATAGAACAGAAAATGGCAGTTCCCACTATTTCATTCTTAATGCTGTTAGCAATGGAAGCAATATTTTCCTCAACTAGATGCAGGTTGTTGGCAATGGTGTGTATGTCATCAACATTGTCTGTCAGTCTACTCACTATAAGGGAGTCAGCTACTCCACCTGTTTTCATAGCATGTCCCATGCCATCAGTAAGGGAGTTTATCCGGCTGTTCACTCCAATGATGTCTGCTGAATTCCATACTCCCAATCCAGTTCCGACTCCTCCTAAAAGGGCTGCAAGTGTGTCCCGTTTTTCTCGACTCCCTGCTCCGGTCCACTCAATGATGGTCTCTTGTATACTTTGCTTAAACCACTGCCGCTGTGATTCCGGGCACTTTGGAGGAATAGAAAAATCATTAAAATTTAGAATTATTGGGTAGTAAGTCCACCCAACCCCTTGCACAACTGTTTCATGTGTTGGTACCACCACCAATCCGCCTATTGGCCATGGTACCTTCTTCTGATCTTTACAACGTTGCAGCTCCTTTACAGAGACAAATACTTCATCTATTGTTAGAACACACCCCTTTCCAGTATCAAAATTGCAGAATTCCTCTAGGTCAGGCTGGGCAGCTATAACTGCAGCGTCCCATTCTCCACCTTCTTCTAATGTTAAGTTACTCACTACTACTGTAATATTTGTAAACCTCCCTTGTATTGGAGCTCTAAGAGCTAATCCCCTGGTACTATTATGTGGCAAAATAATGTTTACTTGTAACCCTCCACCCTCTTTTACTTCCAATTCCCTGGGCCAAATAAATCTATCTGCTTGAACATAATGTAACTCCAATCTTTTCAAACTCTCTCCCCTATTTGCGGTATCTTCTGGCCTTATTGCCTGTCTCCCCATTCCTACTGTGATACAGCTTATACTTATCCATCCTGGAACAAGGATCCACCACAATCTTCTGTTGACACGCAGCTTCATTCTTATACAGCCGTGCTCTGTGGGAACACTAGATTCCATCATTAGAAACATATACATAACAAAAACAACAGGGGCTATTCTTTTTGCAAGTTTGTTCACGGCCCTGTAATCAATGGTAAGTCTCCATGATGAGGCTGCTTTTTCATCTCTATTCCCTTTTAACACAGCTTTTCTCACAGGCCAACATGGTGAGTTACATGCATACCCATTTCCAGATTTAATTATTCCACTTCTCTCCAGTATTTCTATCATCTTGGTGATTGATGCCACTGGTTCTCTTGGGACTGGATATTGCTTTTGCCATTGTGGGTCTCCTCCTTCCAACAAGACCATTCCTTTCATTCTTCCACAGTCTAATTTATCTGTAGCCCAAACAGGTATGTCTTGGATTAGCTTCTGCAGCCATTCTGGTTGTCCGTCTAGTTTCAGTTTGTTTTTTTCCAGACTTTTTATCGGAGAGACAATATATGCCATTGGGAGCACAACCCCTTTCGTCAACTCTGTACTTACCTGATTCACCTTATCTGTCTTCCACAAACAAAAATTGGCAAGATCTACAATGAAATTTCCTTTTTTTAAAGCTTCTATTCCCAATATTTCCTCTGGCCAACCCACTATTGCTTCTACTTGTATTGTTTTTTCTCCAACTGCTACATCAATTGGACCTGCTCTAACCTCCTGTGGATTCCCAGTAACTCCCATACTACTTACTGAAGAATCCCCATTTTTGACCCTGTTGGTCATTGTAACTGCTGCTCCTGTATCTACCAACATATTTTTCCCTACCCCTGCGATGACTGTATAACTGGTAGGCCGACCTGCCTCATCCATGGTTAAATTAGCTGAGTGAATGAGATGCTGAGGCGCAGGGGTTGGGATTTGTCATTGTGACTCACTTCTACTCCGTCCCTCTTTTATAACACTATATTGCATCTTTGCCTCACTTTCCTTCAATTTCCTCTCTGACTCAGCTACCTTGTTTTTAAGTATGTGATTTTCCTCTTCTATCCTATCCTTCTGTCTCCTGAGTTCCCAATAGCCCATGTTACCGTTTCTCTCTCCCTCCTGATTAGCCCTCCAGTTGCTGCCATCCCTATTCCTATTGTCCCTAGGTGGATCTCTCCATCTTTTGTCAAAGTTCTGTTTTGGTCTCCAGTTTTGATCATCCTTCTTGTTCTGGGGTACATCCCACGTCTGGTTTCTCCAATTACCATCTATATCTCTACCAGACTCGACCTTAAATGTTCTTACAGCTGAAACAGAGCAGGCCTGTTCTGTGAAAGGATGCTTGATCCACCACGTATCAGCTCTAGTTAGTACCATTTCCAAGTCTGTTGGTGTTGGATCAAAAAGCCTGATAAATTCTTGACACTCCCGGGGAAGGGCTTCCATTACTTTTGCTATATGTTCTGGTGAGCCCAGCACTAGAGGCTGTTGAGGTTGTCGTAGAGTATACCAAAAAAATATCCTTTGAGCTACCTCTCTAGGACCATCTATTGGCCTCATGGTAATATTTGCTATTTCTTTCTCTATGCTAAGTAGATAGAAATTAGTTGCAGCAATTCTTCCTGCCTGATCAGACACACTGTTATTAAATCCCAATAGTCTACTAGCCAAAGGACCCATAGCGTATTCTAACAGTTCTGTCCATTCCTCTAAGTTAAGACCTCCTTTTTTAGCTCTATCTGCTCCCCTCATAAACCAATGTGTAAACGTATTAAAGTTGTTAGTTGGCATACTTCCCCACCATTTCTGGAAATTGTCTTTATCTGCCATAGACATCGGTCGAGTCTGCATAGAAAATCCTGTAGGTGTTTGCCTTGCATTAAATAATTCTGAAACAATAACTGGTGCTTGTGGTATGGTATCTACTTGTGGAACAGAACAACATAAGAAATCTTTTCTATCTTGGTTCATTTTCGGCACTGGTTCTTTATTTTGTGCCACGAACATATCCATAACCTGGATATATTTTGGCAATGTCTCTGACTCCTTTTATCCCTTCTAACTTTGTTTTATTTTTATAGTCCATTATTATGTTTTGAAGTTCTGTTATTTTTACTCCATAAGCATCCCTCTATTTCCCCTAACTCCCTTTCTAGTTCCCCCACAATTATAGTTGTTCTCAAAGCTGCAATTTTTAAACAATCCCTTTTGTCCATTGCTTCCTCCATTTTATTTGTTGTTTCCAAATTATGCTGCCGTAATTCTACAACTAAGTCTATTAGGCCTCCTATTGTGGCTACAACAGCTTGTGTGACCAAACTTTTTCTCTTCTTTGTTCTATACTTTTTGTTATTTACAATTTGTTTTAGAACATCCATTAATCTCTTCTCTTTTCCACTGTCTGGGTTTGCTGGCTCTGGAAGCTCATATGGACCATCATGTTTTTGAATATGTTTCCTAAAGTACTCACGCACTTCTGTGGGAAAGTATTTGGCCCCTTGAAAAGACATTTCTACTCTTTTACTCACCCAAGTAAGAATCCAAATCAATTTGCGACTAAAGTAGCATGCTTCTGAGTAGCCAACAATAGTTGATGACTATTCAGTAGGCCAGGTGTAATATGTAGAAAAATAGATTAGTACCCACAATGCAAATTATACTTACCTTAGTATGGTGAAGGTAATACTTGCTAATTAACTTAAAATATAATAGCAAGGCCTGCAGGGTAGGAGATAAACCCGAACTAGGATATGCAAGACACCAAAAATGTATAAGGTATGGAAGCCTATAGTGTATTAAAATGCACGCCTGAAATAATTTATATATATATATATATATATATATATATATATATATATATATATATATATATATATATATATATATATATATATATATATATATATATATATATATATATATATATATAAAATATTTAAAATGGTTTATTTATTATTTTTCTCCAGGCCTGTACTATGATAAAGGACTAGAGAAAGAAAAAGAAAGAAGAGAAAAAAAAACCAAAAACAAAACAAAAATAATTGTATTAACAAACTCAGGTATTTGAAACACACAACAAACTAATTGTGGCCTGGTGCCCAAGCTTGTATATTAAAAATGGTGGCTTGAATTAGCATTTAATTACACAAAGAAGCCACATGGATTCTATTCAAATGCAGGGCTAGGCATGTACTCAAAAGCACAAAAACTCAGATAAACCCACAAAAAGAACCTGTATGATATATATTTGTTTTATGTATCAAAATAAGCTAGTACGAACAAAACTCAACTCAGAAGCTAGTACGATATATATTAAAAATGGAGGCTTAATTTAGCATTCAAATACACAAAGAAGCCGCATGGATTCTATTCAAATGCAGGGCTAGGCCTGTACTCAAAAGCACAAAAACTCAGATAAACCCACAAAAAGAACCTGTATGATATATATTTGTTTTATGTATCAAAATAAGCTAGTACGAACAAAACTCAACTCAGAAGCTAGTACGATATTTATATAAAAATGGAGGCTTATCCTAGACTCCACACACAATCAGCACTTGATTTCCCATGCAGAGGATAATTAGACAAAGTACTTTTTTTCCTTCCCCACAAAAAATAAATAAATCTGACTATCTATTAATGTGATATTACCTCATAAATAACCTTTGTAGAAGTCTAAAATTCGTGGTCGCCAAATGTGGTGTATCACCAAATTAATATTACACAAGGTTCGGCTACATTAAAAGGTATTTATTAAAAGGCAGATAACACAATACTATAAATGTATTACAAACACAACAGCCCAGACCCACGGAGCAACACCCCCTTTTAAATCTATCTACCTATATATATATAGTAATTCCCTTCCCCAAACGCTTGATCTTACCCACGGTCAGACCATTGACATCACCTCCATCACCATCAAGGAAAAAAACAGGCCCAAGCACAAGTTTCCTGCCTGGATATATCCTTAGTTGAGATGATGTAATTTACATCACATCCTGTCCATGCATGACTTCCTTTAGCAATTGTGGGAGGGAAGTAAAGATTCTCAGCCCTCCTACAAAGGCCTGTTTGAGGAAGTCCTGAATTACCATTCAAGGAAGACAAGTTACCACAGTAGGGAACAGAGAACCTATGTTAAGATAGTTTGATAAGACTGAAATATAATCCTGTTTACTGGACCAAAAAAAACTACTACTACTTCAGGAAAAACACAATCATATCTCTCCAGAAGTGTAAACACCTATCTCACATACACAAATTCCACCTAAGTATTATGGATTCATCTAGGGTCTAGCAGAGCCATCACCATTGTTTTCTAATTAAAAAACAGCTGTATTACTTTTTTCTTTTTTTCATTGTCACCAAAATGTGTAAGTAATACAGTACATCTTGATCATAAAAACCCTTAATATCTGGAACTTTAAGAGCTACCAGATATGACCACCAGCACACTACCACCACAACTGAAAACAGGATTATTTAAAGGATGCCGTTTTGTGCCATTTTTTTTTAAAATACAGCCAGTGAAAAGCTCATTAGTTTACAAGGACATTCCCTCCTCAAAAAAACAATTGAATCAGATGGGCGAAGAAACTTGATCCCTGCGGTATGAATAATCGCATAAAAAAAATGTTAAAAATGTAAAGGTGTGGCAAGTTACATTTAATGTGACCTCTTAAAGCAAAATAGTCCTTCACCTAATGATGAAATTAAGTTATTGAAGGAAACTTAACTCTTCAGAGTGCCAGAAAATAGAAATTAAATATGGAAAAATACAGATGAAAAGACTGGTCTACAAGATGATAAAGAGTCTGGATCACCATGCAGCACACGTCTGTGGGTCTTTCAACTGCTCATCTGAGTCAGAAATATTTGGACCCTTTTATATCTTGGCTCAGATTAATCAGGTCACCGTCTGTTGCATTCTCTGGAGTTCTATTTAAACAACATCCAGTATTCCATATGGCATTGTTTAAGACGGTTCAAAAACATTGGATTAGTAACATTCTCCCACTCACACTCCTACCCTTTGTACAATAGATTGGAAACAGATATATAGATTTGAATATATTTTGGACTTTTGAATACTGTCTACTCTATTATCTGAAATGGAAGGATTATAATAATAATCCAGAGGAATGACCCCGTGAGTCATTTGAAAGTAAGGGTAATGAAGTGTGATCAGGATGGCCGCGTATAGCGGTGGGTTTTTAAATCAAAGGCTGATACCTTCTTGGAAGTGTAGCAAATCGGTTTATTTACAGAAAGAAAAATAACAGCGGTAGCCGTAGCTCTGCTTAAAATAACGAAAAATAAATAGCTACTTCTCCGTGAGGTGGGAGAATGCCAACTTGTGGCCAGGTTGAGACAGTCCTTTCAACTTGGGGAGTCTGCCACCTGGTGGTCAGTTTGTAAACAGTCCTGGAACTTGGGAACTGCCCCCCTTGTGGCCAGCTTGTCAACAGTCCTTTAAGCTGGGGAGACTGCCCCCTTGGGGCCAGCATACGATTAGTCCTTGAGACTGGTGAGAGTGCCACCTAGTGGCCAAGATACGAACAGTCTCTTATCCAGTTGAAAATGCCAGCTGGTGGCTAGAAAACAAACAGTCTCTTATTTGGTTGAAAAGGCCAGCTTGTGGCTAGGAAACAAACAGTCTCTTATCTATGGTGGGTGAAGCATAGGGCCCACCCTTCTCTCCCTTATGCTTCGCCCCAGGGACCCTTGTCACCCTCTGGGGATGAGGGACTATTACTTAATCTCAACGCACTCTACTCCCTGGGGCCTTTGTGCTTCTTATCCTCATATGGTGAAAACATGTATCGGTCACCAACCTTTTTATCCCTTGTTGCATTCAGCTTCTTAGGGATGGGGTCTTTCATTAATCCTTGCTCAGTGGAAAATCTCCGATACCACAGAAGTCTTTTCTGTGAACCCACTCTGGAATACAGTGGTCTCTCTCTCAGGCTCTGGTACACAGCAGGTCTCCTTGCTAGGCCTCAGCTTCTGGCTTTAGCTCTCACACCTCCCAGGTCAGAGCCTAATTAGCAATATTCTCCAGCAGCCCACACCCCTCCCCTTACTGGGACTTCCTGGGGTTTTTGTTGTGTAGCACTGGACCAGGAGGAGTCAAGTGCCTTAACTCTTTGAGAGCTGGACACAAGGAGCGGTACAGCCTATGGCTTATGTACCGGTCCTCTATGATTTGCCCCCGATTTCTCCTTACATTCTCACAGAAGGGTTAATGTCAGTAGTAGTTGAAACTAAACCTGTGAAGTAAATATTAAGCCAAATAAGTTTAGGGACAAAACAGCTCTACTCAATTGTTATGTTATTTATCCACATATTTAACCTTTATAAAGTGAGACATCATGGGTACTCGGCTTAGTTTAGAAGTTATTCAGCATGTGGACCTATGTGCTCTTTTTTAACTTCTCTATATACAGATGCTTTCTTTGTGCATATATTTTGAGTCTGTACAGCCTGCCTCAACCTGAGGCTACATTTGACTTTAGATACCATTTTTGGCCAAGCCTCTGCCAGTTCCTTGGGACTGAAGATTTAGGTTACACTTGGAATTTAATGAGGCCATCTCATTAGAAACATGAACGGTTTCAGTTTGTATGACCAATCATTCATAGCCAGCTAAGTGCTATTTTAACAGGTAAACTAATAGAATCTGTTAAGCCCAGAAAATCTAGGCCTTATATTTAAGGTAATCTTAATTGGATCTAACCTACATCTCCCCTCTCCTATGGTCCTCTTGCTAAGAAAAAGTAATCCTTGCTAAAAACAGCATCCGCACATAATTTAAATTATAGCTTTATTTCACTGAAATGTTTGAAGTGGAGAGATGATGCCTGAGTCCCTAATCATTTTGGCTTTATGATAAAGTAGCTTCCCTTAAGTTGCTGACCACATGTGGCTCTGGTTACTCCTGAGTGGTGTTAGTAACAATAGCACACACCAAATCTGATCTGAGTGGGCTCAGCTATTTTTTTTCCTCTGCCAGTTAATAATCACTGGATAATTGTGTCACTTTGCACACCTCTATTTACAGTATGTACACAATGGTCCTTTTCCCTCAAGAAGAGGGACCACTCATGTTTAATGTAATTTAACATAGAATCAGATAGATAAGAACCCTTTCAGTCTGTCCATTTTGTATATGTAAAGCTTCAATGTGATATCTTCCTCTTAAAGACTGTGTTTTCTTTGAATATCCCTGAGTTCTGCTGGGATTCACCCCCGGTCTGTACTCATAGCCTCCATGTCCAGGGACCACACAATCAGGTCTGAATTATAGGTTAGCTATCAGTAAAGATCTGGCAGCCAGAAATATACAATATACATTCATTGTTCCTGTCACGGACCACTTTCCAGGGCCTGGATCCTGATTAATTGTGCCACCGTAGAGGACATACCTCCCCATTGGAAAATGGGTAGAGGAATTATATTGCCACATGGTAAATGTGGACAAGTGAGTGGTGGGGTGAATAGCCCCAAAACATAGGGCCACAGTGTACCACCTGTATACTGTATGTAATCATGATGGGGTAGAAACAGGGTGTGCTGAGTCTGCAA